>OY726517.1:7802404-8218077 GCA_963383655.1 Bathymodiolus septemdierum | reverse complement strand
CAAATTATAACATAGAATAACTAACATACAAATTATAACATATCAATAACTAACATACAAATTATAACATATCAATAACTAACATACAAATTATAACATATAATAACTAACATACAAATTATAACATATCAATAACTAACATACAAATTATAACATAGAATAACTAACATACAAATTATAACATATCAATAACTAACATACAAATTATAACATATCAATAACTAACATACAAATTATAACATATAATAACTAACATACAAATTATAACATATAATAACTAACATACAAATTATAACATATAATAACTAACATACAAATTATAACATATAATAACTAACATACAAATTATAACATATCAATAACTAACATACAAATTATAACATATCAATAACTAACATACAAATTATAACATATAATAACTAACATACAAATTATAACATATCAATAACTAACATACAAATTATAACATATAATAACTAACATACAAATTATAACATATAATAACTAACATACAAATTATAACATATCAATAACTAACATACAAATTATAACATATAATAACTAACATACAAATTATAACATATAATAACTAACATACAAATTATAACATATAATAACTAACATACAAATTATAACATATAATAACTAACATACAAATTATAACATATCAATAACTAACATACAAATTATAACATATAATAACTAACATACAAATTATAACATATAATAACTAACATACAAATTATAACATATAATAACTAACATACAAATTATAACATATAATAACTAACATACAAATTATAACATATCAATAACTAACATACAAATTATAACATATCAATAACTAACATACAAATTATAACATATAATAACTAACATACAAATTATAACATATCAATAACTAACATACAAATTATAACATATAATAACTAACATACAAATTATAACATATCAATAACTAACATACAAATTATAACATATCAATAACTAACATACAAATTATAACATATAATAACTAACATACAAATTATAACATATAATAACTAACATACAAATTATAACATATCAATAACTAACATACAAATTATAACATATCAATAACTAACATACAAATTATAACATATAATAACTAACATACAAATTAACATATCAATAACTAACATACAAATTATAACATATAATAACTAACATACAAATTATAACATATAATAACTAACATACAAATTATAACATATAATAACTAACATACAAATTATAACATATAATAACTAACATACAAATTATAACATATCAATAACTAACATACAAATTATAACATATAATAACTAACATACAAATTATAACATATAATAACTAACATACAAATTATAACATATCAATAACTAACATACAAATTATAACATATAATAACTAACATACAAATTATAACATATCAATAACTAACATACAAATTATAACATATCAATAACTAACATACAAATTATAACATATAATAACTAACATACAAATTATAACATATAATAACTAACATACAAATTATAACATAATAACTAACATACAAATTATAACATATCAATAACTAACATACAAATTATAACATATCAATAACTAACATACAAATTATAACATATAATAACTAACATACAAATTATAACATATCAATAACTAACATACAAATTATAACATATCAATAACTAACATACAAATTATAACATATCAATAACTAACATACAAATTATAACATATAATAACTAACATACAAATTATAACATATCAATAACTAACATACAAATTATAACATATAATAACTAACATACAAATTATAACATATCAATAACTAACATACAAATTATAACATATAATAACTAACATACAAATTATAACATATCAATAACTAACATACAAATTATAACATATAATAACTAACATACAAATTATAACATATCAATAACTAACATACAAATTATAACATATCAATAACTAACATACAAATTATAACATATAATAACTAACATACAAATTATAACATATCAATAACTAACATACAAATTATAACATATCAATAACTAACATACAAATTATAACATATAATAACTAACATACAAATTATAACATATAATAACTAACATACAAATTATAACATATCAATAACTAACATACAAATTATAACATATCAATAACTAACATACAAATTATAACATATAATAACTAACATACAAATTATAACATATCAATAACTAACATACAAATTATAACATATCAATAACTAACATACAAATTATAACATAGAATAACTAACATACAAATTATAACATATCAATAACTAACATACAAATTATAACATATCAATAACTAACATACAAATTATAACATATAATAACTAACATACAAATTATAACATAGAATAACTAACATACAAATTATAACATATCAATAACTAACATACAAATTATAACATATAATAACTAACATACAAATTATAACATATAATAACTAACATACAAATTATAACATATCAATAACTAACATACAAATTATAACATATCAATAACTAACATACAAATTATAACATATCAATAACTAACATACAAATTATAACATATCAATAACTAACATACAAATTATAACATATCAATAACTAACATACAAATTATAACATATAATAACTAACATACAAATTATAACATATCAATAACTAACATACAAATTATAACATATAATAACTAACATACAAATTATAACATATCAATAACTAACATACAAATTATAACATATCAATAACTAACATACAAATTATAACATATAATAACTAACATACAAATTATAACATATAATAACTAACATACAAATCATAACATATAATAACTAACATACAAATTATAACATATCAATAACTAACATACAAATTATAACATAGAATAACTAACATACAAATTATAACATATCAATAACTAACATACAAATTATAACATATCAATAACTAACATACAAATTATAACATATCAATAACTAACATACAAATTATAACATATCAATAACTAACATACAAATTATAACATATCAATAACTAACATACAAATTATAACATAGAATAACTAACATACAAATTATAACATATAATATCTAACATACAAATTATAACATATCAATAACTAACATACAAATTATAACATATAATAACTAACATACAAATTATAACATAGAATAACTAACATACAAATTATAACATATCAATAACTAACATACAAATTATAACATATCAATAACTAACATACAAATTATAACATAGAATAACTAACATACAAATTATAACATATCAATAACTAACATACAAATTATAACATATCAATAACTAACATACAAATTATAACATATCAATAACTAACATACAAATTATAACATAGAATAACTAACATACAAATTATAACATATAATATCTAACATACAAATTATAACATATCAATAACTAACATACAAATTATAACATAGAATAACTAACATACAAATTATAACATATCAATAACTAACATACAAATTATAACATATCAATAACTAACATACAAATTATAACATATCAATAACTAACATACAAATTATAACATATAATAACTAACATACAAATTATAACATATCAATAACTAACATACACATTATAACATAGAATAACTAACATACAAATTATAACATAGAATAACTAACATACAAATTATAACATATCAATAACTAACATACAAATTATAACATATCAATAACTAACATACAAATTATAACATATCAATAACTAACATACAAATTATAACATAGAATAACTAACATACAAATTATAACATAGAATAACTAACATACAAATTATAACATAGAATAACTAACATACAAATTATAACATATCAATAACTAACATACAAATTATAACATATCAATAACTAACATACAAATTATAACATATCAATAACTAACATACAAATTATAACATAGAATAACTAACATACACATTATAACATAGAATATCTAACATACAAATTATAACATAGAATAACTAACATACAAATTATAACATATCAATAACTAACATACAAATTATAACATATCAATAACTAACATACAAATTATAACATATCAATAACTAACATACAAATTATAACATAGAATAACTAACATACAAATTATAACATATCAATAACTAACATACAAATTATAACATAGAATAACTAACATACAAATTATAACATATCAATAACTAACATACAAATTATAACATATCAATAACTAACATACAAATTATAACATATCAATAACTAACATACAAATTATAACATATCAATAACTAACATACAAATTATAACATATCAATAACTAACATACAAATTATAACATAGAATAACTAACATACAAATTATAACATATAATATCTAACATACAAATTATAACATATCAATAACTAACATACAAATTATAACATATAATAACTAACATACAAATTATAACATAGAATAACTAACATACAAATTATAACATAGAATAACTAACATACAAATTATAACATATCAATAACTAACATACAAATTGTAACATATCAATAACTAACATACAAATTATAACATATCAATAACTAACATACAAATTATAACATAGAATAACTAACATACAAATTATAACATAGAATAACTAACATACAAATTATAACATATCAATAACTAACATACAAATTATAACATATCAATAACTAACATACAAATTATAACATATCAATAACTAACATACAAATTATAACATAGAATAACTAACATACAAATTATAACATATCAATAACTAACATACAAATTATAACATATCAATAACTAACATACAAATTATAACATAGAATAACTAACATACAAATTATAACATAGAATAACTAACATACAAATTATAACATAGAATAACTAACATACAAATTATAACATATCAATAACTAACATACAAATTGTAACATATCAATAACTAACATACAAATTATAACATATCAATAACTAACATACAAATTATAACATATAATAACTAACATACAAATTATAACATATAATAACTAACATACAAATTATAACATATCAATAACTAACATACAAATTATAACATAGAATAACTAACATACAAATTATAACATATCAATAACTAACATACAAATTATAACATATCAATAACTAACATACAAATTATAACATAGAATAACTAACATACAAATTATAACATATAATAACTAACATACAAATTATAACATATCAATAACTAACATACAAATTATAACATATCAATAACTAACATACAAATTATAACATATCAATAACTAACATACAAATTATAACATATCAATAACTAACATACAAATTATAACATATCAATAACTAACATACAAATTATAACATATCAATAACTAACATACAAATTATAACATATCAATAACTAACATACAAATTATAACATAGAATAACTAACATACAAATTATAACATATAATATCTAACATACAAATTATAACATATCAATAACTAACATACAAATTATAACATAGAATAACTAACATACAAATTATAACATATAATATCTAACATACAAATTATAACATATCAATAACTAACATACAAATTATAACATATCAATAACTAACATACAAATTATAACATAGAATAACTAACATACAAATTATAACATATAATATCTAACATACAAATTATAACATATCAATAACTAACATACAAATTATAACATATCAATAACTAACATACAAATTATAACATAGAATAACTAACATACAAATTATAACATATAATATCTAACATACAAATTATAACATATCAATAACTAACATACAAATTATAACATATAATAACTAACATACAAATTATAACATAGAATAACTAACATACACATTATAACATATAATAACTAACATACAAATCATAACATATAATAACTAACATACAAATTATAACATATCAATAACTAACATACAAATTATAACATATAATAACTAGCATACAAATTATAACATATCAATAACTAACATACAAATTATAACATAGAATAACTAACATACAAATTATAACATATAATAACTAACATACAAATTATAACATATTAATAACTAACATACAAATTATAACATATCAATAACTAACATACAAATTATAACATATTAATAACTAACATACAAATTATAACATAGAATAACTAACATACAAATTATAACATATAATAACTAACATACAAATTATAACATATATTGAACAGAACAATCTTCTGGATCTATGTGGATATTAACACTTGTCAAAAGGATATGATAGGTGATGAATGAGCCGCCAACCGCCTGTGTTTTGGGGGAATAAACCAACAGGAGACAATCTTAAATTTGGGAATGGCCTATATGGAAAAGGCCCTGCGATTCTATTTAGGCTAAGTTCTATTGATATTTTTTCAGCCAAGGCGTTCTTGCTTTGATGGACAGAAATCAAGTTGACCCTCATAACCTACTTTGAAACCATGTAAAAATCCTACAGACAAAATTTGTTTATCAGTTTTATTTGGGTAGTGCTCAATTAAATCCAATAATTTATTTACTTTGATAGGCGTTTCTGCCAATTTCATTAGACTGCATTGGGGTTGCCTGTCTGGTTGCGAACAGACTTCTCCCCGATCAAAATCTAATTCAAATATGATAAATATTTATGAGGAAAGTACCATCAATTTCTGAATATGCGACCAATTTACTGTTTTGGTTTCTGTCGGGACGAAAATTACCAGAATATGCAGTGTTGCTTGGGGCCTTAGCGATGCTACTCTGATTTCTGACCACCTATACTCTACAGTTTATAACAGGGTGGGGATTATCACATCTCAAACACTTGTGGAGATATCGACAATAAGGAAGTGTACAGAAACCCTTATTGCTATATTCATAACATTTTCTGTTGGTTACATTTGTGTTAGGCTAAAGTGACCTATATGTATTATTTGAGGGATGGATGTATAAAAGCCACAACCCCTGATCAACTGTACCCCAAGGCATGCTTGGGTTCCCGGCCCTTTTAATGCGAAATTATTGGTCGTAGTCCCTCCAGCCTAAACCACTTGCACGACTTGCCCCAAGCTTTACTGTGTATATGTATTTCAGCATCCCTTGAGAGCATTCTGGGTGTGTGGCAGTATAAATACTTGTATAAATAAGGAAAGCATCAATCCATGTGTTTATGTCATTGATTGCTTTATTTGATTTGGGTTGTACAATTAACTGGCCATTGTTATTTATTCCCACGGGAGTTGCTTGTGTGTTAGACATTATTAGAGTTGATGAACTAGTAATCAAACTGCCAAGGTCAACATAATCACCATTTATTATTTTGTCCTTTTGTTGTTGCGAGACATTTGAACCCAAATTATTGTTTTCTGTGATCTTGCTCTTCGATTGCAAATTCAGAAAGGAAACACGGTGTCACAGAAAATTGTCACGTAACACCTCGTTATCTATCCAGAGTTTTCGTTCCTTCTACGCTAGACTCTATCTCTGTCAACGCCCAATTTACAAGATTCTTGTAAAAGTTAGAAACAGTAAAAAAATGTATTTAAAATTGTTTTAATTAGCGTAAATATCAATAAAGATGAAAATAAATCACTCATTTCAAATCAATTCTCTCTTAAAATTGGAAAAAATAAGATTTTTTGGCGTAAAATCGTGATTTTTCACACGAAATACCCCAACAAATTTTGCGCCTCCCTCCGCAATTGGAAAACATATGATTTTTTGACGTAAAATCGTGATTTTTCACACGAAATACCCCAAAAAATTTCGCGCTTCCCTCCGCTCGGCGCAATTTTTTTAAGTGCGCCCCCCCCCCCCCCCCCTAACTTGAAATCCTGGATCCGCCCCTGCTATGGATTCTCATAGAATATCTTATTAACAAACTTACGGTGTTCTTTTTTGTTCGTGTCCCTCTTTGTACTCCAGAGTTTAAATCCAAATGTAAATGTTGTCTTTCTTTTATTCGTTCTTCACTTCATTTTAATGATCGGTAATGTCGATCTAAATGCTGGTCCGGAAACTGACCTATCGAGCTCACCGCTTAACTTAGACAATAGTTCCAACGATAATTCCATTTCAATATACGTAGTATCAGAAACAAAACAAATTTCGTCCAGCATTTTGCAGATGAATTTGATATTCTAGTAATAACTGAATCACACCTTGATAACAGTATTCAGAATGACGATATTGAATTATATTCCTTCACAAAAAATATCCAACGCCGCGACAGACAGAATCAAACCAATTTAACGGGAGGGGGGCTTCTGATTTATACGAAAGAAAATGTAAACATTTCAAGGATAATCCAACTAGAGAATAATTTAAATGAAAGTCTTTGGGTTCAGATTCACGCGAAGGGTCAATCTTTTCTTTTATGCAATACATACCGTCCACAGTGGACCGACAACGAGTATTGGTCATGATTAACGCATGCTATTGAATTAGCTCATCAGATAAACGAAAACATCGTGATTTCGGGCGACTTGAATTCTAATCTTTTTAATGTAAATAATAACAAGCTGGTTGACTTGATGACCACGTTTAATTTTAGAAATGTTATAGTAAAACCAAAAAGATTAAATGATTTATTAGACCCAATTATAATTTCCGATACCGTGACCCCACTATATTCTGATGTTTTTAAGTTGCCATCAGAAATTACTGATCACGATGCAGCAGTTGCTTTTCTCGAATGTCCAAATTCGACCTCATGTTCATTTACCAAAGAAATTTGGCAGTATGAGAATATAGATTTAGAACTTTTTAACAACAAAATGAACGAAATTAACTGGAATGAAACAATATGCATTTTAGACGACGTAGATGACATGTTTGAAGAATTTACAAAATTATTTTTAGACATAGTAAGGCAATGTATTCCAACGAAAACTGTGACCGTACGGGATTATGACAAATCATGGTATAATAACGAAATTAGAAAAGAAATTCGACTACGCGATCGCCTAGTAAAATTGTTCTAAAATTTGGGAGGGAAAGTGATACTTTAAAATATAAAAAAACAAAGGAACAAGGTCAATAATATGAAAAAGAAAACGAAAGAAAATTTTGAAAATAACTTAGACAATATGTTATTAGATAATTCGACGAACCCTAAAACTTACTGGAAAATAATGAAAATGTTAATTAAATCTAACACCTTTGAAAGTAAAACTAATGACCGAATTGCCGACATTTTTGTGACTGCTAGTGAAATTGTAGATATCATTCAAATATTAGACCTAAAAAAACGTCCGGTCCTGACAAAATTAGCCATAAAATGCTCAAAATTGGCCATAAAATGCTCAAAATAGCCCCAGAAAAAATTGCCGAACCACTTCAAATTATCTTCAACAAATCTTTACGACAAGGCAAATATCCTTCAAGCTGGAAAATTGCACACGTGATAGCTATTTTAAAAAAAGGTGATGCCTCTTTACCTTCAAATTACCGTCCGATATCGTTAATAAGTTGTGTTGGTAAAATTATGGAGCGAGTAGTTTATAAAAATGTTTATAATTATCTTGTTAGAAACAAACTTATATATGAGTATCAGTCTGGATTTCTTCCGAAACATTCTACGATCCACCAGTTGTTAGAACTATGCAACTCTATACTCAATTCACTAGAATTTGCTATTTTTAATTTATATAAATGATATTGGAGAGAAGCTTCTTTCTCTCAGTAGACTCTTGCAGATGATACTTCTTTAGGTTATTCAAGTCAAAATGTTGTTGAAATTGAAAATGTTATAAATCATGACTTGTGTGAACTAAATACCTGGTCTACAAAATGGTTAATGTCTTTTAATCCAGACAAAACTGAGATTATGTTATTTTCCAATACACTTACAGACGTTAGATAAAATTTTAATTTCTCATTTAATGCAAACAATATTCCTATAAGAATGAGCCATAAACACTAAAGTGTAACCTTGTCAAGCGATGCTAAATGGAATAACCACATTGAAAACATAATCTTAAACGTATCAGGACATTTGGTATTCTGCGAAAATTAAAATATAGGTTAAGTAGACAAAATCTAGAAAAACTGTACTTGGTATATATCCGCCCAATTTGTGAATATGCCTGTGAAATATGGGATAATTGTGGAGTGTGTTATTCAGCCAAACTTGAAAAATTGCAACTAGATGCTGCAAGAATTGTAACTGGATTACCAATTTTCACAAAAACAGATAAATTGTACTCAGAAACAGGATGGGCTACTCTCTCTAGTAGAAGACATAATAGGAAACTCCAGTTATTTTATAATATAAAGAATGGACATGCACTAAATTATCTTAGAGAACTTATTCCTCCTTCTGTACAAAGCACAACTATTTACCCCTTAAGAAACGGTTCGGATTTAATAACACCTTTTTGTAGACTCGATTACAACTGAATTTTTTATTCCATCTACTGTTAAACTCTGGAACCGGATAGATCAATCTGATCGTAATCTTGACACATTAACTAAATTCAAAAAAGCCATTCGAAAGAAACAGTCAGATAATACAAAACGTATCTCGAAACATTTTTATTATGGTCCCAGAAAACTTAATATTATTCTTACCCAACTTCGTAACTCGTATTCCTTTCTAAATTACGATCTATCAAAGGTTAATATAGTAAATGATGCTGCTTGTTCCTGTGGAGCTCCACGGGAAGATGCATACCATTATTTTTTGACTTGTCCAACCTATACTAAAAAATAAGACTTGCTATTATGAAAAATTTAAATTGGGTACAGACAATCGATCTCAATCTACTAAGGGACCGACCATTTAACTTGAAGGGGAGGGTTATGGTTTTTTGTTTCGTTCAGATTTTTTTTTCGGACAACACGAGAGTTAGAATATTTATTTTTTTTGCATAATTTAACATTAGGTTATATGACAGAAGCTCTGAATCAGATTATTTTTTTTCCTCCACCAAAATCAGAATATTTTTTTCAGCAACATTGGGAATCAGAATATATTTTTTAGAAAAAAAAACATACCCCCCCCCCCCCCCTTTCAAGTTAAATGGTTCGACCCTAACCTGTGAGTCTGATGATTTAACATACGAAGAAAATATCAATATCTTTAAACACGTTTTCAATTTTATTAAATCTTCAGAGAGATTCCTTGTAGTATAATTATTTGATAAGTATCTACTCTCCAACCTCGCATCCATCCAACCCAACCTTTTTATCAACTCGTTGATTGTTTACAATATATTTCTATATGTATTATATGCATGCTCAAAATGATCATTATACTATGTTAATTTATTGTATTAATGGGAGAAGACTTCGTAAGTTGGCAAGTTTGTTAATTTAACAAATAAAATCATCATAAACTAAGTAATCCAACTACCTAACTTATTGAGCCACTCGGGCCCTCTTCTAACATAGATTATCCATCTATGGGTCTAATGAACAAATAATGAATATATTGTTGTTATTTAGATTTGGAAGGCGTCTTACCTATATAGGTAATTGTGCCTTGTACCTATATCATAATATATTCACATGAATATAAATATTTTAATTATATTTATGAAGGAATTTAATCCTTTGTTTTGAAGATTCAAAGTACATATAATGAATATATCAGTTCAATATTGACAAGTGATTCGGTAAAAAAGTACCATGATGGAGGTACAACATGGTACCATTGAGAAAGTTGTAATGCCCTGTAGCCAGATGGTTATATCATATTGTTATTTTTATTACAAATGATGTGTAATAGGGAAATCAACCAGCCATGATAATGAGTTTAACTGTCACAATCTGGTCAGCTGTTTTTAGTTTCGTGTTTGTTTATGTACTTTTAGCAGACGATCATGTAAACTATCAATCTCTACACAGAGTTGTCGGTCTTACACTCTCTCCAATCTCTGTCAACGCCTAAAAAGTAGTCTACCTTTGTCACTCGTCGCAATGTCGGCTGATTCCGTACCTTCATCAAAGACCAATATTTTTCAAAGCAAACTCTATACGCTCATCTATTGTCGCCATTTTAGAACTTATTCGCGGTGCGCAATGTTTGATTGAAGTGATACGGTCTTCCGGCGAAGAAAGGTGACGCGTAGACGCATATCAAATACCGTATTACAGCCGAGGTATTGAGGAAGCGAAGCGGACTCACCCCGAGGTTTGCCGATTGCTACCTTTGTATTAAACTGGTTTCCTTTTTATAAAATATTACCAGTGTAATGTTCAGCAACTATAGAAGCTATTACAACAAGGAACCAGAACAGCACTGTATGACTGATCACCGTATAACAAATAATTCCTTATCTTCGTTTGAAAATAAACAAAGAAGCTTCTCAAATATTAGTTATATGGTATTCTTTACATATTTAACAATATATGGGGTCATTATAACCGGTTTATATCAAGTTACCCTTTAATAAACGGATTTTGACAAGATTCTTGGTTTTTAGGCGTTGACAGAGATTGGATAGAGTGCAAGGACAGACAACTCTGGGTAGAGATTGGTAAACTATGTGAGTTAATTTCAAGCAAACGATATCATAAATACACGTATTCATGCGTCAGTCACGTTAAATTTGATTAAAAAAATTGATTCAAAAACTAGAGGCTCAGTGGGCTAAGCCTGTGTAGATCACCTTTCATTCTGCTTTGAGGAAACTTAATACATAACCCTCCATACATGTAGATGCTTCGAAATTCCTACCAAGTTTCGGTTCATATGGCTAAGCAGTTTCAAAGGAGAAGATTTTTTAGAAATCGACCAATCAGAAACAAGAATTGCATGTGGTGGCCATGTCTGCTAACCGATCGGGACGAAATGAGCAATCTTCATAGAGGGCATTCCATAGATGCATCCTACCAAGTTTCGGTGGTAGCCATGTTTGTTAACCGATCGGGACGAAATGAGCAATCTTCATAGAGGACATTCCATAGATTATTCCTACCAAGTTTCGGTGGTAGCCATTTTTGTTAACCGATCGGGACGAAATAAGCAATCTTCATAGAGGACCTTCCATAGATGCTTCTTACCAAGTTTCGGTTCATTTGGCCAAGCGGTTTCAGGGGATCTTGAAGATTTTTTTTAATCGGCCAATCAAAAACAAGAATTGCCTGTGGCGGCCATGTTTGGTAATGGATCAAAACAAAATGTGCACTCTTTAGATAGGACCTTCCATAGATGCTTCCTACCAAGTTTCAGTTCATTTGGCTAAGGGTTTTCAGAGGAGAAGATTAAAATGTGAAAAGTAAACGATGACAGACGACGGACACCAAGTGATGGCAACAACTCATAAATTGCCTTTGACAAGGTTTGCTAAAAAGAATATTATAATGTGAATACCTACTTGTAATGTATAGAATAAACATGATACACTATATCAACATTAGTTAATTTCTAAGGAAGATAATGGAAAGAGTTATCTTTCTTTTAACAGGAGAAGACTTTTTAGAAATCAACCAATCAGAAACCAGAATTGCCTGTGGTGGCCATGTTTGCTATCCAATTGGAACAAAATGAGCAATCTTTTTAGAGGATCTTCCATAGATGCTTCCTACCAAGTTTCGGTTCATTTGACCAAGCGTTTTCAAAGGAGAAGATGTCTAAAAATCAACCAATCAGAAACAAGAATTGCCTGTGGCGGACATGTTTGTTATCTGATCGGGACAAAATGAGCAATCTTTATAAAGAACCTTCCATAGATGCTTCCTACCAAGTTTCGGTTCATTTGGCCAAGCAGTTTGAGAGGAGAATATGTTTAAAAATCAGCCAATCAGAAACAAGAATTGTCTGTGGCGGCCATGTTTGTTAATGGATCGGGACAAAATGTGAAAAATCGGCCAATCAGAAACAAGAATTGCCTGTGGCGGCCATGTTTGTTAATGGATCGGGACTAAATGAGCAATCTTTATAGAGGACCTTCCATAGATGCTTCCTACCAAGTTTCAGTTCATTTGGCTTAGGGGTTTCAGAGAAGAAGATTAACATGTGAAAAGTTAACGGACGACAGACGTGGCAAAAGCTCACATTGCCATTGGCAAGGTGATCTAAAAATGAATACTTCTTTTAGTTTTATTCATGAAGATATTCAGTAAAAACACATAGGGTGTCGACGCATGGCAGCTCACTTTCAAAGCCAATCGTAACTATTCGGCCATTCTCGCTACCCTGGAAAGCGAGAATGGCCGAGTAGTTACGATTGTTTTAAAGCGTCATCTGTCTAGAAAAAAGAGTTACGTCCCTTGAATTCGAGATTTGACTTTGCATTGGTGGAGGTACGGAATCAATGCATAGCTTCCGGGGACCGGTAAACTGAGAAACGAAAAGAAACGAAACGAAACGAAACGAAAACAAAATCCAACGAAATGAAACGAAATCTGTAAAGTAAGAAAACGAAATCCAACGAAATGAAACGAAATCTGTAAAGTAAAAAAACGAAATCCAACGGAAAGAAACGAAATCTGTAAAGTAAGAAAACGAAATCCAACGAAAAGCCTACATTTGTATATCTCAATGGCGAAACGACCTTCACTCACAATACTACCCGATGTGCATATGTATAAGGCAGTATCATCAAATTTCAGGGTTGCATTTGTGGGCAGTTTTCCGACGAAGATATGTGGTGATGGGAATCGATGTACGGTGGGTGTCCAGGGGGAGGAGGGATGTTGTTTCTTATCACAAATGGATGACAAGTCATAACTTTTTCGATTTTGGAGTTACCTGTTCAACTTTTATTTCACTTTGTCCAAATATAAGGAACACCGGGTTATTTATTCAAATAAAACAATGTTTATCAATGTTTTGGTGAAATGGTTTAAAAAAACAAAAGTACATACGTTATCTATAAAACTTTTAATTAGTTAATTTCAGATAGTTAAACCTTCGGACGTCTTGTTTTATATTTTTGCCTTAGTATTCCTCATACGACATGTATCTGAAACAAAACTTCGCCTCTAAGGGACCAGGCAATAGGGACCAGTGCAAAAGGTCATGGGACAAAGATATTTGTGCAACATGTTTTCATGGGACTTCAGGTTTTCTTGGCAGAATTTGGTAAAACCTATATTATTTTCATTGAAATTAGACATGTAGTTTTTTTTCATAAATATTGAACATGAGACAAAGACTTTTTAAGAGGCAAAATTGAATTGCACCGGTCCCAACCCCTTATAAATTTTGCCTGGTCCCTAGTTACCGAACAGCCCGTGCTTAGGGCACTTGGCTCCCAAAATGTACACTTACTCACTTATCCCGTTAAAAAAAATATTCAAGATGTAATACCGGTATGATGAAGTTATATAGTTAATGTGCATAATTTTGACAAGGACATTTTTCAATATGTTGTTTTCAGAAAGCCCTGTGCGAGGTCCGGGTGTCATAAAGAATAGGCCTGAAGCAGATCTCGACTTGTCGTAAAAGCCGACTAAGAGTACTTAGAGTCTGGCCGGGGGTCGGATGCTCAGCCCCCCGAGCAACTAAGGTGTGTACCTTAGGTGACTCGATGGCTAAATAGGGTAGCCCTCGCTTCAGGAGTTGTCAGGCTATTAGAGGAAAATATTACCGCGGACCATAGTAGGCCAACGTGTGTGGAGGGTGCCACTCTTCATGCACATAAAAGATCCCATCTGTAGATTTCGTAAGAGTATGCCCCTATGCTACCTTGGGGCCGCTACAGATGGCAAAAATTTCCGCCCTTATCCAGATCTCCCCTTTTCCAGGGCATGGCAGTCAAAAAATGTTTTTCCTGTTTCCCATCCCAACCTCGCTTTTCTTTATCAAATTGATTTTTTTCATCTTGTTCTCGTCCCGATTATGCATGAAATATTAGCGACTGAACGTTTAAACAAACAACAATAAATAAATCAACCCGAAGTGCGCATCCAGTCGGGATCAAATAGAAAATACTGAGATGTGGAATACTAAAGTAATAATTTTTTGATTAGAAAACGGAAAAATCTAAATATTTCGTAAAGCGTAGATTTTTTTTTAACGCATCCAACGAGAGTTTTGTCAGGAATTTTACTACCATTTTGGAATTGTATAAATATTTGCGGTTGAAATTATTCTGAAGGCCCTGTTCATCTGAAAAATTACCAATTTTTGGCGTTATTTTGGTCTTTATTTCAGGCTAAGTTCTTCAAAATAGGCCAAGTTTGTTCGTTAAATGTGACAGCCAACTCACCGTGAACGTAATCCCATATCACAATAGGAACGACGGTGGTCCCGCAGCTGGTCTATTGTCTCTCGTCGAAGTGCCGGAGAAGGCTATTGTTCCCTTCATGGTTAATGCATTTGACTACGTGACATTTATACACATGCTTACCTGAGATTTACCTCGAAAATTTTGAAAAAAACGTAAAATCATAAATTTCCATAATTACTGATTTTTAATTTGACCAAGCTATTTCAATCTTTCGGAAATAATTCGAAAAAGAAGGTCTTTTCTGCTAATAAATTCACTGAAGTTAGACATAGAGTACACAATTATTGGATATGAATAAAATTTTATAGGTAAAAACGTTATGTACAATCTGTCATTTACAACCGGTATACCCGTTCAATATGTAATCATGTTGGACTGGATTCAGCTTTCCTCGTCGCTGGACTCGTCGTCATCAAAATCAATTATTATTGGGGGAATCTCACTCTTATCAATGCAATTCTCTTTCCCATACTCCTTTTCTATTTTTAATACATGGTCTTCTGCCTTCGCCCAAACTTCCTTTGTAATTCTGCCAAACCCCCCATAAACAAGTTCTTTCACATCCTTCAAACGAAAAGTTGTATTGTTTTCTGCAACAAACCCTTTAACCTGTGCCCAAATAAGTTCTATGGGGTTCAATTCGCAATGGCGAACAGGGGTTCTTAGAACTTCGTGACCGTGTAGGTTGGCAATTTTATCAGTTTTAAAAACGGAAAGGAGTTTCTTAAATTTGATTTTTTCATAAAGTTGTTTTTTAGTTTCAAGGGGCTGAAAAGGAATGTTGTGTTTTGAACGATAATCTTGTAAGACAGCTTTTCTCTGATTAAAGTTTGGCACAACAGTTTCTTCAGTCTTGATATTGTGATAACTGGCATTATCTAAAACGATAACACTTGGGCTTTTTAATGCTGGCATAAGCTGATTTTCGAACCAGTTTAGAAAGATGGGCCCGTTCATTTCTTGGTGATAATCCCCATCTTTAGCTTTGGCAAGAAAAACCAAATCACACCTATCAATCAAACCCTCCTCACGATTACCAGCGTGCAAAACTATCAACCTTTTACCTTTTCCTGAAGGGATCTTTGGGGCATCAGAACCATCAACTGGTAACCACATGTAGTCAGTGGCATGATTCTGATTAACCCAGGTCTCATCCAAATATACAATTTCATACCCATCCTCTCGAAACTTCCTGATTTTTCGGAGGTAATTACACCGATCATTTATTACTGACCTCTGATCATATAAAAGCCTCCTATTATCGCCGGATTTTTTTGTACTTATAACCAAGATCTAATAAAGTTAAAGTAAGCGTTGATTTCGAGATTTTAATTGTATCTTCAATTTCTTTCTTAATTTTTGAGACTGTTGGGGCAATTTTCCTGTTGTACATGCTATGAACGGTCCGTTTAATAACGCAACGGTCAAAATCATCAAGAGTTTTCTTTCTTTCTTTCGGTCTGTTGGATTCAGGAGGACTTTTACCGTTTACAACTCTATACACAGAACTGTAAGATATACCAGCAGCCTTGCATGTTCTTTTAATGAAATTATCTGGGGAATAAAATGGTCTTCCCCTGGCCTTCTCAAGCTGAAAAAACTTGAATAGATTTATCACAATGATTTTACAATCTTTTGACAAGTCCTTTGTTTTACCCATTCTTGCGATGTTTATATATATGCTAAGATGTCAAAAAATAGGTTTATGAAGAAATTTTATGTGAACTTTTAGAAAGATTTTAAAGTTTAAAAATGGAGTGTCAAAATATGCCTGTACACGTGTCTCTGTCTCTATCAAGGTAAGATTTACCTGGCTGCTACCTCTAGTTAGTTTACTCCCACCTCTATTTTGGCGGTAAAAATCGGGGGAAATGTCAAATTTCAGATGAGTGCAGCAATAATGAAAGGTTATTGTTAGATGAAATGCATATTTTAAAAATGGTAGTAAAATTCTGCACAAAACTCTCGTTTACTGTGTTTTAAAAAAATGTATTGTTTTCGAGAAAACTCAAATTTTCCGTTTTCTAATCAAAAAATTATTACTTTAGTATTTGAATGAATGCTGAATGTTATTGTAATTTTCAATCAAACTTCAATGTAGGATCCCGTGCGTCATGCTTCGTGACCATAGGTAAAGATACGTCTCGATAGGTAGCTTAGGTCGAGTTACGTAATTTTATTGGCTAACTCTAGTAGTGCTTACAAAGAATAAACGTTTATTTCGTTTCGATTCTTGTCTTACTTTACAGAATTCGTTCATTTTTTCAATTGATATTGTTTTCTTACTTTATAGATTTCGTTTCTTTTCGTTATAATTTGTTTTCTTACTTTTACAGATTTCGTCGTTTCTTTTCGTTGGATTTCGTTTTCTTACTTTACAAATTTCGTTGGATTTTGTTTTCGTTTCGTTTCGTTTCGTTTCTCAGTTTACCGGTACCCATAGCTTCCCGACTGGAAATGTAATCAAAACACATTTGAAATTGTTCAAGCAAATCTTGATTAGAAGCTATTTTCGTGGAATAATGGACTTTCATATTACTTTCCCAGACAAACCTGTATATTTAGAAAGGAGTGAAAACAATGACAAAATAGATGGTGGACTGAAAGGAGAAACTGATCAACTTTCGCTTTCGTTTACAAATCAACATGAATTTTTTCTTTTTTATAACATTTTCAAAGGTGATAATGATGAAATTTCAAATTATTTGGAAAGTGCTATTGATTCCCAGAAACTGTTGAGGAAAATAGCCGCAAATCCATCTAGTAATGTGGCTTTAATGTACGGTATAAATTCTACTAGTCGTGTGAATGAATGGCCTTTCGATATCTATAGAGGTGTTTGTGTTTATTCTTTGAAATCTGATCAGACTTTTGATAACAATATTACTCTAATTCAACTAGCACATGAACACAACTTCAAGTCTTTTTGTATTGTGACACAAATTAAAGGATGTAAATGTAGTGTGGTAGAAAGAGATTCACTATCAATGGACATACTCTCTCAACATACTTACAACATAAATGACACTTGGAAGAAACTCTGCAAGGATGGCTCAATCAGACAACACCAGTCACGATTATTTACTTATTCTGTTCTTTGTCCAGTTTTTGATGGATTTAAACAAGCAAAAGAAATATTGTACAAGGTATAGTCTGACCCTATGGTACTGCTGGTTCTATGATACTGTGTATGCATGTGCTACAGTACAGTCAGAGACATACCATGATAATTCACTATGATAGACGTATCACTCATCTTGGTGACATGGTTATATCTTTTGTTCTGTTTAATATGTCTTCAAAATTTCTTTTGTTTAGAGTGTTAAAGTAATTAGAATAATAACGAAAAATCCAAATATCTTTTAAACTATAGATTTTTGAACAGCAAAATAAACGAGTTTTATTTAGAATTAGGAGTGCTAACTAAAAATGTTATTGTAATGCTTCTTATTGTTTTGGCTGAGGCTGCACTCCGATGAAATTTTGCATTTTGGTCCTATTTTGTTGTCATTTTTCGAGTGGGAGTAGATGTACTTTATAGAAGAGCCATCCGTACGTCAGGTATCTTACCTGTAAAATCTTTCTCTCGGTCGACAGGTACTTTAGACGAAACTGACAAGCATTTCTCTTATAAATTATTGTTATATTTTGCATTTTTTGTAAAATGGATAAAAAGTCTGACTTATTTCCGAAATGCCAAAAGTTTGTTAAAAAGTTGTTTGCCTTGTATAGTAAGGAAAAGGCAACGAAGAAGCCAATTGTCTCATTTGATAGGGTATATCAAAGGACATCTAAAGCTTTGGGTGTGTCTTACACTTAAGTCAAATAGACCGAAAGAAAGAGCTAAAATTTTGGACGACTTTGATCATAATACATTGTGTTAATATTAAAAGAACAATCCACGGTTTATATTCACGGAAAATTGCTCCGACCGTCTCAATAATACATAAGGAAATAAAAGATTCTATTAAAATGTCAAAGTCTAAACTTACTCTAACTCTCATTGATCTTGGATATACTTATAAACAAATAGGTGATAATCGAAGAGTTCTGTACGACCAAGTGTCTATTATCAATGATAGGGAAGCAGGGTATGATATCGTGTACCTGGATGAAACATGGGTTAACCAAAATCACTGCACAGATTATATGTGGCTTCCGAATGATGGGGTCTGATGCCCCAAAAATACCCACGGGCAAAGGCAAACGTTTGATTGTTTTGCATGCAGATACGCGAAGTGAGGGTTTGATTGACGGCTGCGATTTAGTGTTTCTGGCCAAATCAAAGGATGGTGACCATCACCAGGAGATGAATAGTTTTGTCTTTCTTGAGTGGTTTGAAAATCAATTAATGCCTGCTCTGAAAAATCCTAGCTTGGTTGTGTTAGATAATGCAAGTTATCACAATGTTAAACAGAAGATATGGTGTGCCCAAATTTTAGTCAGAACAAAGCTGTTCTCCAAGACTATCTTACACAACACAACATTCCCTTTTCTGCTACTGATACCAAAAAAGTATTATATAAAAAAAAAAAAAAAAAAAACCCAAAAAAACCAGTAGTTTATAAAACAGATAAAATTGCTAATTTACACGGTCATGAAGTAATAAGAACCCCCGTTCGACACTGTGAACTTAACCCGATAGAATTAATATGGGCGAAAGTCAAAGGTTTCGTGGCTAAAAACAATACCACCTTCCGATTAAAAGATGCTAAAGAATTCATGTATGCTGCTTTCGGAAAAATTACAAAAGATTTGTGGACAAAAGCAGAAGAACATGTGGTCAAAATTGAAAAAGAATACTGCAAGGAAAACTGTATAGATAGAAGTGTCATAGAACCTATTATCATTGATTTTTGTGATGATGACTCGGATGATGACGCGGGTTAAAGTAGAGAAAAAAATGTAAAAATCGAATAAATGTCACGTTTAAGTCAATGCCGAAAATATTTGGAACATGTGTCTGCCAATTCATTAAAGTTTAAGAACAGTTGTAACTGTTGAAACTATCTGGGGTCAGATGAATTTATTAACTTATATATTGATTATAACACATAAATAATACACAAAACAACTTGATGCAAAACAAAAAAAAGATAAACAGGGACAGTTTATAATCCAACCGAAAACCAAACACAAAACGGGCCTTATATTCATGAAAAGTCAAAACAAACAAAGACAAAGGTCGAAACTTCGGATTCCTGTTTTGGATAAGCACTTCGAAGTGGAATAGGTTAAATATATATTTCCAAACTTTTAGCTCACGTTTGAATTGAAAGATATAACTTGGTTTAGTAGAATAGTTACGTGAAACAATTGCAAGTATCAATGATTCATTAATAATTATTGCAATTTTTAGTTATTTTCTACCAATGTTAAGTTGCAAGTTTGGTAAAAAATAGCTCACAAAATGACTGCTCAATGTCATGTTCTACCTCCCCACACTCCCACCCCCTCAATTTTTTTTTGATTTAATTAGGAAGTTGCACAATCTCAAAATTCATTCATCGTTCCGGTTTCTTACATGCACATTGTATATACATTCAAAATGTCATACAGAATCGAACAAAATGACAATGATATATTCTTCATATTATATATGAAGACTTCATTTTTGTTCACTATTAAAGACAGAAGTGCTATATATTTAGTGAAAAAATAAAAATAACGAAAAATGTCCCAGTCCAAGTAATTTTTACAGGTAAAAATCAATGAACTCAATAGTGCGTGTAGGAAATGGTGACGGGTTCTACGGAGAACAATGGAATCTTTCGGGTGACCGTCGAGTGTCTATTGTCCTCAGGGATTGAAACCCACGGCCGCAGGCTATTCTCTTTTATAGACTTATTCCCTCCATATTTCACTTCTACCTTAAAATCTACAGTTTAAAAGATATTTCAAATTTTCGTTATTCTAATCAAATTTTTTTAGTTGCTTTCAGGACCTGCTTTCACCCAAAATTCACAAGAAAGTAAGTAAATAGATTAAACAGAGCAAAACATATATCAGTATCATTTTTTATATTTAATTACCAGTATCATAGGACCCTGATATACTTTTATCTTTGTGCTGGTAAATGAAACTGATTTCAACTGCATTTTGCTAATAATTTTTCTTTTGCTTCATAATTGATACATTTATAATTACATGTACATAGTGCAGATTGAATACAGTTTTATTCTTCAGTTTTAAAGGTGACCATTAAAACAAGACACATGACGAACACAATGCTGTTGTGACAGTAATGGTAAAACTAAAAACACCAACAACTATTTTCCCAATAATTATTCCAACAAGATTAATAATACAAGTGACAAATTCAGTAAACAATGTAAAAACTACAAACAAATCTATCAAAATGTGTATTTTTTTTAAATACAGAGTTGCAAAGAAACAAATATATTTATATATATATACATTGTTCCTATGTTCCAAAAATGTACAAAAGAAAAACTGATAACATTTGCCTAATTGCAACACCTGTAAATACATGTAGTGGTATTTTTGCATTGTGTATAAGTACACCTACAAAATCCTTGAACAATATTAAAGGTCCACATGAAAGCTTCATGGGATTTTGAAAATTCATTATATGAAATTTGTTTCAAATGCTTTACAATACAATACAATACAATACTATAAGCTTTATTTAGAGTCGGAAAAAATCAAACAATTATAACACAAGCTCTAGTGAGCTTTTAAATCCGACATAAGAATATGCATATACAAACAATAAAACAAAACATGCACACAATATTTGTTGAAAAAAACCCAACACTGTCATATTTAAATCTTTCCATGAAATTTAAAACCAAACTAAAATATGAAAGCAATTAAAACACAGCAGTAGCACCAGCATAATTTAAAAGCATATATATATATTGATGAGAGTAAACAAAAAGCATGGATATAAATGAGACACTTAGAAACTAGCAACATTTAAAAATTATAAATCATAAAAACACATGCATCTATATCTAAAAATATAAAACCAGAGGCTCCCAGGAGCCTGTAATCGCTCACCTGGATCAAAGCTGCTTTCAATGACAATGCAACTGCACTGTGGTGGCCATCTTGGTGGGAGAGTGTGACTGCCAGACACGATTTTGGAAGAGGATCATCCAATGACTATTCCATCAAAGTTTGGTTCTAATTGAGCTACTGGTTCCAGACAAGATGGTTTTTATGTGAATTTCCCATAGGGTCCTATGTTAAACTAAGTTCAGCTGTGCAGCCATCTTGGTCAGAGGGCGGAACCACCAGACACAATTTTGGAAGAGGACCATCCAATGACTATTTGATCAAAGTTTGATTCCATTTGAGCAACTGGTTCCAGACAAAAAGATTTTTATGTGAATTTCCCATAGGGTCCTATGTTAAGCTAAGTTCGGCTGTGGGGGCCATCTTGGTCGAAGGGCCGAACCGCCGGACACATTTTTGGAAGAGACCCATCCAATGATTATTTCATCAAAATTTAGTTCTTATTGCGCAAATGGGAATTTCCCATAGGGTCCTATGTTAAATCAAGTTCGGCTGTGGTGGCCATCTTGGTCGGAGGTCTGAAATGCCGGACACAATTTTGGAAGGGGACCACTCAAGGATCATTTCAGCAAAGTTTTTTTCAAGAATGTCAGCAGAAAGTGCCAGAAACACATGTATTTTCTGAAAAGTATATTTTTTTAAATGTAATTAATAAATAAAGGTAATAACAAAATTACCGAACTCCGAACAATCTTACAAAGGGAAAGTCAAAACTCATAATTATATAAACAGACAAAATCAGTCAACAACATATACATGATAAGCCCTAACTTTTTTTTATTTTGTGCATAATTTTCCAATCCTATTCTCAATGAAAACATTCATCTGAAAATAGTCTACATTAACTTATAAAATACAAAGGTAAGTCACCTGTCAGTGATGGTTTTACCTGTACAGGTAATTAGTCATTTCCTGTTGTATATTGGAATCACTGGTGATACTGTGGAGATGGGTACTGTTAATTAAATCACAAAGCAATAAATACCTGGTAATGGATGCCAGGTATGAGGTAAGCCAGGTATTTATCAGACTATGCCTTGAGCTGTACTGTATATATGGCAAAAAATACATGTGTTTCTGGCACTCTGCTGACATTCTTGAAAAAAAAAATAGCATATGTGTAGGCAAACATTTGTTTAATGTTAAACTATGTTATACAGAACGAGAATTTGACTTTACAACAGTGCTTGTCTAAAAATGGCAATAAAAACTTTTGGATGGGTACTAAAAATGTTGGGGTTAGGGTTTTGGTGTTTAATGCCACTTTCAACAATATTTCAGTTATATCATGGCGGTCAGTTTTATTGGTGGAGGAAACCAGAGTTCCCGGGGAAAACTACTGACCTGTCGCAAGTCACTGTTGAGCTTTATCACATAATGCTGTATCGAGCACACCTTGCCATGAGTGGGATTCGAAGTTCTCACAACATTAGTGCGATAGGCACTGGTTGCACATGAAGGTGTAAATCCAACTACCATGCGATCACAACCACGATGACCCCTAACAATGTTGGTGCCTTGTGGGTGTGTAAATATGGATGTAGCAGGTTACTGGGTAGGTGGTGAGTTTCTAAGGCAGAGGTAGGTGTGTAAAAGTGACAAGGTAAAAAATATTTGTTATAATTTCAGCAGTGTTCTGCTCCTTTTTCAGTGTCGGTATATCCCAGAAGTAGTGACTTTGCTTGACATTGCAGACAAGATCATCCCAGAGAACTTTGATGTTCAAGAAATTCAGAATCAGTTGAAATATCCATTTGTTGTAGTGGAAGGACTTGATGCTTCAGGTAATAACATAAGTTTATTGATCATGTTTATTATTAATCCTAATGATAAAGGCCTGGGAATAGAATTTATCACTAAAGACATTCTAACCCCCTCCCCCCTTCCAACACACACACACACCCAGAATTTATGATGGAGGAACTTTATAAATGTCCACTCAAACTATTTAGGGATTAATTTGTGGTTGATAGTTGATGTTCTCCATCATTTTAATGATTTTCATAGACCAAGATGGACTTTTCTCTCAAATTATTATTTTTTTCAAAGTTTGAAAACAATTATTTTGGGATGGGTCAGATTTCTAAAGAAATAAAATGATATAAATTTCAATACAAAATTTCTCCAAAAAAGTATCTTTCAATTATTCTAACAGATTTGTTGTATCTCTTTTTGATCTTTTTTGTATCCAGTGATTTGGGTGAGAGGTTGTTTGTTGTTTATTGTTCGTTTTGTTGATGTTGGTGTAATTGTTGATCACTATTGTTTCAGGTAAAACTACTTTAACTGAAACCTTGGAGAAGAAATTGAAGGCAACAAGATTCTCCTCTCCTCCCCCTGAAGTCGGTTATCTACGGAAAATCTTTGATGCACTGCCAGAAATAATCAGACGAGCCTATTATTGTGTAGGAAATTTTATTGTGGTCATACAGATAGCTAAAGAATGTCAACATAAGGCTGTTATCATGGACAGGTATTCTATAGCTTTCTATGACAGAAAACCACCTCAGTTGTATACAGATTAACATCCTGGTCTCCTATGAAGAAGACTGTGGGGCTCAATCTTTGGTCTGGTCAAACCAATCTAATTATAATTAGATGATAGTTGTATCTTTTTTATTTTTTTTCTCTTTGGCAGTACACGTAGAATAACGGTAGTTTTGAAGGTTGAGACAGACATTATCACTAATAACACAGCGAGTCCAATACTAATGATAATGTCTGTCTCGAACTTCAAAATGGATGTTATTGTTATTAAACTTCATAAAGTGACTTCACACTGACCGATATTTTCCAGTATCAGAGTCACTAAGTTGTTATCAGTCACGGATATCAAAGAGAAAATGTTCAATTTACTGATAAACTTACATCTAACAACATTTTCAGCAAATTTAATTGCGGAAATTATTTATCTGAAAACATTTTTCATACAGTACCATTTTTGTATTGTGATGTTGAATATTGTAATAGATTCTCCCATATTGTAATAGATTCTCCTATATTGTAATAGATTCTCCTAGATTGTAATAGATTCTCCTAATAGATTCTCCCATATTGTAATAGATTCTCCTATGTTGTAATAGATTCTCCCATATTGTAATAGATTCTCCTATATTGTAATAGATTCTCCTAATAGATTCTCCCATATTGTAATAGATTCTCCTATGTTGTAATAGATTCTCCCATATTATAATAGTTTCTCCCATATTGTAATAGATTCTCCTATATTGTAATAGATTCTCCTATATTGTAATAGATTCTCCCATATTGTAATAGTTTCTCCTATATTGTAATAGATTCTCCCATGAATATCACACATTTGGTAAGCGTTAGTATTATTGGTGTTTATTTTCACTTATAACAAATGTTTCAGCCATAAATTGACTACCTGACATAGTAGGGAGGAAAACCTGAACAGATATAGTATACAGACAGGTGAAACCCTCGGCCATAGGTAAGTGTCAGGAAACCTTAGACCTGTAGGTGGGCACAAGCCCACATCTGTGGTGTTAGGTTTGTGGTCAGAAGTCAACAAGTTTAACCACTTGACCTCCTAGACTCCTTCTCACACATGGTAAAACTGTATCATCTATGCATTGTAATGTGAGAATATTATTATCATTTCTTATATGCCAGGTGTAATTTGTAAATATTCTTATTCCATTTTAATTCAGTTGTCATTTAATTACAGGTTCTGGCACAATACAACAGCATATGGTATAGCCAACGAGACCAGTACTAGTGACATGCCACCCAGACAACACTGGGTCTACCAGTGGCCATCTGATTTACTGAAGCCAAACTTAGTCTTATTTCTAACTGTTACAGAGGAAGTTAGAAAACAGAGATTGAGTGACAGAGAAGGGGAGAAAACTTTTGAGGAGCAACATCTTGATAAAGATAGGATGTTTAGACAAAGGTAAACTAACTAAGCCCAGTACAGGTTGTCCTTTATTAGACAAAAGTAATCTAACTACTTTAGACAAAGGTAAGCCAACTACTTTAGATAAAGGTAAGCTAACTACTTTAGACAAAGGTAAGCTAACTACTTTAGATAAAGGTAAGCTAACTAAGCACAGAACAGGTTGTCCTTTATTAGACAAAGGTAATCTAACTACTTTAGACAAAGGTAAGCTAACTACTTTAGACAAAGGTAAGCTAACTACTTTAGATAAAGGTAAGCTAACTAAGCTCAGAACAGGTTGTCCTTTATTAGACAAAAGTAAGCCAACTACTTTAGATAAAGGTAAGCTAACTACTTTAGATAAAGGTAAGCTAACTACTTTAGATAAAGGTAAGCTAACTACTGTAGATAAAGGTAAGCTAACTACTTTAGACAAAGGTAAGCTAACTAAGCCCAGTACAGGTTGTCCTTTATTAGACAAAAGTAATCTAACTACTTTAGACAAAGGTAAGCCAACTACTTTAGATAAAGGTAAGCTAACTACTTTAGACAAAGGTAAGCTAACTACTTTAGATAAAGGTAAGCTAACTAAGCCCAGAACAGGTTGTCCTTTATTAGACAAAGGTAATCTAACTACTTTAGACAAAGGTAAGCTAACTACTTTAGATAAAGGTAAGCTAACTAAGCCCAGAACAGGTTGTCCTTTATTAGACAAAGGTAGGCCAACTACTTTAGATAAAGGTAAGCTAACTACTTTAGATAAAGGTAAGCTAACTACTTTAGATAAAGGTAAGCTAACTACTTTAGATAAAGGTAAGCTAACTACTGTAGATAAAGGTAAGCTAACTAAGCCCAGTACAGGTTTTTCTTTATTAGACAAAGGTAATCTAACTACTTTAGACAAAGGTAAGCTAACTACTTTAGACAAAGGTAAGCTAACTAAGCCCAGTACAGGTTGTCCTTTATTAGACAAAGGTAATCTAACTACTTTAGACAAAGGTAAGCTAACTACTTTAGATAAAGGTAAGCTAACTAAGCCCAGAACAGGTTGTCCTTTATTAGACAAAGGTATGCCAACTACTTTAGATAAAGGTAAGCTAACTACTTTAGATAAAGGTAAGCTAACTACTTTAGATAAAGGTAAGCTAACTACTTTAGATAAAGGTAAGCTAACTACTGTAGATAAAGGTAAGCTAACTAAGCCCAGTACAGGTTGTACTTTATTAGACAAAGGTAATCTAACTACTTTAGACAAAGGTAAGCTAACTACTTTAGACAAAGGTAAGCTAACTAAGCCCAGTACAGGTTGTCCTGTATTAGACAAAGGTAAGCTAACTACTTTAGATAAAGGTAAGCTAACTAAGCCCAGTACAGGTTGTCCTTTATTAGACAAAGGTAATCTAACTACTTTAGACAAAGGAAAGCTAACTACTTTAGATAAAGGTAAGCTAACTACTTTAGACAAAGGTAAGCTAACTAAGCCCAGTACAGATTGTCCTTTATTAGACAAAAGTAATCTTAACTACTTTAGACAAAGGTAAGCCAACTACTTTAGATAAAGGTAAGCTAACTACTTTAGACAAAGGTAAGCTAACTACTTTAGATAAAGGTAAGCTAACTAAGCCCAGAACAGGTTGTCCTTTATTAGACAAAGGTAGGCCAACTACTTTAGATAAAGGTAAGCTAACTACTTTAGATAAAGGTAAGCTAACTACTTTAGATAAAGGTAAGCTAACTACTTTAGATAAAGGTAAGCTAACTACTGTAGATAAAGGTAAGCTAACTAAGCCCAGTACAGGTTGTACTTTATTAGACAAAGGTAATCTAACTACTTTAGACAAAGGTAAGCTAACTACTTTAGACAAAGGTAAGCTAACTAAGCCCAGTACAGGTTGTCCTTTATTAGACAAAGGTAATCTAACTACTTTAGACAAAGGTAAGCTAACTACTTTAGATAAAGGTAAGCTAACTAAGCCCAGAACAGGTTGTCCTTTATTAGACAAAGGTAGGCCAACTACTTTAGATAAAGGTAAGCTAACTACTTTAGATAAAGGTAAGCTAACTACTTTAGATAAAGGTAAGCTAACTACTTTAGATAAAGGTAAGCTAACTACTGTAGATAAAGGTAAGTTAACTAAGCCCAGTACAGGTTGTACTTTATTAGACAAAGGTAATCTAACTACTTTAGACAAAGGTAATCTAACTAAGCCCAGTACAGGTTGTCCTTTATTAGACAAAGGTAAGCTAACTACTTTAGACAAAGGTAATCTAACTAAGCCCAGAACAGGTTGTCCTTTATTATTTTCCTGTGGATATGTGATACAGTAGTCCCCATCTTATAAGGCCACTACCACCAAAGGCCCCCCCCCCCCCCCCCAAAGGTCACTCCCACCAAATGCCACCTCTCTTATCAGAACAGATTTCAGATGCATTGAGATATTAAAAGACCACTACATTGTCCCCTCAAGAGAAGCCACCCCTCTTATAAGGCCACGTTTTCATTGCAGAAGGAGTCACTTATAAAATATTGTTATTATTAGTAATCTATCAATTTTCCATTTGATCTCACCAAGAGATTTTGTCAGTATCTAATTTTTCAGCTGTATCATAGCGAGAACAAGTTACATTCAATGAGATGAGAATGATGTCCACTTTGTACTGGACCAACATGCTTAATTTTATTTTTGTAGTGCTAGCTTAATAAAACAACAGTCTGCGGGTAGACAAGTTGCTCCACTCAGACACATTATCCTGATTCTGAACCAATCTGTCTTTGCTTTTTCCTCTTAATACTGCATGCTTAGTGGAGAAGCAACACATTTCAATTGCCACAACTACCCATGCAATCGGTGCCAATCACCAATAAAGTTGTTCGAATCCCATTCATGGCCGGGTGTACTTCATACAACATTATGTGATAATGTTTGTCAGTAACTTGCGGCAGGTCAGTGGTTTTCTCCGGGTACTACGGTTTCCTCCACCAATAAATCTGATTGCCACAATATAACTGATATATTGTTGAAAGTGGCATAAAACACCACAACTCTAACACTACTTATGGGGAGGGGTGAATTCATGTCATGCAGGCCATAGCCCTAACACTACTTATGGGGAGGGGTGAATTCATGTCATACAGGCCATAGCCCTAACCTTACTTATGGGGAGGGGTAAATTCATGTCATACAGGCCATAACCCTAACCCTACTTATGGGGAGGGTAAATTCATGTCATACAGGCCATAGCCCTAACCCTACTTATGGGGAGGGGTGAATTCATGTCATACAGGCCATAGCCCTAACCTACTTATGGGGAGGGGTGAATTCATGTCATACAGGCCATACCCTACTTATGGGGAGGGTGAATTCATGTCATACAGGCCATAGCCCTAACCCTACTTATGGGGAGGGGTAAATTCATGTCATACAGGCCAATGCCCTAACCCTACTTATGGGGAGGGGTGAATTCATGTCATACAGGCCATACCCTACTTATGGGGAGGGTGAATTCATGTCATACAGGCCATAGCCCTAACACTACTTATGGGGAGGGGTGAATTCATGTCATACAGGCCATAGCCCTAACCTTACTTATGGGGCGGGGTAAATTCATGTCATACAGGCCATAACCCTAACCCTACTTATGGGGAGGGTAAATTCATGTCATACAGGCCATAGCCCTAACCCTACTTATGGGGAGGGGTGAATTCATGTCATACAGGCCATAGCCCTAACCTACTTATGGGGAGGGGTGAATTCATGTCATACAGGCCATACCCTACTTATGGGGAGGGTGAATTCATGTCATACAGGCCATAGCCCTAACCCTACTTATGGGGAGGGGTAAATTCATGTCATACAGGCCAATGCCCTAACCCTACTTATGGGGAGGGGTGAATTCATGTCATACAGGCCATACCCTACTTATGGGGAGGGTGAATTCATGTCATACAGGCCATAGCCCTAACCCTACTTATGGGGAGGGTAAATTCATGTCATACAGGCCATACCCTACTTATGGGGAGGGGTAAATTCATGTCATACAGGCCATAACCCTAACCCTACTTATGGGGAGGGGTGAATTCATGTCATACAGGCCATACCCTGCTTATGGGGAGGGTGAATTCATGTCATACAGGCCATACCGCTAACCCTACTTATGGGGAGGGTGAATTCATGTCATACAGGCCATACCCTACTTATGGGGAGGGTGAATTCATGTCATACAGGCCATACCCTACTTATGGGGAGGGGTGAATTCATGTCATACAGGCCATAACCCTAACCCTACTTATGGGGAGGGGAGAATTCATGTCATACAGGCCATAGCCCTAACCCTACTTATGTGGAGGGGTGAATTCATGTCATACCCTACTTATGGGGAGGGTGAATTCATGTCATACAGGCCATACCCTACTTATGGGGAGGGTAAATTCATGTCATACAGGCCATACCCTACTTATGGGGAGGGTGAATTCATGTCATACAGGCCATAGCCCTAACCCTACTTATGGGGAGGGTGAATTCATGTCATACAGGCCATATCCCTAACCCTACTTGTGGGGAGAGGTGAATTTATGTCATACAGGCCATACCCTACTTATGGGGAGGGTGAATTCATGTCATACAGGCCATACCCTACTTATGGGGAGGGTGAATTCATGTCATTCCCTACTTATGGGGAGGGTGAATTCATGTCATACAGGCCATAACCCTAACACTACTTATGGGGAGGGGTGAATTCATGTCATACAGGCCATAGCCCTAACCCTACTTATGGGGAGGGGTGAATTCATGTCATACAGGCCATAGCCCTAACACTACTTATGGGGAGGGGTGAATTCATGTCATACAGGCCATAATCATAACCTACTTATGGGGAGGGTGAATTCATGTCATACAGGCCATAACCCTAACCCTACTTATGGGGAGGGGTGAATTCATGTCATTCCCTACTGATGGGGAGGGTGAATTCATGTCATTCCCTACTTATGGGGAGGGTGAATTCATGTCATACAGGCCATAACTCTAACACTACTTATGGGGAGGGGTGAATTCATGTCATGCAGGCCATAGCCCTAACACTACTTATGGGGAGGGGTGAATTCATGTCATACAGGCCATAGCCCTAACCTTACTTATGGGGAGGGGTAAATTCATGTCATACAGGCCATAACCCTAACCCTACTTATGGGGAGGGTAAATTCATGTCATACAGGCCATAGCCCTAACCCTACTTATGGGGAGGGGTGAATTCATGTCATACAGGCCATAGCCCTAACCTACTTATGGGGAGGGGTGAATTCATGTCATACAGGCCATACCCTACTTATGGGGAGGGTGAATTCATGTCATACAGGCCATAGCCCTAACCCTACTTATGGGGAGGGGTAAATTCATGTCATACAGGCCAATGCCCTAACCCTACTTATGGGGAGGGGTGAATTCATGTCATACAGGCCATACCCTACTTATGGGGAGGGTGAATTCATGTCATACAGGCCATAGCCCTAACACTACTTATGGGGAGGGGTGAATTCATGTCATACAGGCCATAGCCCTAACCTTACTTATGGGGCGGGGTAAATTCATGTCATACAGGCCATAACCCTAACCCTACTTATGGGGAGGGTAAATTCATGTCATACAGGCCATAGCCCTAACCCTACTTATGGGGAGGGGTGAATTCATGTCATACAGGCCATAGCCCTAACCTACTTATGGGGAGGGGTGAATTCATGTCATACAGGCCATACCCTACTTATGGGGAGGGTGAATTCATGTCATACAGGCCATAGCCCTAACCCTACTTATGGGGAGGGGTAAATTCATGTCATACAGGCCAATGCCCTAACCCTACTTATGGGGAGGGGTGAATTCATGTCATACAGGCCATACCCTACTTATGGGGAGGGTGAATTCATGTCATACAGGCCATAGCCCTAACCCTACTTATGGGGAGGGTAAATTCATGTCATACAGGCCATACCCTACTTATGGGGAGGGGTAAATTCATGTCATACAGGCCATAACCCTAACCCTACTTATGGGGAGGGGTGAATTCATGTCATACAGGCCATACCCTGCTTATGGGGAGGGTGAATTCATGTCATACAGGCCATACCGCTAACCCTACTTATGGGGAGGGTGAATTCATGTCATACAGGCCATACCCTACTTATGGGGAGGGTGAATTCATGTCATACAGGCCATACCCTACTTATGGGGAGGGGTGAATTCATGTCATACAGGCCATAACCCTAACCCTACTTATGGGGAGGGGAGAATTCATGTCATACAGGCCATAGCCCTAACCCTACTTATGTGGAGGGGTGAATTCATGTCATACCCTACTTATGGGGAGGGTGAATTCATGTCATACAGGCCATACCCTACTTATGGGGAGGGTAAATTCATGTCATACAGGCCATACCCTACTTATGGGGAGGGTGAATTCATGTCATACAGGCCATAGCCCTAACCCTACTTATGGGGAGGGTGAATTCATGTCATACAGGCCATATCCCTAACCCTACTTGTGGGGAGAGGTGAATTTATGTCATACAGGCCATACCCTACTTATGGGGAGGGTGAATTCATGTCATACAGGCCATACCCTACTTATGGGGAGGGTGAATTCATGTCATTCCCTACTTATGGGGAGGGTGAATTCATGTCATACAGGCCATAACCCTAACACTACTTATGGGGAGGGGTGAATTCATGTCATACAGGCCATAGCCCTAACCCTACTTATGGGGAGGGGTGAATTCATGTCATACAGGCCATAGCCCTAACACTACTTATGGGGAGGGGTGAATTCATGTCATACAGGCCATAATCATAACCTACTTATGGGGAGGGTGAATTCATGTCATACAGGCCATAACCCTAACCCTACTTATGGGGAGGGGTGAATTCATGTCATTCCCTACTGATGGGGAGGGTGAATTCATGTCATTCCCTACTTATGGGGAGGGTGAATTCATGTCATACAGGCCATAACCCTAACACTACTTATGGGGAGGGGTGAATTCATGTCATACAGGCCATAGCCCTAACCCTACTTATGGGGAGGGGTGAATTCATGTCATACAGGCCATAGCCCTAACCCTACTTATGGGGAGGGTGAATTCATGTCATACAGGCCATAACCCTAACCTTACTGATGGGGAGGGTGAATTCATGTCATACAGGCCATAACCCTAACCCTACTTATGGGGAGGGGTGAATTCATGTCATACAGGCCATACCCTACTTATGGGGAGGGTGAATTCATGTCATACAGGCCATAGCCCTAACCCTACTTATGGGGAGGGGTAAATTCATGTCATACAGGCCAATGCCCTAACCCTACTTATGGGGAGGGGTGAATTCATGTCATACAGGCCATACCCTACTTATGGGGAGGGTGAATTCATGTCATACAGGCCATAGCCCTAACACTACTTATGGGGAGGGGTGAATTCATGTCATACAGGCCATAGCCCTAACCTTACTTATGGGGCGGGGTAAATTCATGTCATACAGGCCATAACCCTAACCCTACTTATGGGGAGGGTAAATTCATGTCATACAGGCCATAGCCCTAACCCTACTTATGGGGAGGGGTGAATTCATGTCATACAGGCCATAGCCCTAACCTACTTATGGGGAGGGGTGAATTCATGTCATACAGGCCATACCCTACTTATGGGGAGGGTGAATTCATGTCATACAGGCCATAGCCCTAACCCTACTTATGGGGAGGGGTAAATTCATGTCATACAGGCCAATGCCCTAACCCTACTTATGGGGAGGGGTGAATTCATGTCATACAGGCCATACCCTACTTATGGGGAGGGTGAATTCATGTCATACAGGCCATAGCCCTAACCCTACTTATGGGGAGGGTAAATTCATGTCATACAGGCCATACCCTACTTATGGGGAGGGGTAAATTCATGTCATACAGACCATAACCCTAACCCTACTTATGGGGAGGGGTGAATTCATGTCATACAGGCCATACCCTGCTTATGGGGAGGGTGAATTCATGTCATACAGGCCATACCGCTAACCCTACTTATGGGGAGGGTGAATTCATGTCATACAGGCCATACCCTACTTATGGGGAGGGTGAATTCATGTCATACAGGCCATACCCTACTTATGGGGAGGGGTGAATTCATGTCATACAGGCCATAACCCTAACCCTACTTATGGGGAGGGGAGAATTCATGTCATACAGGCCATAGCCCTAACCCTACTTATGTGGAGGGGTGAATTCATGTCATACCCTACTTATGGGGAGGGTGAATTCATGTCATACAGGCCATACCCTACTTATGGGGAGGGTAAATTCATGTCATACAGGCCATACCCTACTTATGGGGAGGGTGAATTCATGTCATACAGGCCATAGCCCTAACCCTACTTATGGGGAGGGTGAATTCATGTCATACAGGCCATATCCCTAACCCTACTTGTGGGGAGAGGTGAATTTATGTCATACAGGCCATACCCTACTTATGGGGAGGGTGAATTCATGTCATACAGGCCATACCCTACTTATGGGGAGGGTGAATTCATGTCATTCCCTACTTATGGGGAGGGTGAATTCATGTCATACAGGCCATAACCCTAACACTACTTATGGGGAGGGGTGAATTCATGTCATACAGGCCATAGCCCTAACCCTACTTATGGGGAGGGGTGAATTCATGTCATACAGGCCATAGCCCTAACACTACTTATGGGGAGGGGTGAATTCATGTCATACAGGCCATAATCATAACCTACTTATGGGGAGGGTGAATTCATGTCATACAGGCCATAACCCTAACCCTACTTATGGGGAGGGGTGAATTCATGTCATTCCCTACTGATGGGGAGGGTGAATTCATGTCATTCCCTACTTATGGGGAGGGTGAATTCATGTCATACAGGCCATAACCCTAACACTACTTATGGGGAGGGGTGAATTCATGTCATACAGGCCATAGCCCTAACCCTACTTATGGGGAGGGGTGAATTCATGTCATACAGGCCATAGCCCTAACCCTACTTATGGGGAGGGTGAATTCATGTCATACAGGCCATAACCCTAACCTTACTGATGGGGAGGGTGAATTCATGTCATACAGGCCATAACCCTAACCCTACTTATGGGGAGGGGTGAATTCATGTCATACAGGCCATACCCTACTTATGGGGAAGGTGAATTCATGTCATTCCCTACTTATGGGGAAGGTGAATTCATGTCATTCCCTACTTATGGGGAGAGGTGAATTCATGTCATACAGGCCATAGCCCTAACACTACTTATGGGGAGGGTGAATTCATGTCATACAGGCCATAACCCTAACCCTACTTATGGGGAGGGGTGAATTCATGTCATACAGGCCATAACCCTAACCCTACTTATGGGGAGGGTGAATTCATGTCATACAGGCCATAACCCTAACACTACTTATGGGGAGGGGTGAATTCATGTCATACAGGCCATAACCCTAACACTACTTATGGGGAGGGGTGAATTCATGTTATACAGGCCATACCCTACTTATGGGGAGGGTAAATTCATGTCATACAGGCCATACCCTACTTATGGGGAGGGTGAATTCATGTCATACAGGCCATAGCCCTAACCCTACTTATTGGGAGGGGTGAATTCATGTCATACAGGCCATACCCTACTTATGGGGAGGGGTGAATTCATGTCATACAGGCCATAGCCCTAACACTACTTATGGGGAGGGGTGAATTCATGTCATACAGGCCATAGCCCTAACCCTACTTATGGGGAGGGGTGAATTCATGTCATACAGGCCATAACCCTAACCCTACTTATGGGGAGGGGTGAATTCATGTCATACAGGCCATACCCTACTTATGGGGAGGGTAAATTCATGTCATACAGGCCATAACCCTAACCCTACTTATGGGGAGAGGTGAATTCATGTCATACAGGCCATACCCTACTTATGGGGAGGGTAAATTCATGTCATACAGGCCATAGCCCTAACCCTACTTATGGGGAGAGGTGAATTCATGTCATACAGGCCATACCCTACTTATGGGGAGGGGTGAATTCATGTCATACAGGCCATAGCCCTAACACTACTTATGGGGAGGGGTGAATTCATGTCATACAGGCCATAACCCTAACCCTACTTATGGGGAGGGGTGAATTCATGTCATACAGGCCATAGCCCTAACACTACTTATGGGGAGGGGTAAATTCATGTCATACAGGCCATAATCCTAACCCTACTTATGGGGAGGGCTGAATTCATGTCATACAGGCCATATCCCTAACCCTACTTATGGGGAGGGGTGAATTCATGTCATACAGGCCATACCCTACTTATGGGGAGGGGTAAATTCATGTCATACAGGCCATAACCCTAACCCTACTTATGGGGAGGGATGAATTCATGTCATACAGGCCATACCCTGCTTATGGGGAGGGTGAATTCATGTCATACAGGCCATAACCATAACCCTACTTATGGGGAAGGGATGAATTCATGTCATACAGGCCATACCCTACTTATGGGGAGGGGTGAATTCATGTCATACAGGCCATAACCCTAACCCTACTTATGGGGAGGGGTGAATTCATGTCATACAGGCCATACCCTACTTATGGGGAGGGGTAAATTCATGTCATACAGGCCATAACCCTAACCCTACTTATGGGGTAGGGATGAATTCATGTCATACAGGAATATTCCATATTTATTTTTAATTATTTTGTAGACTATGTGAAGCTTATAGAAGAATGGAGAATCCTGCATGTGTAGAAATTGATGCAACAGGATCTAAAGAAAGCGTTGTTAAACTAGCTGTAGAAGAATTAAAGAAACTTAGAATAAGTTAGGGATTGATTTATAAATAGATGTGTTAGTTAATATGATGTCAGGATCAATGTGTAGAGCTTTACATAAGAAATGTGTGTGTAGACATTTTTTAATCAAAATTAGATGTAGTGACTTATTTTAGATGTGTGTATATGTATATGTATACATACCTTTGTGTGTGGGTGACATTTAAATAAAAAGATTTTTAGTCCAAATTTAATCTGATAAATTATTTTAGGTATGTTTTGGTATACATACCTTTTTAAATAAAAGATTTTTAGTCAAAATTTAATTTGGTAAATTATTTTAGATATGTATATATACCTTTATGTGTGGTGACATTTAAATTAAAGATTTTTAGTCAAAATTTTATTTAATAAATTATTTTAGATATGTATATATACCTTTATGTGTGGTGACATTTAAATTAAAGATTTTTAGTCAAAATTTTATTTAATAAATTATTTTAGATATGTATATATACCTTTATGTGTGGTGACATTTAAATTAAAGATTATTAGTCAAAATTTGACTTAATAAATTATTTTAGATATGTATATATACCTTTATGTGTGGTGACATTTAAATTAAAGATTTTTAATCAAAATTTGATTTAATAAATTATTTTAGATATGTACGAGGGCTGTCCGTAAAGTTCGTGGACAAGCTCTGTAATTTTGTTATTTAATTTGTTGAAAAAAAGAAATTGCAATTTTGATTTATAGTAGAGTTTACTGGATAAGTGTACAAAATTTTGTGAATAAAAATGAACTACAAGTATGAATTTTTCTCGATCTTATAAATAAGGGTAATAACAAAATTAACGAACTCCGAACAATCTTACAAAGGGAAAGTCAAAACTCATAATTATACAAACAGACAAAATCAGTCAACAACCGGAAAACTGTGAAAACCGTAATGACCCTGACTTGGTACAGGCATTTCTAAAGAAATGGTGGGTTGAATTAGATTTTAAGGCGCCAAACCTCCCGCTCTCATTACGGTTCAAAGGTTCCGGCAATAAATAAGCATACTCGCACCCGGAGCACAGCGGTAAAAGTTTTTGACGTTATGCGACGTCAAATGCTCAAACCAATTTAGCTTTTTTCGACGTAGTCACCTTTAAATTCCACACATTTCTTGTGTCGTCTTACCCAGTCATCAAAAATTTGCACAAACTGATCAGTTTTCATGTGAAATATTACATTCATTGCGTCTTGTCTTAATTCACTTAAATTGTCAAACCTCATTCCCCGTAAGAAGGATTTGATGTAGGGGAAAACTGCAAAGTCCATTGGTGCTAAGTCCGGGCTGTACGGTGGATGTTTTAAATCAATAAACATATTTTTTCCTAAAGATTTTGTCACTTTTGCTTTTTTTGACCGAGGAGAGTCGACATTTTTCCATTGACTTGATTGTTGCTTTGTTTCCGGGTCATAGTAGTGAAACCATGTTTCATCTGTGGTTATTGTTCTATCCAGAAATTGTCTTGATGCCTCAGTTTTGTTTGTCATATTTTCTTCTGATAACATTCTGGGTACCCATCGCGCACAAATGCGATTCATGTGTAGTTCTTGAACTAAAAAATTTTATGTACCATTGTCTTTGATATAACGCACTTGTCCGCAACTTCACGCACAGTTAAACGTCTGTCACCGTCAATAACGTTGTGTACTTCATTTTTCACAACATCTGAAGTCTTAAAAGACGGTCTCCCCTCGCGTTTATCGTCCATTAAACTACCTCTACCGTCAGAAAATCTGTTATGTCACTTAAACACTAATGAGCGACTAACATTGGAATGTGTTACTGACCGTTTGATGAATTTATGCGTTTCAGTTGGTGTTTTTCCTATGTTGACACAAATTTTATAACGGCCCTCTGCTCCACCTTATTTGAAAACATAGTTTTTTCCGATGAAGAAGGTTGCATCTTCAAGATTTGAAAACTGGACTCCGCAGCCATCTGTGAGTACTTCCGATTCAAAATTTCCCGTGTGACGTCGAGAGCACTATCAACGTCACAGTACAAGTTTCATTCAAATTTGCGCAATAAAATGAAAAAAAAATCATGTCCAACCACAAGTAACTACATAGAAGTTACACGTAATTTATACTGTGCTCCAGGTGCCCTATGACAGATATTACAAAATAGATTTAATTAAGTTAGGAAATTCAAATCTGATACAGATTTTTGATATCTAACATCGCATTTAATTAACGAATACAGGTATCACTAACATTTTTGAAAAACACGTTGTTTTTTAGGAAAATTGGGACCTGTCCACGAACTTTACAGACAGCCCTCGCATATATACCTTTGGTGACATTTAAATTAAAGATTTTTAATCAAAATTTGATTTATTAAATTATTTTAGATATGTATATATACCTTTATGTGTGATGACATTTAAATTAAAGATTTTTAATCAAAATTTGATTTGGTAAATTATTTTTGATACATGTATATCCTTTTTCTATATAATTTTTTTATATTATTCAAGAATAATTTGTAGCTCATAAATAAACAGGCAAAGGAAGTTATGATCAAAGCTGTATGTTGTACAACATATTATATACTGGGTATATATTATTGTCAAATCTGTGTGTGATTAACTGGCTTGTATCATTACACAAAAGAATGGTCATATGAATATCACATACTCTGATTCATCTAATCTATTCTTCTGATTTACAGCTTTTTTTGTTATTTTCGGTTGGTTTTATTGTGTTTAACACCACTTTCAACAATATTTCAATTATATCGTGGTGATCAGTTTTATTGGTGGAGGAAACCGGAAAAAACCACTAACCTGCAGTAAGTCACTGACAAACTTTTATCACATAATGTTGTACACCTCGCCCTGAGTGGGATTCGAACTCACAACATCAGTGGTGATAGGCTGTATAGGTAGTAAAACTTACATTTAAACATGTTTTATTATCAGTTTTTGAGGTTATAAACATGATTGATTGATTGTTGTTGTTTTACACCAAGTGAGTAAATGTTCAGCTATATCATGGCGATGTTCAATGAAATAATGACGATGTCTCCACTGTACTAGACCAACACCCGAAGTTGGATTTTTATAATGCAAGCTACTGAAACAACCGTCCCCGCATGGACATGTTGATCCAGTCAGACACATTATCCTGATTCCGAGCCAACCAGTCTTTGGTCTTACAAAAACCAAACATCCAATAAAGTAGAAATGTGAAAAATATTTAAGTCCAAATTATCAGATAAAACAGAAAAATATTGATATTTCTAAAGTTGAATGTAGGTACATTGTGTATAATATCTTGGGTTGACAAAAGGCACTCTCCAGTTTACATAAACTTATTATATGAAGATCTGATAAAGAAAATTAAATTGATATTAGAACAAGAGGCTCACCTGGTTGTTCATGCATTGCTTATCCTTAAGGAAGTACAATGGTATGTAGTTTCTGAGAAAAAAAATTTGTTTATTCATATTCCAATGTTTAGACCTGTTCAGTTTACCATTTTCCATTTAGAATTTCTGATCAACACAAAAAAAACCCACAAACATCTTGTAAAGAACCACCAACAGATGATTATTCCAGACAAGTTTGATTTCTAATGGTTTAGCAGTTTTAATATAATTTTTATTATTTTATACTCTATGGATCTGTCTTAGAATTGTCTAGCAATGGCAGTCATCTTGTATTTTGATCTAATCCACAAGAAAAGAAAAATTTGTAAGGGACAATAAAATGATTATTCAAGTACAGTTTTGGTTCAATCAAGCTTATTCTTACCATGTAACACAATTCCAGCACTAGTGTAGTATGTAAGAAGATGTTCAACTACATGTATGAGCATTCACTGACCTTCTATAGTACTGTCCATGTGGTCATTCATTTTTGTGATAGTTTGCAGTATAGTGGAAGCAAATCTGTGCAAGTCTTTTTTATTGTTGATTTATATCTGTATTGCTGGGGATCTTTCAATTTCCATTATTTTTTTTGTTTTCAACCATTTGATATTGGTGGAATTGTTGTTGACCATCACTCTCTTTTCATAGTTTAAAACTTCTACCAAGCAGAGAGTATAATTGGCCTTTGAATTTCCAAATGAAAAAAACAACAAACAAACAAAAATAGGAATAATGCTAAAAACACCAATGTAAAAAAAATTAAAAGTAAAAGTTTGGTTCCATTTATTCCAGGGCATTTTGAGAAAATGATTGAAAAGTAATAAGCTAATGGATGACAATGATGGATGCAAAATGTTGACAATAGCTTACATGTTCCATTGGGTTAGGCAAGAAAAAAACATAATTCACTATTATCGGCATATACAGTCAAACCTGTCTTATGTGACCTTTCAAGGAAACATTGAAATATGGTCACATAAAGACAGGTTTTTCTGATATGAAATGCACTGAGAAAGGAAATAAAAATTAAGGTCACATAATACAAGTTATTTCTTAATAGAGGTTGTCACTAAAGCAGATTTGACTGTAACTTAATAGAGGTGGTCACTAAAGCAGATTTAACTGTAACTTAATAGAGGTGGTCACTAAAGCAGGTTTGACTGTAACTTAATAGAGGTGGTCACTAAAGCAGGTTTGACTAACTTAATAGAGGTGGTCACTAAAGCAGGTTTGACTGTAATTTAATAGAGGTGGTCACTAAAGCAGGTTTGACTAACTTAATAGAGGTGGTCACTAACAAGATTTGACTGTAACCTAATAGAGGTGGTCACTAAAGCAGGTTTGACTAACTTAATAGAGGTGGTCACTAACAAGATTTGACTGTAACTTAATAGAGGTGGTCACTAAAGCAGGTTTGACTGTAACTTAATAGAGGTGGTCACTAACAAGATTTGACTGTAACTTAATAGAGGTGGTCACTAAAGCAGGTTTGACTGTAACTTAATAGAGGTGGTCACTAACAAGATTTGACTGTACCAATACACTTTATTCATTGACATTGTTTCCAGTACTCTTCATACTTCATGATCTGTTCAGATAACTTCCGAGTTTAACTTTCTCTGTACCCACTCTATTTCTATGTCTAAATCAAATTTTTGCAGATTGTAATATGTTTTTTTCTATGTTATGACAGTTGTTGAGTGCTGAGAGAGATTGAATTCTTGGCAAGATAGAGTGGACATACCAATATTTATGTTGATAGAGATCAATGTTATTGACTTTGCTTTATATAATACATCAATGGGAACGGGCAATACATATCTGCACAAAAGGACAATTTCAAGATTTATTTTTATTTCAACATCTACAACAATTTACAGTAAAATATAACCATGACGAGTCATAAAATAATACTTATTATTCCACTCTATAATATTTATTCTACTTAACAGAAATTTGATTGGTCGAAACAATCCCACATGACATTTATCAAAACATCGTATTTCCCTCTCAACAATATCGTATTTCCCTTATTGAAATTCTCAAGATTTAACGCTTTGGTCATATAACAGTATTAACTCCAGAGATGTTCCGAAATTATAATTTTGTAAACAAAGATGGCCAAAAGATTTCATTTGGCAGAATTCACCAAAACGTTGGCCTGGTGGAATAAAACATTGCCCTCGGGAAATATGACTTTTCTCGGATGAACAAATCTTCATATCTCCCTTATGCAAGGGAAATAAATGTATAATGTTATTTTACTATAGAATTAAAGTTGAACATTTCAAAACTTTTATTTCACAATGAAAATGTTCAATCATAATTGTTTAATAAAAATAACAGAAAATAGCACTGAAAGTAATTGTTTCTCTATGTCATCAGTGTTGACAACCAGAGGCTCACCTCAGCCTGTACATAATCAGGGTTGACAACTAGAGGCTCACCTGAGCCTGTACATCATCAGTGTTGACAGGGTTAAAAATAACAGAAAATAGCACTAATATTAATTATTTCTCTATATCATCAGGGTTGACAACTAGAGGCTCACATGGGCATGTATCACTCACCTGGTTATACATGCACAATTTGTGATTCAAACAAAGTTAGTAGCTTCTGAGACAAGAGTCGCCAATCACTGACATGTTTTTGTATTTTAAATAAATAAGATTAAATGAGGAATCTTTGTAGAGGACTTCACATACATCATTTGTATTATGATACTAATCATCAAGTGACAGAATAAGATCACCTGACCTTTGTCCAGGTGATTTAAAAATAGATGAGCTACAAAGTAGGTTTGGTTTGATTTTATGGTGTTTAACGCCACTTTCAACAATATTTCAGTTATATTGGTGGAGGAAACCAGAGTGCACAGAGAAAACCACCAACCTGTCGCAAGTCGCTGACAAACTTTATCACATAATGTTGTATTGAGTAGCTACAAAGTACAAATGATTCTGATCCCTATAGAGTATATTACATATGAATGTTTGTATTTTTTTGCTTGTCATCAGCTCTTTAACCAATTAATCACAGCTCCACAGTAGTGTCATTATACAATTTATTATTTACGAGTGTGTCATATCAGGCTATCTTACAATTTATTATTTTAAATATTGTTTTCATGTGAAATACTGTAGACAAAAATAATTTGCATACAAACTGAAAATACGAAACACATCTGTATGATTTATTTTGAAATTTTTTTCAATGCAACAAGTTTTTTTTCTTCAGTACTCGTCTGAATTTTAAAATTGCTGCTTCCCATCTTATTTTCACTTAAGAATGTAGTCTTTCCTTTTTTTGTGTTCCCATCTTTTCCGTTTATTTTACATTTGACAGTTCATGGCTTATAATGAGATTAACTTAAGAATATAGTTTCGTCTTTCCTCTTTTTCTGTACAACAGTGCCTGGTTTATGTTGAGCGTCAGGATGACTTGCCAGTTCAGGAGGACAATGTGACACGGCACTGTTTATCAAACATTGTTTTAAATCATAGTAAACGGCCGCGTCATCTTTTGTTAAGAATGATATAGCTACACCAGTCTTGCCAGCACGACCTGTTCTTCCTATACGATGAGTATAATCTGAAATTATCAAATAAACAATTATAGTTACTATGGAAATAAATAGTATAAAAATAAAGGCAGACACACATTGCTATTGAAAGATGATTTTGTAAAAAATATTATCATATGCCTGGCAAACATGTACCCTCCACGATCATTGTGTTGACCAAATAAGGTGAGACTAGGTAGTAAGGTAAAACAGAAACTAAACTAATCATTGAAAGTTGAGGTAAAGTTAACAAAGTTAGTAGACGGTGAAAATGAAGTCAAGGTCAGGTGACACATGCCTGGTTGAGAGCTTATGTTGTACTGTTATAAAATGTACCGACTTTAAATAAAACTTTGATTGATTGAAGGAATTAGAATATTTAATATATAACTGTTGTATTTGAATAGTTGCCAGTCAATTGGGATTTGACGATTGAAATGCAGTTTTACTTGGAGACGTGTAAATAAATATTTAGACCGTCAAATCCCAACTGAAGCTGGCACTATTAAAATACAATACAATTATTTCTTTTCTAATGCAAGACAAAAAATATCTCTATTTGGGCTTAAAAAATGTGCAAAAAATGAAATGTGCAAAAAATTGTCAATTACTTTGGCACATAAATGTCGTAAAAACTGTGATGTCATATGAATCTTTTCAGCATTGAACTTAAATCACTGGACAAAACATGTAAGCTTCAATTCCGGAAAAAATTCAAGAAGAAATTATTTCAAAGGTTGGCAATGTCTTTATTTTCTATCATATTGTTTTAATTGACATGTTGGATTTCAAGATTTCAATATGGCGACTTTTTCACATAAGAACTCTTAGCTACGGTATGTCAATTGTAGATTTGATGGTAATGAAAAAACGTGTTATATAATAATTGCATTAAAATATAACTGCCTCTAACAGACAATGTTGAATTTCTTATTGGAATGAAAATACTCTACCTTTAAGAGGTTTATCTAAGGAACATTCCTGACATGATTTAGCTTCATTTGGTCAAGTGATTTCAGATAAAAAGGGAGGAAATATGAGTTTTACTAACTAAAGTTTACTAAAGAATGTACATTGACAATCCTAAGTGATTATAAATGGCTCAATGGCTCTTTGTGTCAAGAGGAATAAAAATTCCTTCAACCAACTTCTACTATCAAAAATGGTCAATACATTACATTAAATATTTTTTCGCTCGTACCTTCAATTGACTTAGCCATGTCATAATTGATGACAAGAGAGACGTCTTTGATATCTATACCACGACCAGCTACATCTGTAGCCACCAGGATATCCTTTGTTCCATTCTTCAGACTGGCCAAGGCAAACTCTCTCTGTTCTTGACCCTTACCACCATGCAATGTTGTAGCATTGAACTAAAAAATATAAATGATCCAATAGAGTGACAGTCAAACATTACAGTAGCTTGTCAGGAGTTATCGTTGCTACTTGTTGGAAGACAAAAGTTTTCGACCCTATCTAATTATTATATGCCCTTTTTCTTGTACCAATCTAAATCTTCTACTCATAGACCTAACCTAGTGATACCTTTTGATGTACAAGAATTACCTTAACATATTTGTTTGTCAATTTTATACAATTGGATTGAATGCAAGTTCAATCAATCAATCAATCAATCAAATTGACATGTTCAAGCTTCAGAAACGAATTGAACAACGAACCTTTTAATGATACAAATTGACAAGTACACAGATGATTCCCTTTGGTATATCCCTACTGCCACCATCACTGGACAAGTGGTACTTCAGTGGGAGTAACTAATTACTTGAACAGCAAAAAATTAATATCAGTTGTGTTTCTTCTTTTGCTTGGTATAATAAAGTAAAATAAAGTAGTTTTTTTATATTAAAATCTTACCCCCATCTTTTCAAGAGATTTAGCCAACACGTCAACACCTTTCTTTTGGTTAACAAAGATAATAATAGGTGGTTCTAAACGGTCCTGCAGGATGGCCAACAACTTCTTCCTACAAGAGATATACATGGTGATCACTATAACAATTCATATCTATTGATATCACATATAATGTATAAGATCAAATAATTAGTGTTACTGTGAAGATTGAGAGAATGTCTGTCTAGACCTTCAAACTGATGTTATCTTATCACTCAGTGAGATCAAAGAAAAAGGCATAATTGAACATTAAATAAATACTATTGTTGTTGATTTGTTTTATGAGAATGGAATTCTTAGGGCATATCTTTATTTCTTTATCTCTGCTTAGTTTCATAACAAGATATTTGAGTGATCTGGTTGATAAACGAAATTTACATAAATTAACATATTGTAACAAACATTAATATTAAAATCTTTACAAACAAAACAAACAATGTATAGTTTTTACCTCTTTTCATTGTCAGAGACCATGTAAACAATACAATGTATAATCTTTACCTCTTTTCATTGTCAGAGATCATGTGAACAATACAATGTATAATCTTTACCTCTTTCATTGTCAGAGACCATGTACACAATACAATGTATAATCTTTACCTCTTTTCATTGTCAGAGATCATGTAAACAATACAATGTATAATCTTTACCTCTTTTCATTGTCAGAGATCATGTATACAATACAATGTATAATCCTTACCTCTTTTCATTGTCAGAGATCATGTAAACAATACAATGTATAATCCTTACCTCTTTTCATTGTCAGAGATCATGTATACAATACAATGTATAATCCTTACCTCTTTTCATTGTCAGAGATCATGTATACAATACAATGTATAATCTTTACCTCTTTTCATTGTCAGAGATCATGTAAACAATACAATGTATAATCTTTACCTCTTTCATTGTCAGAGACCATGTACACAATACAATGTATAATCTTTACCTCTTTTCATTGTCAGAGATCATGTAAACAATACAATGTATAATCTTTACCTCTTTTCATTGTCAGAGATCATGTATACAATACAATGTATAATCCTTACCTCTTTTCATTGTCAGAGATCATGTAAACAATACAATGTATAATCCTTACCTCTTTTCATTGTCAGAGATCATGTATACAATACAATGTATAATCCTTACCTCTTTTCATTGTCAGAGATCATGTATACAATACAATGTATAATCTTTACCTCTTTTCATTGTCAGAGATCATGTACACAATACAATGTATAATCTTTACCTCTTTTCATTGTCAGAGATCATGTAAACAATGCAATGTATAGTTTTTACCTCTTTTCATTGTCAGAGACCAGGTAAACAATTTGTTCTGTCTTCTCTGCAGGTTTACCAGCTGATCCTATATATACAACAGCTGGTCGTCTTAAATAATTCTTAGCCAATCTTTCTACTGCTGGAGGCATAGTAGCTGTAAACATCACGGTCTGTTAAAAAACAAAACAATACTATTATACAACTGTGATTGTTGTTTAGCGCCATCTCAGCAATTTTCCAGCTATATCATGTCGAGAACAAGTTAATTCTATTATATGACATACTTTGCAAGAATATGACATACTTTGTATATGCAATAAAGGAGAAAATGAATGACCCATAACAGAATACCTGGACTGATATGGCGTTATTTCTTTAACCAGTGTCATAGCAAGATATCAGCCAGGTCTGATACACCATATCAGCCTGTCCCATATTTTCAGATCAATTAATTGTAAGTATATAATAAATAGATTAAAACATGACCTTTTCCATATCTGTCTGGTTATCACCCCTTGACCTTTAACGTCCCACTGCTTATAGTGCTAGCCTTGGACTGATATTGAAATGGTCATACTTAATCAGTATTAATAATATACTCAGCACTGATATACTTCTAGCATATGTGTAACAAGCGGAAGTATAACTGGCACAAATTCATGGCCCAGACCAATATCAGGGGCCTCTCGTGCAAATAACACATAACGGTGTCTCTCGTGCAATTTACTTCCTGTATTTTCCTAGGTTCTCTATTTACAAACAGTAACTGACACATTGTGGTCACATGTAATTTTAACTTCTATTTTATGTATAATTCATTGGTCAAAGAAAATATAACATTATTCACACAAAACTTCGTCATAGCAATACTAGTCTTAATTACGATTTATTATTATATAGATTTAATCTTAAGAATGAACCAGGCTGTAAATGTGGATGTGAGTGTGAAAACTGTTATCACTTTTTTATAGAATGTCCTTAAAATGATAATATTAGAAGATATAAGAATTTATAGTGAAATAGATTTGAATATCATTTTATATGGAAATATAGTCTTTCATTAGATCAGAACAAGGATATTTTTATGCGGTTGAAGTCTTTCTAAAAAATAGCATGCTCTTTTTTCCCCTTTATTTATTTTTTGTACACGTTTCTTACTTTTACTAATAAGTACCATGTCTCTTTGTTTGATTCTTTCTTCATTTTTACTTGTTTGTTTATACATCTTTATGTAAATTGACATATTTCACTGTATGGTTGCGAGCTTTAAATAACTGTTGTCATAACTTGTTTCCGATCCCATTTGCTAATATTTTATATAAATTGTCACTTTGGTTGTAACAAAGAGTAACACGACGGGTGCCACTATTGGAGCAGGAACTGATGTTACCCTTCGTGAGTTCATAGTGGTTTTTGTGGGGTTCATGTAGCTCAATCTTTCGTTTTCTGTGTAGGGTTTGTAGATCATTGTTTAAGTTCTTTTTCTTTTGGCCAATGTATTGTCTGTACCTTCAATTGATAGATTCTAATTGTCCTTTTTCTTTTGGCCAATGTATTGTCTGTACCTTCAATTGATAGATTCTAATTGTCCTTTTTCTTTTGGCCAATGTATTGTCTGTACCTTCAATTGATAGCTTCTAATTGTCCTTTTTCTTTTGGACAATGTATTGTCTGTACCTTCAATTGATAGCTTCTAATTGTCCTTTTTCTTTTGGACAATGTATTGTCTGTACCTTCAATTGATAGATTCTAATTGTCCTTTTTCTTTTGGACAATGTATTGTCTGTACCTTCAATTGATAGATTCTAATTGTCCTTTTTCTTTTGGACAATGTATTGTCTGTACCTTCAATTGATAGCTTCTAATTGTCCTTTTTCTTTTGGCCAATGTATTGTCTGTACCTTCAATTGATAGATTCTAATTGTCCTTTTTCTTTTGGCCAATGTATTGTCTGTACCTTCAATTGATAGCTTCTAATTGTCCTTTTTCTTTTGGACAATGTATTGTCTGTACCTTCAATTGATAGATTCTAATTGTCCTTTTTCTTTTGGACAATGTATTGTCTGTACCTTCAATTGATAGATTCTAATTGTCCTTTTTCTTTTGGACAATGTATTGTCTGTACCTTCAATTGATAGCTTCTAATTGTTCTTCTTCTTTTGGCCAATGTATTGTCTGTACCTTCAATTGATAGCTTCTAATTGTCCTTTTTCTTTTGGCCAATGTATTGTCTGTACCTTCAATTGATAGATTCTAATTGTCCTTTTTCTTTTGGCCAATGTATTGTCTGTACCTTCAATTGATAGCTTCTAATTGTCCTTTTTCTTTTGGACAATGTATTGTCTGTACCTTCAATTGATAGATTCTAATTGTCCTTTTTCTTTTGGACAATGTATTGTCTGTACCTTCAATTGATAGATTCTAATTGTCCTTTTTCTTTTGGACAATGTATTGTCTGTACCTTCAATTGATAGCTTCTAATTGTTCTTCTTCTTTTGGCCAATGTATTGTCTGTACCTTCAATTGATAGCTTCTAATTGTCCTTTTTCTTTTGGACAATGTAGTCTGTACCTTCAATTGATAGATTCTAATTGTCCTTTTTCTTTTGGACAATGTATTGTCTGTACCTTCAATTGATAGCTTCTAATTGTCCTTTTTCTTTTGGACAATGTATTGTCTGTACCTTCAATTGATAGCTTCTAATTGTTCTTCTTCTTTTGGCCAATGTATTGTCTGTACCTTCAATTGATAGCTTCTAATTGTCCTTTTTCTTTTGGCCAATGTATTGTCTGTACCTTCAATTGATAGATTCTAATTTTCTTGTATAAACATTGCTAAACTAACCTGTCTGTATTTTTTCTTTGTACTATAATTCCTCATAAGTTTCTCGCTATCTTCAGCATCTTCTGTATCTGGTTTCAGATTAGAAGCTGGGAGATAACTCAGTATTTTCTGTACATCGGGTTCAAATCCCATATTTAACATTTTATCAGCCTCATCCATGACTACATATGTACACTGATTTAATACCAGATATCTGTTCTCTAAAACATCAATAAGACGACCAGGTGTTGCTATGACAATCTGAAAATATAACAAAATGCTTTATAAAGTTATGGCTTATTCTGGGCTTTCATTATTTGTTAAGCCTACTAGTACTTCACTATTTATAGGTGGTACTTTTTTATTAAAATTTGAACAATTTTCACGAATATCTTGTACAACAATCTTTAACATCAGGAGGTACCAAAGACAATTTTAGACAGGTAAATGTAATTGGTACCGCCCCTTATTGAAAGACCTTGTATTAGTAATAACTGTTAGTAGACAAAAACAGTTTTATTTTTTTAATTTCTCTGAATATTGTATAATCAAACTTGTAATAAACAATCAGCTTTGGGACAAAGGTAAAATGACCTCTTATTTAATATAAGTCGACCAGGGTTGTCCTGTATAACCTATGTCAAAATTAAAAGCTTGGCCTACTGACCTAGAATATCTTTTATGAGAATGTTATCAGAAACACAGAATTTTTTTTGGAGGGCATGAATTTTGAATATCAACTATAATGTTATCAATATTTGATAAAACATTATTTTTGCATTTTTACTTTGCTTACATTCTCTACATAAGTTAGAAGTTAAGTCTCTATATAACACTTGTACCAAATATCTTAATCAATACCAGAGGCTCTCAAGAGCCTGTATTGTTCACCTGGTAATAAAAAAAAACAATTGGTCCTATGTAAAAACTATGTCCTGCAGTGGTAGTCATCTTGGAATTACGATCAACATAAAAAACACAAAGTTTGTAAAGGACCTTCCAATGATTGATGCACAGTTTCGGTTTAATCAGTACAATAGCTTCAGAGAAGAATATATTTCTGTATTTTCCCCATATGGTTCTGTGTTAATACTATGACCTGTGGTGGCAGCCATCTTGGATTTCCGATCGGCATAAAAAACAGAGGACCTTCCAATGATCATTCCTGGGCAGTTTGGTTTCAACTGTCCAAGTGGTTTCAGAGAAGAAGCATTTTGAAACAATTTTCCCATAGGATCTAATGTTAAACTAAGTCCTGCTGTAGCCGCCATTTTGAATTTCATATCAGAACAAAAAACGCAAAGTTTGTAGAGGACCATCCAATGAACATTCATGTACAGTTTGGCTTTAATCATATTTGTAGTTTCTGAGAAGAAGGCATTTGAACATTTTCCCATAGGGTCCAATGTTAATCTATGTCCTGCGGTGGTGGCCATCTTGGATTTCCGATCGGCATAAAAAACAGAGGACCTTCCAATGATCATTCCTGGGCAGTTTGGTTTCAATTATCCAAGTGGTTTCAGAGAAGAAGCGTTTTGAAACATTTTTCCCATAGGGTCCAATGTTAAACTAAGTCCTGCCGTAGCCGCCATTTTGAATTTCATACCGGAACAAAAAACGTAAAGTTTGTAGAGGACCATCTAATGAACATTCTTGTACAGTTTGGCTTTAATCATATTTGTAGTTTCTGAGAAGAAGGCATTTGAATATTTTCCCATAGGGTCCAATGTTAATCTATGTCCTGCGGTGGCGGCCATCTTGGATATCCGATTGGCATAAAAAACCAAAATTTTGTAGAGGACCTTCCAATGATCATTCCTGGGCAGTTTGGTTTCAACTGTCCAAGTGGTTTCAGAGAAGAAGCATTTTGAAACATTTTTCCCATAGGGTCCAATGTTAAACTAAGTCCTGCCGTAGCCGCCATTTTGAATTTCATATCGGAAAAAAAAACCTTAAGATTGTAGAGGACCATCCAATGAACATTCATGTACAGTTTGGCTTTAATCATATTTGTAGTTTCTGAGAAGAAGGCATTTGAACATTTTCCCATAGGGTCCAATGTTAATCTATGTCCTGCGGTGGTGGCCATCTTGAATTTTCGATCGGCATAAAAAAACAGAAACTTTGTAGAGGACCTTCCAATGATCATTCCTGGGCAGTTTGGTTTCAATTATCCAAGTGGTTTCAGAGAAGAAGCGTTTTGAAACATTTTTCCCATAGGGTCCAATGTTAAACTAAGTCCTGCCGTAGCCGCCATTTTGAATTTCTTATCGGAACAAAAAACGTAAAGTTTGTAGAGGACCATCCAATGAACATTCATGTACAGTTTGGCTTTAATAATATTTGTAGTTTCTGAGAAGAAGGCATTTGAACATTTTCCCATAGGGTCCAATGTTAATCTATGTCCTGCGATGGTGGCCATCTTGGATTTCCGATCGGCATAAAAAACAGTAACTTGGTAAAGGACATTCCAATGATCATTCCTTTACAGTTTGGGTTCAGTCAGTTCATTAGTTTCAGAGAAGAAGATCTTTGAAATTTCAGCCAATCAGAGCATATTATTGGCCCTGGCAGCCATATTGAATATCCGACTGGAACGAAAAACAGTAACTTTGTAGAGGACCATCCAAGGAACATTCCTGCTAAGTTCGGTTCCAATCGGCCAAGTGGTTTCGGAGAAGAAGCTTGAAATGTGAAAAGTTTACAGACGACGGACGCCAAGTGATGGCAATAGTTCACCTGGACCTTTGGTCCAGGTGAACTAACAAAGATATATTTGTAATTCCATTAAAAATCCATCATACCTCACATCCTTGTCGTAGTTTGAATCCCTGTTCCTCCCTAGATAGACCACCAATAACAGCTACAGTTCTGATGCTTAAGTTCTGAGCAAACTTGATTGTTTCTTCTTCTATCTGCTGGGCTAATTCACGAGTGGGTGACAAAATAATAGCATACGGTCCCTGGTCCACATCTTCCATTCTAAAAATAAATGTAATAAAATAATAGCATACGGTCCCTGGTCCACATCTTCCATTCTAAAAAATAAATGTAATAAAAAAAATAGTATACGGTCCCTGGTCCACATCTTCCATTCTTAAAAATATATGTAATAAAAAAATAGTATACGGTCCCTGGTACATATCTCCCATTCTAAAAACAAATGTAATAAAACAAGGGCAATGCAAAGCGTGGCGTATCCCCTCGCCTAAAAATTTGACACGGTGACCTTGACCTTGAAAATCAATAGGGTTCCAGATTCTCCTAAGGACTAAGTATGTACCAAGTTTGGTCAAAACCATTGAAGGATGTTAATTTTAGAGTGTTCACAAGGATGTTACGCGGTATTTTTTTTTGACCCGGTGACATTGACCTTTGACCTTGAAAATCAATAGGGTTCCAGACTCTCCTAAGGACTAAGTATGTACCAAGTTTGGTCAAAATCCATTGAAGGATGTTGATTCTAGAGTGTTAACAAGGATGTTATGTGGTAAAAATTTGACCTGGTGCCCTTGACCTTTGACCTATGACCTTGAAAATCAATAGGGTTCCAGATTCTCTTAAGGACTAAGTATGTACAAGTCTAGAGTGTTCAAAAGAATGTTACGAAAGGAAGGAAGGAAGGTAGCGTTACTATATCCCTTCGCAACTTCGTTGGCGAGGGGATAATAATAGCATACAGTCCCTGGTCCACATCTTCCATTCTAAAAACAAATGAAATAAAATAATAGCATACGGTCCCTGGTCCACATCTTCCATTCTAAAAACAAATGTAATAAAATAATAGCATACGGTCCCTGGTCCACATCTTCCATTCTAATAAAAACAACAAATGAAATAAAATAATAGCATACAGTCCCTGGTCCACATCTTCCATTTTAAAAACAAATGTAATAAAATAATAGCATACGGTCCCTGGTCCACATCTTCCATTCTAAACTAGAGGCTCAGGTGAGCCTGTATCGCTCACCTGACATAAATAAGTCCTCTTAAGAATGTCTGCATGCCGAATACATCTAAGTTACTATTCAAATCCCATACTGCCATAGGGTTCTATGTTAAAACTATGTCTGCTCATGGCAGCCATCTTGGATGGAGGTCGTGGTCACCGGACACAATTTTGAAAGCATACTACCCAAAGACCATCCATGCCATGTTTGCTTTAAATTGGCTGACTGGTTTCAGAAGAGAAGACTTTTAAACAATTTTCCCATAGGGTCCTATGTTAAAACTATGTCTGCTGACGGTGACCATTTTGAACCGAGATCGGGATCACTGAACACAATTTTGGAAGTTGACCACCTAAGGACCATCGATGACATGTTTGCTATATTGGCTTACTGGTTTCAGAGGAGAAGATTTTAAAACATTTTTTCCCATAGGGTCCTATGTTAAAACTACAGTATGTCCGCTGAAGGCGGCCATCTTGGATGGAGGTCAGGGTCACTGGACACAATTTTGAAAATTGACCACTTAAGGACCATCCATGCCATGTTTGCTTTAAATTGGCTTACTGGTTTCAGAGAAGAAGATTTTTAAACATATTTCTCATAGGGTCCTATGTTAAAACTATGTCCACTGATGATGGCCATCTTGGATGGAGTTTTGGGTCACTGGATATAATTTTGAAAGTTGACCATTTAAGGACCATTCATGCCATGTTTGCTTTAAATTGGCTTACTGATTTCAGAGGAAATTTTTTTTAAACATTTTTCCCATAGGGTCCTATGTTAAAAATATGTTTGCTGATGGCGGCCATCTTGGATGGAGGTCGGGGTCACAGGACATAATTTTGAAAGTTGACCACCTAAGGACCATTCATGCCATGTTTGCTTTAAACTGACTTACTGGTTTCAGAGGAGAAGACTTTTAAACATTTTTTCCATAGGGTCCAATGTTAAAATTAAGTCGAGTCATGGTGGCCATCTTGAATTTCCGATCAAGCAAACGATTCACAAATTTAGTACAGGACCACCCAATGATCATTCCTGCAAAGTCACAATTCAATTGACTTAGTGGTTTCTAACAAGAAGATTTTTAAAATTTCGACCAATCAGAACACATTATGGGCCCTGGCAGCCATGTTGGATTTCCGATCAGCACCAAAAACACAAATCTTGTATATGACCATCCAATGAACATTTCTGCCAAGTTTGGTTCAAATCTTTTTGTGGTTTTAGAAAAAAAGATGAAAATGTGAAATTCCCATAGGGTCCAATGTTAAACTAAGTCGAGTCATGGTGGCCATCTTGAATTTCCGATCGGCAAACGATTCACAAGTTTAGTACAGGACCACCCAATGATCATTCCTGCAAAGTCACAATTCAATTGACTTAGTGGTTTCTGACAAGAAGATTTTTAAAATTTCAACCAATGAGAACACATTATGGACCCTGGCAGCCATGTTGGATTTCCGATCAGCGCCAAAAACAAAAATCTTGTATATGACCATCCAATGAACATTTTTGCCAAGTTTGGTTCAAATCTGTTTTGTGGTTTCAGAAAAAAAGATGAAAATGTGAAATTCCCATAGGGTCCAATGTTAAACTAAGTCGAGTCATGGCGGCCATCTTGAATTTCCGATCGGCAAACGATTCACAATTTTAGTACAGGATCACCCAATGATCATTCCTGCAAAGTCACAATTCAATTGACTTAGTGGTTTCTGACAAGAAGATTTTTAAAATTTCAGCCAATGAGAACACATTATGGACCCTGGCAGCCATGTTGGATTTCAAATCAGCACCAAAAACACAAATCTGGTAGAGGACCATCCAGTGAACATTTCTGGCAAGCTTGGTTGAAATCTGTTCAGCGGTTTCAGAGAAGAAGATTTAAATGTGAAAAGCTAACAGACGGACGGACGACGGACGCTTACCCATGACAAAGTTCACATGGCCTATGGCCAGGTGAGCTAAAAAACCAAAACAAATGTAATAAATTAATAGCATACAGTACTTGGTCCACATTTTCCTTTCTAAAAAAACCAAATGTAATAAAATAATAGCATACGGTCCCTGTACACATCTTCCATTCTAAAAATTAATGTAATAAAAGGTTTTAAAATATCTGCTATCATTACATTTCATCTGTCTAAATTAACTCCCCAATCAATCTACAGAATCACTAATACAACACAAACTTTGTCTCTATAGGTCAAGTTGGTACACAAACTTTGTCTCTATAGGTCAAGTTGGTTCCTTGTTCAACTTTTTTATGGGCTATTATTTTGTTGTTAGCATTTTCTCATGTAGTTTTCACAACATCTTGATTCGAGTTCTAATTTCTGTTCTGCTTTTATCATTCTGTTATTAGACCTCTTCAGATAGAGGTCAATAACTAGAGCTATCCTGTAAAATGTGTTGCTATTGCAAAATGTACAGTTTAGAGTAGCTTGTTGGTTACATATAAAAATTCCAAATTAAAAGCCATGTATATAACTAATTATACTGATATAATATACTGGTGTGTACAATTTTGTTGTATGTCTTGGAATATATGAAATTTTGTTTACACTTTGCAGTTTATTAAGCGTAAACTGCACCAAACCAGGTTATATCATATAAACTGTTCAAAAAATTTTAAATATTCCTTAAAGACATACAACTAAGTTGTACACATCAGTATACTATATCAGTATTACCTTTCAATCTTGGGTAAACTCTGAATCCACTTTAACAAAGGTATAAGGAAGGCTGCTGTCTTCCCACTACCAGTCTGTGCCACACCAATAATATCTCTGTTCTGTAACCCTATAGGGATAGCTTGTCTCTGGATAGGTGTTGGTTCCTAAAACAGGAGGGTTAAAGTCAAACTCATCTTATATGACTGTTCAAGAGAACATAAAGTTGTTATTCCTTATCTTGTTTCCATGTGACCACATTATAGATTTTATAAACACACAACCACAAAACAAATACCTTACAAAATGAAGTGATTTCTGTAAATGGTCATGCCAATATACAGGTGAACTCCTAGTGATGGGAAATACTCACATAAATTTGACCAATAAATAAGAACATATAATACAGTTTGTTTTTAATACAAGTTCAACTTTATAGAATATCTGTACTTCAAAGTACCATCAAAACTTTTCACTCTGACACATATTATTCTGATTCTGAGCCAAACAGTCTTTACTTAGAGGAGAAGCAACAAGTACTAATTTTATAATCTTTGGTTTGACACGAACTGAGCTTGAACCCAGATCTGAAAAATAAAAATTCTATATACCTTACAAATATACATTTTGAACTTTAAGCCCCATTTAGGCTCATTTTGAATTAACATAGCTAAATTGTTATGGTCCATCAGTAAGCCATAAAGGTGTTGATTACGCTAAAAATTACATTAAAATTGGATGAAACATAACAAAGTTAAAATTTTGAAATTCCCCCATTTTTGGGCCCTTCTTGACAAAAACAATTAATCTGCAAGAGTTTTCCTTAGGAATTCATTAAAAATTTCTCAAAAAGAACAATAAACTCTCCATGTACGAAAACAGAAACACCCATTTTGGCACATTGGGACTGGAACCGCAAAAAAAAATCATAAATCCTAACTAACCTTTATTCTGTGACAAGGATGTTTCTGTTAAATATTCAAAAGGATCAGTTAACTAGAACAAAAGTTATTGTACAGAAACCATTGTCTCTACAAACAGACCACCACCACAATCACAAATCATAACAACGATGTTTGCAGTGTTTTAAAAGGTAAGAAAAACCATATCAGTAGACCCACCTTGTAACCAACTTTATCTATAACAGCTCTGACAGAGCAGCCATATCAGTAGACCCACCTTGTAACTAACTTTATCTATAACAGTCCTGACAGAGCAGCCATATCAGTAGACCCATCTTGTAACTAACTTGATCTATAACAGCTCTGACAGAGCAGCCATATCAGTAGACCCACCTTGTAACCAACTTTATCTATAACAGTCCTGACAGAACAGCCATATCAGTAGACCCACCTTGTAACCAACTTTATCTATAACAGTCCTGACAGAGCAGCCATATCAGTAGACCCACCTTATAACTAACTTTATCTATAACAGCCCTGACAGAGCAGCCATATCAGTAGACCCACCTTGTAACCAACTTTATCTATAACAGTCCTGACAGAGCAGTCATATCAGTAGACTCACCTTGTAACTAACTTTATCTATAACAGTCCTGACAGAGCAGTCATATCAGTAGACTCACCTTGTAACTAACTTTATCTATAACAGTCCTGACAGAGCAGCCATATCAGTAGACCCACCTTGTAACCAACTTTATCTATAACAGCCCTGACAGAGCAGTCATATCAGTAGACCCACCTTGTAACCAACTTTATAACAGCCCTGACAGAGCAGCCTTATCAGTAGACCCACCTTGTAACCAACTTTATCTATAACAGTCCTGACAGAGCAGTCATATCAGTACTCACCTTGTAACTAACTTTATCTATAACAGTCCTGACAGAACAGCCATATCAGTAGACCCACCTTGTAACCAACTTTATCTATAACAGTCCTGACAGAGCAGCCATATCAGTAGACTCACCTTGTAACCAACTTTATCTATAACAGTCCTGACAGAGCAGCCATATCAGTAGACCCACCTTGTAACCAACGTTATCAATAACAATCCTGACAGAGCAGTCATATCAGTATACCTACCTTGTAACCAACTTTATCTATAACAGTCCTGACAGAGCTGCCATATCAGTAGACCCACCTTGTAACTAACTTTATCTATAACAGCCCTGACAGAGCAGTCATATCAGTAGACCCACCTTGTAACTAACTTTATCTATAACAATCCTGACAGAGCAGTCATATCAGTAGACCCACCTTGTAACTAACTTTATCTATAACAGCCCTGACAGAGCAGTCATATCAGTAGACCCACCTTGTAACTAACTTTATCTATAACAGCCCTGACAGAGCAGTCATATCAGTAGACCCACCTTGTAACTAACTTTATCTATAACAGCCCTGACAGAGCAGTCATATCAGTAGACCCACCTTGTAACCAACTTTATCTATAACAGTCCTGACAGAGCAGCCATATCAGTAGACCCACCTTGTAACCAACTTTATCTATAACAGTCCTGACAGAGCAGCCATATCAGTAGACACACCTTGTAACTAACTTTATCTATAACAGTCCTGACAGAGCAGCCATATCAGTAGACCCACCTTGTAACTAACTTTATCTATAACAGCTCTGACAGAGCAGTCATATCAGTAGACCTATCTTGTAACTAACTTTATCTATAACAGCCCTGACAGAGCAGCCATATCAGTAGACACACCATGTAACTAATGTTATCTATAACAGTCCTGACAGAGCAGTCATATCAGTAGATCCACCTTGTAACTAACTTTATCTATAACAGCCCTGACAGAACAGCCATATCAGTAGACCCATCTTGTAACCAACTTTATCTATAACAGCCCTGACAGAGCAGTCATATCAGTAGACCCACCTTGTAACTAACTTTATCTATAACAGCCCTGACAGAGCAGTCATATCAGTAGACACACCTTGTAACCAACTTTATCTATAACAGCCCTGACAGAGCAGCCATATCAGTAGACCCACCTTGTAACCAACTTTATCTATAACAGCCCTGACAGAGCAGTCATATCAGTAGACCCACCTTGTAACCAACTTTATCTATAACAGCCCTGACAGAGCAGCCATATCAGTAGACCCATCTTGTAACCAACTTCATCTATAACAGCCCTGACAGAGCAGTCATATCAGTAGACCCACCTTGTAACTAACTTTATCTATAACAGCCCTGATAGAGCAGTGATATCAGTAGACACACCTTGTAACCAACTTTATCTATAACAGCCCTGACAGAGCAGTCATATCAGTAGACCCACCTTGTAACCAACTTTATCTATAACAGCCCTGACAGAGCAGTCATATCAGTAGACACACCTTGTAACTAACTTTATCTATAACAGCCCTGAAAGAGCAGTCATATCAGTAGACCCACCTTGTAACTAACTTAATCTATAACAGCCCTGACAGAGCAGTCATATCAGTAGACCCACCTTGTAACCAACTTTATCTATAACAGGCCTGACAGAGCAGCCATATCAGTAGACCCACCTTGTAACCAACTTTATCTATAACAGTCCTGACAGAGCAGCCATGTCAGTAGACACACCTTGTAACTAACTTTATCTATAACAGTCCTGACAGAGCAGCCATATCAGTAGACCCACCTTGTAACTAACTTTATCTATAACAGCCCTGACAGAGCAGTCATATCAGTAGACCCACCTTGTAACTAACTTTATCTATAACAGCCCTGACAGAGCAGTCATATCAGTAGACCCACCTTGTAACTAACTTTATCTATAACAGCCCTGACAGAGCAGTCATATCAGTAGACCCACCTTGTAACCAACTTTATCTATAACAGCCCTGACAGAGCAGTCATATCAGTAGACCCACCTTGTAACTAACTTTATCTATAACAGCCCTGACAGAGCAGTCATATCAGTAGACCCACCTTGTAACTAACTTTATCTATAACAGTCCTGACAGAGCAGTCATATCAGTAGACCCACCTTGTAAATAACTTTATCTATAACAGCCCTGACAGAGCAGTCATATCAGTAGACCCACCTTGTAACTAACTTTATCTATAACAGCCCTGACAGAGCAGTCATATCAGTAGACCCACCTTGTAACTAACTTTATCTATAACAGCCCTGACAGAGCAGTCATATCAGTAGACCCACCTTGTAACCAACTTTATCTATAACAGCCCTGACAGAGCAGCCATATCAGTAGACCCACCTTGTAACCAACTTTATCTATAACAGTCCTGACAGAGCAGCCATATCAGTAGACACACCTTGTAACTAACTTTATCTATAACAGTCCTGACAGAGCAGCCATATCAGTAGACCCACCTTGTAACTAACTTTATCTATAACAGCTCTGACAGAGCAGTCATATCAGTAGACCTATCTTGTAACTAACTTTATCTATAACAGCCCTGACAGAGCAGCCATATCAGTAGACACACCATGTAACTAACGTTATCTATAACAGTCCTGACAGAGCAGTCATATCAGTAGATCCACCTTGTAACTAACTTTATCTATAACAGCCCTGACAGAACAGCCATATCAGTAGACCCATCTTGTAACCAACTTTATCTATAACAGCCCTGACAGAGCAGTCATATCAGTAGACCCACCTTGTAACTAACTTTATCTATAACAGCCCTGACAGAGCAGTCATATCAGTAGACACACCTTGTAACCAACTTTATCTATAACAGCCCTGACAGAGCAGCCATATCAGTAGACCCACCTTGTAACCAACTTTATCTATAACAGCCCTGACAGAGCAGTCATATCAGTAGACCCACCTTGTAACCAACTTTATCTATAACAGCCCTGACAGAGCAGCCATATCAGTAGACCCATCTTGTAACCAACTTCATCTATAACAGCCCTGACAGAGCAGTCATATCAGTAGACCCACCTTGTAACTAACTTTATCTATAACAGCCCTGATAGAGCAGTGATATCAGTAGACACACCTTGTAACCAACTTTATCTATAACAGCCCTGACAGAGCAGTCATATCAGTAGACCCACCTTGTAACCAACTTTATCTATAACAGCCCTGACAGAGCAGTCATATCAGTAGACCCACCTTGTAACCAACTTTATCTATAACAGCCCTGACAGAGCAGTCATATCAGTAGACACACCTTGTAACTAACTTTATCTATAACAGCCCTGACAGAGCAGTCATATCAGTAGACCCACCTTGTAACTAACTTTATCTATAACAGCCCTGACAGAGCAGTCATATCAGTAGACCCACCTTGTAACCAACTTTATCTATAACAGCCCTGACAGAGCAGCCATATCAGTAGACACACCTTGTAACCAACTTTATCTATAACAGTCCTGACAGAGCAGCCATATCAGTAGACACACCTTGTAACTAACTTTATCTATAACAGTCCTGACAGAGCAGCCATATCAGTAGACCCACCTTGTAACTAACTTTATCTATAACAGCCCTGACAGAGCAGTCATATCAGTAGACCCACCTTGTAACTAACTTTATCTATAACAGCCCTGACAGAGCAGTCATATCAGTAGACCCACCTTGTAACTAACTTTATCTATAACAGCCCTGACAGAGCAGTCATATCAGTAGACCCACCTTGTAACCAACTTTATCTATAACAGCCCTGACAGAGCAGCCATATCAGTAGACCCACCTTGTAACCAACTTTATCTATAACAGTCCTGACAGAGCAGCCATATCAGTAGACACACCTTGTAACTAACTTTATCTATAACAGTCCTGACAGAGCAGCCATATCAGTAGACACACCATGTAACTAACGTTATCTATAACAGTCCTGACAGAGCAGTCATATCAGTAGATCCACCTTGTAACTAACTTTATCTATAACAGCCCTGACAGAACAGCCATATCAGTAGACCCATCTTGTAACCAACTTTATCTATAACAGCCCTGACAGAGCAGTCATATCAGTAGACCCACCTTGTAACTAACTTTATCTATAACAGCCCTGACAGAGCAGTCATATCAGTAGACACACCTTGTAACCAACTTTATCTATAACAGCCCTGACAGAGCAGCCATATCAGTAGACCCACCTTGTAACCAACTTTATCTATAACAGCCCTGACAGAGCAGTCATATCAGTAGACCCACCTTGTAACCAACTTTATCTATAACAGCCCTGACAGAGCAGCCATATCAGTAGACCCATCTTGTAACCAAGTTCATCTATAACAGCCCTGACAGAGCAGTCATATCAGTAGACCCACCTTGTAACTAACTTTATCTATAACAGCCCTGATAGAGCAGTGATATCAGTAGACACACCTTGTAACCAACTTTATCTATAACAGCCCTGACAGAGCAGTCATATCAGTAGACCCACCTTGTAACCAACTTTATCTATAACAGCCCTGACAGAGCAGTCATATCAGTAGACCCACCTTGTAACCAACTTTATCTATAACAGCCCTGACAGAGCAGTCATATCAGTAGACACACCTTGTAACTAACTTTATCTATAACAGCCCTGACAGAGCAGTCATATCAGTAGACCCACCTTGTAACTAACTTTATCTATAACAGTCCTGACAGAGCAGTCATATCAGTAGACCCACCTTGTAACCAACTTTATCTATAACAGCCCTGACAGAGCAGCCATATCAGTAGACACACCTTGTAACCAACTTTATCTATAACAGTCCTGACAGAGCAGCCATATCAGTAGACACACCTTGTAACTAACTTTATCTATAACAGTTCTGACAGAGCAGCCATATCAGTAGACCCACCTTGTAACTAACTTTATCTATAACAGCCCTGACAGAGCAGTCATATCAGTAGACCCACCTTGTAACTAACTTTATCTATAACAGCCCTGACAGAGCAGTCATATCAGTAGACCCACCTTGTAACCAACTTTATCTATAACAGCCCTGACAGAGCAGCCATATCAGTAGACCCACCTTGTAACCAACTTTATCTATAACAGTCCTGACAGAGCAGCCATATCAGTAGACACACCTTGTAACTACCTTTATCTATAACAGTCCTGACAGAGCAGCCATATCAGTAGACCCACCTTGTAACTAACTTTATCTATAACAGCTCTGACAGAGCAGTCATATCAGTAGACCTATCTTGTAACTAACTTTATCTATAACAGCCCTGACAGAGCAGCCATATCAGTAGACACACCATGTAACTAACGTAATCTATAACAGTCCTGACAGAGCAGTCATATCAGTAGATCCACCTTGTAACTAACTTTATCTATAACAGCCCTGACAGAACAGCCATATCAGTAGACCCATCTTGTAACCAACTTTATCTATAACAGCCCTGACAGAGCAGTCATATCAGTAGACCCACCTTGTAACTAACTTTATCTATAACAGCCCTGACAGAGCAGTCATATCAGTAGACACACCTTGTAACCAACTTTATCTATAACAGCCCTGACAGAGTAGCCATATCAGTAGACCCACCTTGTAACCAACTTTATCTATAACAGCCCTGACAGAGCAGTCATATCAGTAGACCCACCTTGTAACCAACTTTATCTATAACAGCCCTGACAGAGCAGCCATATCAGTAGACCCATCTTGTAACCAACTTCATCTATAACAGCCCTGACAGAGCAGTCATATCAGTAGACCCACCTTGTAACTAACTTTATCTATAACAGCCCTGATAGAGCAGTGATATCAGTAGACACACCTTGTAACCAACTTTATCTATAACAGCCCTGACAGAGCAGTCATATCAGTAGACCCACCTTGTAACCAACTTTATCTATAACAGCCCTGACAGAGCAGTCATATCAGTAGACCCACCTTGTAACCAACTTTATCTATAACAGCCCTGACAGAGCAGTCATATCAGTAGACACACCTTGTAACTAACTTTATCTATAACAGCCCTGACAGAGCAGTCATATCAGTAGACCCACCTTGTAACTAACTTTATCTATAACAGTCCTGACAGAGCAGTCATATCAGTAGACCCACCTTGTAACCAACTTTATCTATAACAGCCCTGACAGAGCAGCCATATCAGTAGACACACCTTGTAACCAACTTTATCTATAACAGTCCTGACAGAGCAGCCATATCAGTAGACACACCTTGTAACTAACTTTATCTATAACAGTCCTGACAGAGCAGCCATATCAGTAGACCCACCTTGTAACTAACTTTATCTATAACAGCCCTGACAGAGCAGTCATATCAGTAGACCCACCTTGTAACTAACTTTATCTATAACAGCCCTGACAGAGCAGTCATATCAGTAGACCCACCTTGTAACTAACTTTATCTATAACAGCCCTGACAGAGCAGTCATATCAGTAGACCCACCTTGTAACCAACTTTATCTATAACAGCCCTGACAGAGCAGCCATATCAGTAGACCCACCTTGTAACCAACTTTATCTATAACAGTCCTGACAGAGCAGCCATATCAGTAGACACACCTTGTAACTAACTTTATCTATAACAGTCCTGACAGAGCAGCCATATCAGTAGACCCACCTTGTAACTAACTTTATCTATAACAGCTCTGACAGAGCAGTCATATCAGTAGACCTATCTTGTAACTAACTTTATCTATAACAGCCCTGACAGAGCAGCCATATCAGTAGACACACCATGTAACTAACGTTATCTATAACAGTCCTGACAGAGCAGTCATATCAGTAGATCCACCTTGTAACTAACTTTATCTATAACAGCCCTGACAGAACAGCCATATCAGTAGACCCATCTTGTAACCAACTTTATCTATAACAGCCCTGACAGAGCAGTCATATCAGTAGACCCACCTTGTAACTAACTTTATCTATAACAGCCCTGACAGAGCAGTCATATCAGTAGACACACCTTGTAACCAACTTTATCTATAACAGCCCTGACAGAGCAGCCATATCAGTAGACCCACCTTGTAACCAACTTTATCTATAACAGCCCTGACAGAGCAGTCATATCAGTAGACCCACCTTGTAACCAACTTTATCTATAACAGCCCTGACAGAGCAGCCATATCAGTAGACCCATCTTGTAACCAACTTCATCTATAACAGCCCTGACAGAGCAGTCATATCAGTAGACCCACCTTGTAACTAACTTTATCTATAACAGCCCTGATAGAGCAGTCATATCAGTAGACACACCTTGTAACCAACTTTATCTATAACAGCCCTGACAGAGCAGTCATATCAGTAGACCCACCTTGTAACCAACTTTATCTATAACAGCCCTGACAGAGCAGTCATATCAGTAGACAAACCTTGTAACCAACTTTATCTATAACAGCCCTGACAGAGCAGTCATATCAGTAGACCCACCTTGTAACCAACTTTATCTATAACAGCCCTGACAGAGCAGTCATATCAGTAGACACACCTTGTAACTAACTTTATCTATAACAGCCCTGACAGAGCAGTCATATCAGTAGACCCACCTTGTAACTAACTTTATCTATAACAGCCCTGACAGAGCAGTCATATCAGTAGACCCACCTTGTAACCAACTTTATCTATAACAGCCCTGACAGAGCAGCCATATCAGTAGACACACCTTGTAACCAACTTTATCTATAACAGTCCTGACAGAGCAGCCATATCAGTAGACACACCTTGTAACTAACTTTATCTATAACAGTCCTGACAGAGCAGCCATATCAGTAGACCCACCTTGTAACTAACTTTATCTATAACAGCCCTGACAGAGCAGTCATATCAGTAGACCCACCTTGTAACTAACTTTATCTATAACAGCCCTGACAGAGCAGTCATATCAGTAGACCCACCTTGTAACTAACTTTATCTATAACAGCCCTGACAGAGCAGTCATATCAGTAGACCCACCTTGTAACCAACTTTATCTATAACAGCCCTGACAGAGCAGCCATATCAGTAGACCCACCTTGTAACCAACTTTATCTATAACAGTCCTGACAGAGCAGCCATATCAGTAGACACACCTTGTAACTAACTTTATCTATAACAGTCCTGACAGAGCAGCCATATCAGTAGACCCACCTTGTAACTAACTTTATCTATAACAGCTCTGACAGAGCAGTCATATCAGTAGACCTATCTTGTAACTAACTTTATCTATAACAGCCCTGACAGAGCAGCCATATCAGTAGACACACCATGTAACTAACGTTATCTATAACAGTCCTGACAGAGCAGTCATATCAGTAGATCCACCTTGTAACTAACTTTATCTATAACAGCCATGACAGAACAGCCATATCAGTAGACCCATCTTGTAACCAACTTTATCTATAACAGCCCTGACAGAGCAGTCATATCAGTAGACCCACCTTGTAACTAACTTTATCTATAACAGCCCTGACAGAGCAGTCATATCAGTAGACACACCTTGTAACCAACTTTATCTATAACAGCCCTGACAGAGCAGCCATATCAGTAGACCCACCTTGTAACCAACTTTATCTATAACAGCCCTGACAGAGCAGTCATATCAGTAGACCCACCTTGTAACCAACTTTATCTATAACAGCCCTGACAGAGCAGCCATATCAGTAGACCCATCTTGTAACCAACTTCATCTATAACAGTCCTGACAGAGCAGTCATATCAGTAGACCCACCTTGTAACTAACTTTATCTATAACAGCCCTGATAGAGCAGTGATATCAGTAGACACACCTTGTAACCAACTTTATCTATAACAGCCCTAACAGAGCAGTCATATCAGTAGACCCACCTTGTAACCAACTTTATCTATAACAGCCCTGACAGAGCAGTCATATCAGTAGACAAACCTTGTAACCAACTTTATCTATAACAGCCCTGACAGAGCAGTCATATCAGTAGACACACCTTGTAACTAACTTTATCTATAACAGCCCTGACAGAGCAGTCATATCAGTAGACACCCCTTGGAACTAACTTTATCTATAACAGCCCTGACAGAGCAGTCAAATCAGTAGACACACCTTGTAACTAACTTTATCTATAACAGCCCTGACAGAGCAGTCATATCATTAGACCCACCTTGTAACCAACTTTATCTATAACAGCCCTGACAGAGCAGTCATATCAGTAGACCCACCTTGTAACCAACTTTATCTATAACAGCCCTGACAGAGCAGTCATATCAGTAGACACACCTTGTAACTAACTTTATCTATAACAGCCCTGACAGAGCAGTCATATCAGTAGACACCCCTTGTAACTAACTTTATCTATAACAGCCCTGACAGAGCAGTCAAATCAGTAGACACACCTTGTAACTAACTTTATCTATAACAGTCCTGACAGAGCAGTCATATCAGTAGACACCCCTTGTAACTAACTTTATCTATAACAGCCCTGACAGAGCAGCCCTATCAGTAGACACACCTTGTAACTAACTTTATCTATAACAGCCCTGACAGAGCAGTCATATCAGTAGACCCACCTTGTAACCAATTTTATCTATAACAGCCCTGACAGAGCAGTCATATCAGTAGACCCACCTTGTAACCAACTTTATCTATAACAGCCCTGACAGAGCAGTCATATCAGTAGACACACCTTGTAACTAACTTTATCTATAACAGCCCTGACAGAGCAGTCATATCAGTAGACCCACCTTGTAACCAACTTTATCTATAACAGCCCTGACAGAGCAGCCATATCAGTAGACCCACCTTGTAACCAACTTTATCTATAACAGCCCTGACAGAGCAGCCATATCAGTAGACCCACCTTGTAACCAACTTTATCTATAACAGTCCTGACAGAGCAGCCATATCAGTAGACACACCATGTAACTAACGTTATCTATAACAGTCCTGACAGAGCAGTCATATCAGTAGATCCACCTTGTAACTAACTTTATCTATAACAGCCCTGACAGAACAGCCATATCAGTAGACCCATCTTGTAACCAACTTTATCTATAACAGCCCTGACAGAGCAGTCATATCAGTAGACCCACCTTGTAACTAACTTTATCTATAACAGCCCTGACAGAGCAGTCATATCAGTAGACACACCTTGTAACCAACTTTATCTATAACAGCCCTGACAGAGCAGCCATATCAGTAGACCCACCTTGTAACCAACTTTATCTATAACAGCCCTGACAGAGCAGTCATATCAGTAGACCCACCTTGTAACCAACTTTATCTATAACAGCCCTGACAGAGCAGCCATATCAGTAGACCCATCTTGTAACCAACTTCATCTATAACAGTCCTGACAGAGCAGTCATATCAGTAGACCCACCTTGTAACTAACTTTATCTATAACAGCCCTGATAGAGCAGTGATATCAGTAGACACACCTTGTAACCAACTTTATCTATAACAGCCCTAACAGAGCAGTCATATCAGTAGACCCACCTTGTAACCAACTTTATCTATAACAGCCCTGACAGAGCAGTCATATCAGTAGACAAACCTTGTAACCAACTTTATCTATAACAGCCCCGACAGAGCAGTCATATCAGTAGACACACCTTGTAACTAACTTTATCTATAACAGCCCTGACAGAGCAGTCATATCAGTAGACACCCCTTGGAACTAACTTTATCTATAACAGCCCTGACAGAGCAGTCAAATCAGTAGACACACCTTGTAACTAACTTTATCTATAACAGCCCTGACAGAGCAGTCATATCATTAGACCCACCTTGTAACCAACTTTATCTATAACAGCCCTGACAGAGCAGTCATATCAGTAGACCCACCTTGTAACCAACTTTATCTATAACAGCCCTGACAGAGCAGTCATATCAGTAGACACACCTTGTAACTAACTTTATCTATAACAGCCCTGACAGAGCAGTCATATCAGTAGACACCCCTTGTAACTAACTTTATCTATAACAGCCCTGACAGAGCAGTCAAATCAGTAGACACACCTTGTAACTAACTTTATCTATAACAGTCCTGACAGAGCAGTCATATCAGTAGACACCCCTTGTAACTAACTTTATCTATAACAGCCCTGACAGAGCAGCCCTATCAGTAGACACACCTTGTAACTAACTTTATCTATAACAGCCCTGACAGAGCAGTCATATCAGTAGACCCACCTTGTAACCAATTTTATCTATAACAGCCCTGACAGAGCAGTCATATCAGTAGACCCACCTTGTAACCAACTTTATCTATAACAGCCCTGACAGAGCAGTCATATCAGTAGACACACCTTGTAACTAACTTTATCTATAACAGCCCTGACAGAGCAGTCATATCAGTAGACCCACCTTGTAACCAACTTTATCTATAACAGCCCTGACAGAGCAGCCATATCAGTAGACCCACCTTGTAACCAACTTTATCTATAATAGTCCTGACAGAGCAGCCATATCAGTAGACACACCTTGTAACTAACTTTATCTATAACAGTCCTGACAGAGCAGCCATATCAGTAGACCCACCTTGTAACTAACTTTATCTATAACAGCCCTAACAGAGCAGTCATATCAGTAGACCCACCTTGTAACTAACTTTATCTATAACAGCCCTGACAGAGCAGTCATATCAGTAGACCCACCTTGTAACTAACTTTATCTATAACAGCCCTGACAGAGCAGTCATATCAGTAGACCCACCTTGTAACCAACTTTATCTATAACAGCCCTGACAGAGCAGCCATATCAGTAGACCCACCTTGTAACCAACTTTATCTATAACAGTCCTGACAGAGCAGCCATATCAGTAGACACACCTTGTAACTAACTTTATCTATAACAGTCCTGACAGAGCAGCCATATCAGTAGACCCACCTTGTAACTAACTTTATCTATAACAGCTCTGACAGAGCAGTCATATCAGTAGACCTATCTTGTAACTAACTTTATCTATAACAGCCCTGACAGAGCAGCCATATCAGTAGACACACCATGTAACTAACGTTATCTATAACAGTCCTGACAGAGCAGTCATATCAGTAGATCCACCTTGTAACTAACTTTATCTATAACAGCCCTGACAGAACAGCCATATCAGTAGACCCATCTTGTAACCAACTTTATCTATAACAGCCCTGACAGAGCAGTCATATCAGTAGACCCACCTTGTAACTAACTTTATCTATCACAGCCCTGACAGAGCAGTCATATTAGTAGACACAACTTGTAACCAACTTTATCTATAACAGCCCTGACAGAGCAGCCATATCAGTAGACCCACCTTGTAACCAACTTTATCTATAACAGCCCTGACAGAGTAGTCATATCAGTAGACCCACCTTGTAACCAACTTTATCTATAACAGCCCTGACAGAGCAGCCATATCAGTAGACACACCATGTAACTAACGTTATCTATAACAGTCCTGACAGAACAGTCATATCAGTAGATCCACCTTGTAACTAACTTTATCTATAACAGCCCTGACAGAACAGCCATATCAGTAGACCCATCTTGTAACCAACTTTATCTATAACAGCCCTGACAGAGCAGTCATATCAGTAGACCCACCTTGTAACTAACTTTATCTATAACAGCCCTGACAGAGCAGTCATATCAGTAGACACACCTTGTAACCAACTTTATCTATAACAGCCCTGACAGAGCAGCCATATCAGTAGACCCACCTTGTAACCAACTTTATCTATAACAGCCCTGACAGAGCAGTCATATCAGTAGACCCACCTTGTAACCAACTTTATCTATAACAGCCCTGACAGAGCAGCCATATCAGTAGACCCATCTTGTAACCAACTTCATCTATAACAGCCCTGACAGAGCAGTCATATCAGTAGACCCACCTTGTAACTAACTTTATCTATAACAGCCCTGATAGAGCAGTGATATCAGTAGACACACCTTGTAACCAACTTTATCTATAACAGCCCTGACAGAGCAGTCATATCAGTAGACCCACCTTGTAACCAACTTTATCTATAACAGCCCTGACAGAGCAGTCATATCAGTAGACCCACCTTGTAACCAACTTTATCTATAACAGCCCTGACAGAGCAGTCATATCAGTAGACACACCTTGTAACTAACTTTATCTATAACAGCCCTGACAGAGCAGTCATATCAGTAGACACCCCTTGTAACTAACTTTATCTATAACAGCCCTGACAGAGCAGTCAAATCAGTAGACACACCTTGTAACTAACTTTATCTATAACAGCCCTGACAGAGCAGTCATATCAGTAGACCCACCTTGTAACCAACTTTATCTATAACAGCCCTGACAGAGCAGTCATATCAGTAGACCCACCTTGTAACCAACTTTATCTATAGCAGCCCTGACAGAGCAGTCATATCAGTAGACACACCTTGTAACTAACTTTATCTATAACAGCCCTGACAGAGCAGTCATATCAGTAGACACCCCTTGTAACTAACTTTATCTATAACAGCCCTGACAGAGCAGTCATATCAGTAGACACCCCTTGTAACTAACTTTATCTATAACAGCCCTGACAGAGCAGCCCTATCAGTAGACACACCTTGTAACTAACTTTATCTATAACAGCCCTGACAGAGCAGTCATATCAATAGACACCCCTTGTAACTATCTTTATCTACAACAGCCCTGACAGAGCAGTCATATCAGTAGATCCACCTTGTAACCAACTTGATCTATAACAGCCTTGACAGAGCAGCCATATCAGTATACCTACCTTGTAACTAACTTTATCTATAACAGCCTTGAGAGAGCAGCCATATCAGTAGACCCACCTTGTAACTAACTTTATCTATAACAGTCCTGACAGAGCAGTCATATCAGTAGATCCACCTTGTAACCAACTTTATCTATAACAGCCCTGACAGAGCAGCCATATCAGTAGACCAATCTTGTAACCAACTTTATCTATAACAGCCCTGACAGAGCAGCCATATCAGTAGACCCACCTTGTAACCAATTTTATCTATAACAGCCCTGACAGAGCAGTCATATCAGTAGACCCACCTTGTAACTAACTTTATCTATCACAGCCCTGACAGAGCAGTCATATCAGTAGACACACCTTGTAACCAACTTTATCTATAACAGCCCTGACAGAGCAGCCATATCAGTAGACCCACCTTGTAACCAACTTTATCTATAACAGCCCTGACAGAGCAGTCATATCAGTAGACCCACCTTGTAACCAACTTTATCTATAACAGCCCTGACAGAGCAGCCATATCAGTAGACACACCATGTAACTAACGTTATCTATAACAGTCCTGACAGAGCAGTCATATCAGTAGATCCACCTTGTAACTAACTTTATCTATAACAGCCATATCAGTAGACCCATCTTGTAACCAACTTTATCTATAACAGCCCTGACAGAGCAGTCATATCAGTAGACCCACCTTGTAACTAACTTTATCTATAACAGCCCTGACAGAGCAGTCATATCAGTAGACCCACCTTGTAACCAACTTTATCTATAACAGCCCTGACAGAGCAGCCATATCAGTAAACCCACCTTGTAACCAACTTTATCTATAACAGCCCTGACAGAGCAGTCATATCAGTAGACCCACCTTGTAACCAACTTTATCTATAACAGCCCTGACAGAGCAGCCATATCAGTAGACCCATCTTGTAACCAACTTCATCTATAACAGCCCTGACAGAGCAGTCATATCAGTAGACCCACCTTGTAACTAACTTTATCTATAACAGCCCTGATAGAGCAGTGATATCAGTAGACACACCTTGTAACCAACTTTATCTATAACAGCCCTGACAGAGCAGTCATATCAGTAGACCCACCTTGTAACCAACTTTATCTATAACAGCCCTGACAGAGCAGTCATATCAGTAGACCCACCTTGTAACCAACTTTATCTATAACAGCCCTGACAGAGCAGTCATATCAGTAGACACACCTTGTAACTAACTTTATCTATAACAGCCCTGACAGAGCAGTCATATCAGTAGACACCCCTTGTAACTAACTTTATCTATAACAGCCCTGAAAGAGCAGTCAAATCAGTACACACCTTGTAACTAACTTTATCTATAACAGCCCTGACAGAGCAGTCATATCAGTAGACCCACCTTGTAACCAACTTTATCTATAACAGCCCTGACAGAGCAGTCATATCAGTAGACCCACCTTGTAACCAACTTTATCTATAACAGCCCTGACAGAGCAGTCATATCAGTAGACACACCTTGTAACTAACTTTATCTATAACAGCCCTGACAGAGCAGTCATATCAGTAGACACCCCTTGTAACTAACTTTATCTATAACAGCCCTGACAGAGCAGTCAAATCAGTAGACACACCTTGTAACTAACTTTATCTATAACAGCCCTGACAGAGCAGTCATATCAGTAGACACCCCTTGTAACTAACTTTATCTATAACAGCCCTGACAGAGCAGCCCTATTAGTAGACACACCTTGTAACTAACTTTATCTATAACAGCCCTGACAGAGCAGTCATATCAATAGACACCCCTTGTAACTAACTTTATCTACAACAGCCCTGACAGAGCAGTCATATCAGTAGATCCACCTTGTAACCAACTTGATCTATAACAGCCTTGACAGAGCAGCCATATCAGTATACCTACCTTGTAACTAACTTTATCTATAACAGCCTTGAGAGAGCAGCCATATCAGTAGACCCACCTTGTAACTAACTTTATCTATAACAGTCCTGACAGAGCAGTCATATTAGTAGATCCACCTTGTAACCAACTTTATCTATAACAGCCCTGACAGAGCAGCCATATCAGTAGACCAATCTTGTAACCAACTTTATCTATAACAGCCCTGACAGAGCAGCCATATCAGTAGACCCACCTTGTAACCAATTTTATCTATAACAGCCCTGACAGAGCAGTCATATCAGTAGATTCACCTTGTAACCAACTTTATCTATAACAGCCCTGACAGAGCAGTAATATCGGTAGACCCACCTTGTAACCAACTTTATCTATAACAGCCCTGACAGAGCAGCCATATCAGTAGACCCACCTTGTAACCAACTTTATCTATAACTGTCCTGACAGAGCAGTCATATCAGTAGACCCACCTTGTAACCAACTTTATCTATAACAGTCCTGACAGAGCAGTCATATCAGTAGACCCACCTTGTAACCAACTTTATCTATAACAGTCCTGACAGAGCAGTCATATCAGCAGACCCACCTTGTAACCAACTTTATCTATAACAGTCCTGACAGAGCAGTCATATCAGTAGACCAACCTTGTAACCAACTTTATCTATAACAGTCCTGACAGAGCAGCCATATCAGTAGACCCACCTTGTAACCAACTTTATCTATAACAGCCCTGACAGAGCAGTCATATCAGTAGACCCACCTTGTAACCAACTTTATCTATAACAGTCCTGACAGAGCAGCCATATCAGTAGACCCACCTTGTAACCAACTTTATCTATAACAGCCCTGACAGAGCAGTCATATCAGTAGACCCACCTTGTAACCAACTTTATCTATAACAGCCCTGACAGAGCAGTCATATCAGTAGACCCACCTTGTAACCAACTTTATCTATAACAGCCCTGACAAAGCAGCCATATCAGTAGACCCACCTTGTAACTAACTTTATCTATAACAGTCCTAACAGAGCAGCCATATCAGTAGATCCACCTTGTAACTAACTTTATCTATAACAGTCCTGACAGAGCAGCCATATCAGTAGACACACCTTGTAACTAACTTTATCTATAACAGCCCTGACAGAGCAGCCATATCAGTAGACACCCCTTGTAACCAACTTTATCTATAACAGTCCTGACAGAGCAGTCATATCAGTAGACCCACGTTGTGACTAACTTTATCTATAACAGTCCTGACAGAGCAGCCATATCAGTAGACCTACCTTGTAACCAACTTTATCTATAACAGTCCTGACAGAGCAGTCATATCAGTAGACCCACCTTGTAACTAACTTTATCTATAACAGCCCTGACAGAGCAGCCATATCAGTAGACCCACCTTGTAACTAACTTTATCTATAACAGCCCTGACAGAGCAGCCATATCAGTAGACCCACCTTGTAACCAACTTTATCTATAACAGCCCTGACAGAGCAGTCATATCAGTAGACCCACCTTGTAACTAACTTTATCTATAACAGTCCTGACAGAGCAGCCATATCAGTAGACCCACCTTGTAACTAACTTTATCTATAACAGTCCTGACAGAGCAGCCAGATCAGTATACCCACCTTGTAACTAACTTTATCTATAACAGCCCTGACAGAGCAGCCATATCAGTAGACCCATCTTGTAACTAACTTTATCTATAACAGCCCTGACAGAGCAGCCTTATAAGTAGACCCACCTTGTAACCAATTTTATCTATAACAGCTCTGACAGAGCAGTCATATCAGTAGACCTACCTTGTAACTAACTTTATCTATAACAGCTCTGACAGAGCAGTCATATCAGTAGACCTACCTTGTAACTAACTTTATCTATAACAGCCCTGACAGAGCAGTCATATCAGTAGACCCACCTTGTAACTAACTTTATCTATAACAGTCCTGACAGAGCAGTCATATCAGTAGACCCACCTTGTAACTAACTTTATCTATAACAGTCCTGACAGAGCAGCCATATCAGTAGACCCACCTTGTAACTAACTTTATCTATAACAGCCCTGACATAACAGCCATATCAGTAGACCCACCTTGTAACCAACTTTATCTATAACAGCCCTGACAGAGCAGCCATATCAGTAGACCCACCTTGTAACCAACTTTATCTATAACAGCCCTGACAGAGCAGCCATATCAGTAGACCCACCTTGTAACTAACTTTATCTATAACAGCCCTGACAGAGCAGCCATATCAGTAGATCTACCTTGTAACTAACTTTATCTATAACAGTCCTGATAGAGCAGCCATATCAGTAGATCCACCTTGTAACCAACTTTATCTATAACAGTCCTGACAGAGCAGCCATATCAGTAGACCCACCTTGTAACCAACTTTATCTATAACAGTCCTGACAGAGCAGTCATATCAGTAGATCCACCTTGTAACTAACTTTATCTATAACAGTCCTGACAGAGCAGTCATATCAGTAGATCCACCTTGTAACTAACTTTATCTATAACAGTCCTGACAGAGCAGCCATATCAGTAGACCCACCTTGTAACTAACTTTATCTATAACAGCCCTGACAGAGCAGCCTTATAAGTAGACCCACCTTGTAACCAACTTTATCTATAACAGCTCTGACAGAGCAGTCATATCAGTAGACCTACCTTGTAACTAACTTTATCTATAACAGCTCTGACAGAGCAGTCATATCAGTAGACCTACCTTGTAACTAACTTTATCTATAACAGCTTTGACAGAGCAGTCATATCAGTAGACCCACCTTGTAACTAACTTTATCTATAACAGCCCTGACAGAGGAGTCATATCAGTAGACCCACCTCGTAACTAACTTTATCTATAACAGTCCTGACAGAGCAGTCATATCAGTAGACCCACCTTGTAACTAACTTTATCTATAACAGTCCTGACAGAGCAGCCATATCAGTAGACCTACCTTGTAACCAACTTTATCTATAACAGTCCTGACAGAGCAGCCATATCAGTAGACCCACCTTGTAACTAACTTTATCTATAACAGCCCTGACAGAGAAGCCATATCAGTAGACCCACCTTATAACTAACTTTATCCATAACAGCCCTGACAGAGCAGTCATATCAGTAGACCCATCTTGTAACCAACTTTATCTATAACAGCCCTGACAGAGCAGCCATATCAGTAGACCCACCTTGTAACTAACTTTATCTATAACAGTCCTGACAGAGCAGCCATATCAGTAGACCCACCTTGTAACTAACTTTATCTATAACAGCTCTGACAGAGCAGTCATATCAGTAGACCCACCTTGTAACTAACTTTATCTATAACAGCTCTGACAGAGCAGCCATATCAGTAGACCTACCTTGTAACCAACTTTATCTATAACAGCCCTGACAGAGCAGCCATATCAGTAGACTCACCTTGTAACTAACTTTATCTATAACAGCCCTGACAGAGCAGTCATATCAGTAGACCCACCTTGTAACTAACTTTATCTATAACAGCCCTGACAGAGCAGCCATATCAGTAGACCTACCTTGTAACTAACTTTATCTATAACAGTCATGACAGAGCAGTCATATCAGTAGACCTACCTTGTAACTAACTTTATCTATAACAGTCCTGACAGAGCAGTCATATCAGTAGACCTACCTTGTAACTAACTTTATCTATAACAGCCCTGACAGAGCAGTCATATCAGTAGACCCACCTTGTAACCAACTTTATCTATAACAGTCCTGACAGAGCAGTCATATCAGTAGACCCACCTTGTAACCAACTTTATCTATAACAGCCCTGACAGAGCAGCCATATCAGCAGACCCACCTTGTAACCAACTTTATCTATAACAGCCCTGACAGAGCAGTCATATCAGTAGACCCACCTTGTAACTAACTTTATCTATAACAGTCCTGACAGAGCAGCCATATCAGTAGATCCACCTTGTAACTAACTTTATCTATAACAGCCCTGACAGAGCAGCCATATCAGTAGACACACCTTGTAACTAACTTTATCTATAACAGCCCTGACAGAGCAGCCATATCAGTAGACACCCCTTGTAACCAACTTGATCTATAACAGTCCTGACAGAGCAGTCATATCAGTAGACCCACGTTGTAACAAACTTTATCTATAACAGCCCTGACAAAGCAGCCATATCAGTAGACCTACCTTGTAACCAACTTTATCTATAACAGTCCTGATAGAGCAGTCATATCAGTAGACCGACCTTGTAACTAACTTTATCTATAACAGCCCTGACAGAGCAGCCATATCAGTAGACCCACCTTGTAACTAACTTTATCTATAACAGCCCTGACAGAGCAGCCATATCAGTAGACCCACCTTGTAACCAACTTTATCTATAACAGCTCTGACAAAGCAGTCATATCAGTAGACCCACCTTGTAACCAACTTTATCTATAACAGCCCTGACAGAGCAGCCATATCAGTAGACTCACCTTGTAACCAACTTTATCTATAACAGCCCTGACAGAGCAGTCATATCAGTAGACACCCCTTGTAACTAACTTTATCTATAACAGCTCTGACAGAGCAGTCATATCAGTAGACCTACCTTGTAACTAACTTTATCTATAACAGCTCTGACAGAGCAGTCATATCAGTAGACCTACCTTGTAACTAACTTTATCTATAACAGCTCTGACAGAGCAGTCATATCAGTAGACCCACCTTGTAACTAACTTTATCTATAACAACCCTGACAGAGCAGTCATATCAGTAGACCCACCTTGTAACTAACTTTATCTATAACAGCTCTGACAGAGCAGTCATATCAGTAGACCTACCTTGTAACTAACTTTATCTATAACAGTCCTGACAGAGCAGCCATATCAGTAGACCCACCTTGTAACTAACTTTATCTATAACAGCCCTGACAGAGCAGTCATATCAGTAGACCCACCTTGTAACTAACTTTATCTATAACAGCTCTGACAGAGCAGTCATATCAGTAGACCCACCTTGTAACTAACTTTATCTATAACAACCCTGACAGAGCAGTCATATCAGTAGACCCACCTTGTAACTAACTTTATCTATAAAAGTCCTGACAGAGCAGTCATATCAGTAGACCCACCTTGTAACTAACTTTATCTATAACAGCCCTGACAGAGCAGCCATATCAGTAGACCCACCTTGTAACCAACTTTATCTATAACAGCCCTGACAGAGCAGCCATATCAGTAGACCCACCTTGTAACCAACTTTATCTATAACAGCCCTGACAGAGCAGTCATATCAGTAGACACCCCTTGTAACCAACTTTATCTATAACAGCCCTGACAGAGCAGTCATAACAGTAGACCCACCTTGTAACTAACTTTATCTATAAAAGTCCTGACAGAGCAGCCATATCAGTAGACCCACCTTGTAACTAACTTTATCCATAACAGTCCTGACAGAGCAGCCATATCAGTATACCCACCTTGTAACTAACTTTATCTATAACAGCCCTGACAGAGCAGCCATATCAGTAGACCCACCTTGTAACTAAATTTATCCATAACAGCCCTGACAGAGCAGCCTTATAAGTAGACCCACCTTGTAACCAACTTTATCTATAACAGCCCTGACAGAGCAGTCATATCAGTAGACCCACGTTGTGACTAACTTTATCTATAACAGTCCTGACAGAGCAGCCATATCAGTAGACCTACCTTGTAACCAACTTTATCTATAACAGTCCTGACAGAGCAGTCATATCAGTAGACCCACCTTGTAACTAACTTTATCTATAACAGCCCTGACAGAGCAGCCATATCAGTAGACCCACCTTGTAACTAACTTTATCTATAACAGCCCTGACAGAGCAGCCATATCAGTAGACCCACCTTGTAACCAACTTTATCTATAACAGCCCTGACAGAGCAGTCATATCAGTAGACCCACCTTGTAACTAACTTTATCTATAACAGTCCTGACAGAGCAGCCATATCAGTAGACCCACCTTGTAACTAACTTTATCTATAACAGTCCTGACAGAGCAGCCAGATCAGTATACCCACCTTGTAACTAACTTTATCTATAACAGCCCTGACAGAGCAGCCATATCAGTAGATCCCATCTTGTAACTAACTTTATCTATAACAGCCCTGACAGAGCAGCCTTATAAGTAGACCCACCTTGTAACCAATTTTATCTATAACAGCTCTGACAGAGCAGTCATATCAGTAGACCTACCTTGTAACTAACTTTATCTATAACAGCTCTGACAGAGCAGTCATATCAGTAGACCTACCTTGTAACTAACTTTATCTATAACAGCCCTGACAGAGCAGTCATATCAGTAGACCCACCTTGTAACTAACTTTATCTATAACAGTCCTGACAGAGCAGTCATATCAGTAGACCCACCTTGTAACTAACTTTATCTATAACAGTCCTGACAGAGCAGCCATATCAGTAGACCCACCTTGTAACTAACTTTATCTATAACAGCCCTGACATAGCAGCCATATCAGTAGACCCACCTTGTAACTAACTTTATCTATAACAGCCCTGACAGAGCAGCCATATCAGTAGACCCACCTTGTAACCAACTTTATCTATAACAGCCCTGACAGAGCAGCCATATCAGTAGACCCACCTTGTAACCAACTTTATCTATAACAGCCCTGACAGAGCAGTCATATCAGTAGACACCCCTTGTAACCAACTTTATCTATAACAGCCCTGACAGAGCAGTCATAACAGTAGACCCACCTTGTAACTAACTTTATCTATAAAAGTCCTGACAGAGCAGCCATATCAGTAGACCCACCTTGTAACTAACTTTATCCATAACAGTCCTGACAGAGCAGCCATATCAGTATACCCACCTTGTAACTAACTTTATCTATAACAGCCCTGACAGAGCAGCCATATCAGTAGACCCACCTTGTAACTAAATTTATCCATAACAGCCCTGACAGAGCAGCCTTATAAGTAGACCCACCTTGTAACCAACTTTATCTATAACAGCCCTGACAAAGCAGCCATATCAGTAGACCCACCTTGTAACTAACTTTATCTATAACAGTCCTAACAGAGCAGCCATATCAGTAGATCCACCTTGTAACTAACTTTATCTATAACAGTCCTGACAGAGCAGCCATATCAGTAGACACACCTTGTAACTAACTTTATCTATAACAGCCCTGACAGAGCAGCCATATCAGTAGACACCCCTTGTAACCAACTTTATCTATAACAGTCCTGACAGAGCAGTCATATCAGTAGACCCACGTTGTGACTAACTTTATCTATAACAGTCCTGACAGAGCAGCCATATCAGTAGACCTACCTTGTAACCAACTTTATCTATAACAGTCCTGACAGAGCAGTCATATCAGTAGACCCACCTTGTAACTAACTTTATCTATAACAGCCCTGACAGAGCAGCCATATCAGTAGACCCACCTTGTAACTAACTTTATCTATAACAGCCCTGACAGAGCAGCCATATCAGTAGACCCACCTTGTAACCAACTTTATCTATAACAGCCCTGACAGAGCAGTCATATCAGTAGACCCACCTTGTAACTAACTTTATCTATAACAGTCCTGACAGAGCAGCCATATCAGTAGACCCACCTTGTAACTAACTTTATCTATAACAGTCCTGACAGAGCAGCCAGATCAGTATACCCACCTTGTAACTAACTTTATCTATAACAGCCCTGACAGAGCAGCCATATCAGTAGACCCATCTTGTAACTAACTTTATCTATAACAGCCCTGACAGAGCAGCCTTATAAGTAGACCCACCTTGTAACCAATTTTATCTATAACAGCTCTGACAGAGCAGTCATATCAGTAGACCTACCTTGTAACTAACTTTATCTATAACAGCTCTGACAGAGCAGTCATATCAGTAGACCTACCTTGTAACTAACTTTATCTATAACAGCCCTGACAGAGCAGTCATATCAGTAGACCCACCTTGTAACTAACTTTATCTATAACAGTCCTGACAGAGCAGTCATATCAGTAGACCCACCTTGTAACTAACTTTATCTATAACAGTCCTGACAGAGCAGCCATATCAGTAGACCCACCTTGTAACTAACTTTATCTATAACAGCCCTGACATAGCAGCCATATCAGTAGACCCACCTTGTAACCAACTTTATCTATAACAGTCCTGACAGAGCAGTCATATCAGCAGACCCACCTTGTAACCAACTTTATCTATAACAGTCCTGACAGAGCAGTCATATCAGTAGACCAACCTTGTAACCAACTTTATCTATAACAGTCCTGACAGAGCAGCCATATCAGTAGACCCACCTTGTAACCAACTTTATCTATAACAGCCCTGACAGAGCAGTCATATCAGTAGACCCACCTTGTAACCAACTTTATCTATAACAGTCCTGACAGAGCAGCCATATCAGTAGACCCACCTTGTAACCAACTTTATCTATAACAGCCCTGACAGAGCAGTCATATCAGTAGACCCACCTTGTAACCAACTTTATCTATAACAGCCCTGACAGAGCAGTCATATCAGTAGACCCACCTTGTAACCAACTTTATCTATAACAGCCCTGACAAAGCAGCCATATCAGTAGACCCACCTTGTAACTAACTTTATCTATAACAGTCCTAACAGAGCAGCCATATCAGTAGATCCACCTTGTAACTAACTTTATCTATAACAGTCCTGACAGAGCAGCCATATCAGTAGACACACCTTGTAACTAACTTTATCTATAACAGCCCTGACAGAGCAGCCATATCAGTAGACACCCCTTGTAACCAACTTTATCTATAACAGTCCTGACAGAGCAGTCATATCAGTAGACCCACGTTGTGACTAACTTTATCTATAACAGTCCTGACAGAGCAGCCATATCAGTAGACCTACCTTGTAACCAACTTTATCTATAACAGTCCTGACAGAGCAGTCATATCAGTAGACCCACCTTGTAACTAACTTTATCTATAACAGCCCTGACAGAGCAGCCATATCAGTAGACCCACCTTGTAACTAACTTTATCTATAACAGCCCTGACAGAGCAGCCATATCAGTAGACCCACCTTGTAACCAACTTTATCTATAACAGCCCTGACAGAGCAGTCATATCAGTAGACCTACCTTGTAACTAACTTTATCTATAACAGTCCTGACAGAGCAGCCATATCAGTAGACCCACCTTGTAACTAACTTTATCTATAACAGTCCTGACAGAGCAGCCAGATCAGTATACCCACCTTGTAACTAACTTTATCTATAACAGCCCTGACAGAGCAGCCATATCAGTAGACCCATCTTGTAACTAACTTTATCTATAACAGCCCTGACAGAGCAGCCTTATAAGTAGACCCACCTTGTAACCAATTTTATCTATAACAGCTCTGACAGAGCAGTCATATCAGTAGACCTACCTTGTAACTAACTTTATCTATAACAGCTCTGACAGAGCAGTCATATCAGTAGACCTACCTTGTAACTAACTTTATCTATAACAGCCCTGACAGAGCAGTCATATCAGTAGACCCACCTTGTAACTAACTTTATCTATAACAGTCCTGACAGAGCAGTCATATCAGTAGACCCACCTTGTAACTAACTTTATCTATAACAGTCCTGACAGAGCAGCCATATCAGTAGACCCACCTTGTAACTAACTTTATCTATAACAGCCCTGACATAACAGCCATATCAGTAGACCCACCTTGTAACCAACTTTATCTATAACAGCCCTGACAGAGCAGCCATATCAGTAGACCCACCTTGTAACCAACTTTATCTATAACAGCCCTGACAGAGCAGCCATATCAGTAGACCCACCTTGTAACTAACTTTATCTATAACAGCCCTGACAGAGCAGCCATATCAGTAGATCTACCTTGTAACTAACTTTATCTATAACAGTCCTGATAGAGCAGCCATATCAGTAGATCCACCTTGTAACCAACTTTATCTATAACAGTCCTGACAGAGCAGCCATATCAGTAGACCCACCTTGTAACCAACTTTATCTATAACAGTCCTGACAGAGCAGTCATATCAGTAGATCCACCTTGTAACTAACTTTATCTATAACAGTCCTGACAGAGCAGTCATATCAGTAGATCCACCTTGTAACTAACTTTATCTATAACAGTCCTGACAGAGCAGCCATATCAGTAGACCCACCTTGTAACTAACTTTATCTATAACAGCCCTGACAGAGCAGCCTTATAAGTAGACCCACCTTGTAACCAACTTTATCTATAACAGCTCTGACAGAGCAGTCATATCAGTAGACCTACCTTGTAACTAACTTTATCTATAACAGCTCTGACAGAGCAGTCATATCAGTAGACCTACCTTGTAACTAACTTTATCTATAACAGCTTTGACAGAGCAGTCATATCAGTAGACCCACCTTGTAACTAACTTTATCTATAACAGCCCTGACAGAGGAGTCATATCAGTAGACCCACCTCGTAACTAACTTTATCTATAACAGTCCTGACAGAGCAGTCATATCAGTAGACCCACCTTGTAACTAACTTTATCTATAACAGTCCTGACAGAGCAGCCATATCAGTAGACCTACCTTGTAACCAACTTTATCTATAACAGTCCTGACAGAGCAGCCATATCAGTAGACCCACCTTGTAACTAACTTTATCTATAACAGCCCTGACAGAGAAGCCATATCAGTAGACCCACCTTATAACTAACTTTATCCATAACAGCCCTGACAGAGCAGCCATATCAGTAGACCCATCTTGTAACCAACTTTATCTATAACAGCCCTGACAGAGCAGCCATATCAGTAGACCCACCTTGTAACTAACTTTATCTATAACAGTCCTGACAGAGCAGCCATATCAGTAGACCCACCTTGTAACTAACTTTATCTATAACAGCTCTGACAGAGCAGTCATATCAGTAGACCCACCTTGTAACTAACTTTATCTATAACAGCTCTGACAGAGCAGCCATATCAGTAGACCTACCTTGTAACCAACTTTATCTATAACAGCCCTGACAGAGCAGCCATATCAGTAGACTCACCTTGTAACTAACTTTATCTATAACAGCCCTGACAGAGCAGTCATATCAGTAGACCCACCTTGTAACTAACTTTATCTATAACAGCCCTGACAGAGCAGCCATATCAGTAGACCTACCTTGTAACTAACTTTATCTATAACAGTCATGACAGAGCAGTCATATCAGTAGACCTACCTTGTAACTAACTTTATCTATAACAGTCCTGACAGAGCAGTCATATCAGTAGACCTACCTTGTAACTAACTTTATCTATAACAGCCCTGACAGAGCAGTCATATCAGTAGACCCACCTTGTAACCAACTTTATCTATAACAGTCCTGACAGAGCAGTCATATCAGTAGACCCACCTTGTAACCAACTTTATCTATAACAGCCCTGACAGAGCAGCCATATCAGCAGACCCACCTTGTAACCAACTTTATCTATAACAGCCCTGACAGAGCAGTCATATCAGTAGACCCACCTTGTAACTAACTTTATCTATAACAGTCCTGACAGAGCAGCCATATCAGTAGATCCACCTTGTAACTAACTTTATCTATAACAGCCCTGACAGAGCAGCCATATCAGTAGACACACCTTGTAACTAACTTTATCTATAACAGCCCTGACAGAGCAGCCATATCAGTAGACACCCCTTGTAACCAACTTGATCTATAACAGTCCTGACAGAGCAGTCATATCAGTAGACCCACGTTGTAACAAACTTTATCTATAACAGCCCTGACAAAGCAGCCATATCAGTAGACCTACCTTGTAACCAACTTTATCTATAACAGTCCTGATAGAGCAGTCATATCAGTAGACCGACCTTGTAACTAACTTTATCTATAACAGCCCTGACAGAGCAGCCATATCAGTAGACCCACCTTGTAACTAACTTTATCTATAACAGCCCTGACAGAGCAGCCATATCAGTAGACCCACCTTGTAACCAACTTTATCTATAACAGCTCTGACAAAGCAGTCATATCAGTAGACCCACCTTGTAACCAACTTTATCTATAACAGCCCTGACAGAGCAGCCATATCAGTAGACTCACCTTGTAACCAACTTTATCTATAACAGCCCTGACAGAGCAGTCATATCAGTAGACACCCCTTGTAACTAACTTTATCTATAACAGCTCTGACAGAGCAGTCATATCAGTAGACCTACCTTGTAACTAACTTTATCTATAACAGCTCTGACAGAGCAGTCATATCAGTAGACCTACCTTGTAACTAACTTTATCTATAACAGCTCTGACAGAGCAGTCATATCAGTAGACCTACCTTGTAACTAACTTTATCTATAACAGCTCTGACAGAGCAGTCATATCAGTAGACCTACCTTGTAACTAACTTTATCTATAACAGCTCTGACAGAGCAGTCATATCAGTAGACCCACCTTGTAACTAACTTTATCTATAACAACCCTGACAGAGCAGTCATATCAGTAGACCCACCTTGTAACTAACTTTATCTATAACAGCTCTGACAGAGCAGTCATATCAGTAGACCTACCTTGTAACTAACTTTATCTATAACAGTCCTGACAGAGCAGCCATATCAGTAGACCCACCTTGTAACTAACTTTATCTATAACAGCCCTGACAGAGCAGTCATATCAGTAGACCCACCTTGTAACTAACTTTATCTATAACAGCTCTGACAGAGCAGTCATATCAGTAGACCCACCTTGTAACTAACTTTATCTATAACAACCCTGACAGAGCAGTCATATCAGTAGACCCACCTTGTAACTAACTTTATCTATAAAAGTCCTGACAGAGCAGTCATATCAGTAGACCCACCTTGTAACTAACTTTATCTATAACAGCCCTGACAGAGCAGCCATATCAGTAGACCCACCTTGTAACCAACTTTATCTATAACAGCCCTGACAGAGCAGCCATATCAGTAGACCCACCTTGTAACCAACTTTATCTATAACAGCCCTGACAGAGCAGTCATATCAGTAGACACCCCTTGTAACCAACTTTATCTATAACAGCCCTGACAGAGCAGTCATAACAGTAGACCCACCTTGTAACTAACTTTATCTATAAAAGTCCTGACAGAGCAGCCATATCAGTAGACCCACCTTGTAACTAACTTTATCCATAACAGTCCTGACAGAGCAGCCATATCAGTATACCCACCTTGTAACTAACTTTATCTATAACAGCCCTGACAGAGCAGCCATATCAGTAGACCCACCTTGTAACTAAATTTATCCATAACAGCCCTGACAGAGCAGCCTTATAAGTAGACCCACCTTGTAACCAACTTTATCTATAACAGCCCTGACAAAGCAGCCATATCAGTAGACCCACCTTGTAACTAACTTTATCTATAACAGTCCTAACAGAGCAGCCATATCAGTAGATCCACCTTGTAACTAACTTTATCTATAACAGTCCTGACAGAGCAGCCATATCAGTAGACACACCTTGTAACTAACTTTATCTATAACAGCCCTGACAGAGCAGCCATATCAGTAGACACCCCTTGTAACCAACTTTATCTATAACAGTCCTGACAGAGCAGTCATATCAGTAGACCCACGTTGTGACTAACTTTATCTATAACAGTCCTGACAGAGCAGCCATATCAGTAGACCTACCTTGTAACCAACTTTATCTATAACAGTCCTGACAGAGCAGTCATATCAGTAGACCCACCTTGTAACTAACTTTATCTATAACAGCCCTGACAGAGCAGCCATATCAGTAGACCCACCTTGTAACTAACTTTATCTATAACAGCCCTGACAGAGCAGCCATATCAGTAGACCCACCTTGTAACCAACTTTATCTATAACAGCCCTGACAGAGCAGTCATATCAGTAGACCCACCTTGTAACTAACTTTATCTATAACAGTCCTGACAGAGCAGCCATATCAGTAGACCCACCTTGTAACTAACTTTATCTATAACAGTCCTGACAGAGCAGCCAGATCAGTATACCCACCTTGTAACTAACTTTATCTATAACAGCCCTGACAGAGCAGCCATATCAGTAGACCCATCTTGTAACTAACTTTATCTATAACAGCCCTGACAGAGCAGCCTTATAAGTAGACCTACCTTGTAACCAATTTTATCTATAACAGCTCTGACAGAGCAGTCATATCAGTAGACCTACCTTGTAACTAACTTTATCTATAACAGCTCTGACAGAGCAGTCATATCAGTAGACCTACCTTGTAACTAACTTTATCTATAACAGCCCTGACAGAGCAGTCATATCAGTAGACCCACCTTGTAACTAACTTTATCTATAACAGTCCTGACAGAGCAGTCATATCAGTAGACCCACCTTGTAACTAACTTTATCTATAACAGTCCTGACAGAGCAGCCATATCAGTAGACCCACCTTGTAACTAACTTTATCTATAACAGCCCTGACATAGCAGCCATATCAGTAGACCCACCTTGTAACCAACTTTATCTATAACAGCCCTGACAGAGCAGCCATATCAGTAGACCCACCTTGTAACCAACTTTATCTATAACAGCCCTGATAGAGCAGCCATATCAGTAGACCCACCTTGTAACTAACTTTATCTATAACAGCCCTGACAGAGCAGCCATATCAGTAGATCTACCTTGTAACTAACTTTATCTATAACAGTCCTGATAGAGCAGCCATATCAGTAGATCCACCTTGTAACCAACTTTATCTATAACAGTCCTGACAGAGCAGCCATATCAGTAGACCCACCTTGTAACCAACTTTATCTATAACAGTCCTGACAGAGCAGTCATATCAGTAGATCCACCTTGTAACTAACTTTATCTATAACAGTCCTGACAGAGCAGTCATATCAGTAGATCCACCTTGTAACTAACTTTATCTATAACAGTCCTGACAGAGCAGCCATATCAGTAGACCCACCTTGTAACTAACTTTATCTATAACAGCCCTGACAGAGCAGCCTTATAAGTAGACCCACCTTGTAACCAACTTTATCTATAACAGCTCTGACAGAGCAGTCATATCAGTAGACCTACCTTGTAACTAACTTTATCTATAACAGCTCTGACAGAGCAGTCATATCAGTAGACCTACCTTGTAACTAACTTTATCTATAACAGCTTTGACAGAGCAGTCATATCAGTAGACCCACCTTGTAACTAACTTTATCTATAACAGCCCTGACAGAGGAGTCATATCAGTAGACCCACCTCGTAACTAACTTTATCTATAACAGTCCTGACAGAGCAGTCATATCAGTAGACCCACCTTGTAACTAACTTTATCTATAACAGTCCTGACAGAGCAGCCATATCAGTAGACCTACCTTGTAACCAACTTTATCTATAACAGTCCTGACAGAGCAGCCATATCAGTAGACCCACCTTGTAACTAACTTTATCTATAACAGCCCTGACAGAGAAGCCATATCAGTAGACCCACCTTATAACTAACTTTATCCATAACAGCCCTGACAGAGCAGCCATATCAGTAGACCCATCTTGTAACCAACTTTATCTATAACAGCCCTGACAGAGCAGCCATATCAGTAGACCCACCTTGTAACTAACTTTATCTATAACAGTCCTGACAGAGCAGCCATATCAGTAGACCCACCTTGTAACTAACTTTATCTATAACAGCTCTGACAGAGCAGTCATATCAGTAGACCCACCTTGTAACTAACTTTATCTATAACAGCTCTGACAGAGCAGCCATATCAGTAGACCTACCTTGTAACCAACTTTATCTATAACAGCCCTGACAGAGCAGCCATATCAGTAGACTCACCTTGTAACTAACTTTATCTATAACAGCCCTGACAGAGCAGTCATATCAGTAGACCCACCTTGTAACTAACTTTATCTATAACAGCCCTGACAGAGCAGCCATATCAGTAGACCTACCTTGTAACTAACTTTATCTATAACAGTCATGACAGAGCAGTCATATCAGTAGACCTACCTTGTAACTAACTTTATCTATAACAGTCCTGACAGAGCAGTCATATCAGTAGACCTACCTTGTAACTAACTTTATCTATAACAGCCCTGACAGAGCAGTCATATCAGTAGACCCACCTTGTAACCAACTTTATCTATAACAGTCCTGACAGAGCAATCATATCAGTAGACCCACCTTGTAACCAACTTTATCTATAACAGCCCTGACAGAGCAGCCATATCAGCAGACCCACCTTGTAACCAACTTTATCTATAACAGCCCCGACAGAGCAGTCATATCAGTAGACCCACCTTGTAACTAACTTTATCTATAACAGTCCTGACAGAGCAGCCATATCAGTAGATCCACCTTGTAACTAACTTTATCTATAACAGCCCTGACAGAGCAGCCATATCAGTAGACACACCTTGTAACTAACTTTATCTATAACAGCCCTGACAGAGCAGCCATATCAGTAGACACCCCTTGTAACCAACTTGATCTATAACAGTCCTGACAGAGCAGTCATATCAGTAGACCCACGTTGTAACAAACTTTATCTATAACAGCCCTGACAAAGCAGCCATATCAGTAGACCTACCTTGTAACCAACTTTATCTATAACAGTCCTGATAGAGCAGTCATATCAGTAGACCGACCTTGTAACTAACTTTATCTATAACAGCCCTGACAGAGCAGCCATATCAGTAGACCCACCTTGTAACTAACTTTATCTATAACAGCCCTGACAGAGCAGCCATATCAGTAGACCCACCTTGTAACCAACTTTATCTATAACAGCTCTGACAAAGCAGTCATATCAGTAGACCCACCTTGTAACCAACTTTATCTATAACAGCCCTGACAGAGCAGCCATATCAGTAGACTCACCTTGTAACCAACTTTATCTATAACAGCCCTGACAGAGCAGTCATATCAGTAGACCTACCTTGTAACTAACTTTATCTATAACAGCTCTGACATAGCAGTCATATCAGTAGACCTACCTTGTAACTAACTTTATCTATAACAGCTCTGACAGAGCAGTCATATCAGTAGACCTACCTTGTAACTAACTTTATCTATAACAGCTCTGACAGAGCAGTCATATCAGTAGACCCACCTTGTAACTAACTTTATCTATAACAACCCTGACAGAGCAGTCATATCAGTAGACCCACCTTGTAACTAACTTTATCTATAACAGCTCTGACAGAGCAGTCATATCAGTAGACCTACCTTGTAACTAACTTTATCTATAACAGTCCTGACAGAGCAGCCATATCAGTAGACCCACCTTGTAACTAACTTTATCTATAACAGCCCTGACAGAGCAGTCATATCAGTAGACCCACCTTGTAACTAACTTTATCTATAACAGCTCTGACAGAGCAGTCATATCAGTAGACCCACCTTGTAACTAACTTTATCTATAACAACCCTGACAGAGCAGTCATATCAGTAGACCCACCTTGTAACTAACTTTATCTATAAAAGTCCTGACAGAGCAGTCATATCAGTAGACCCACCTTGTAACTAACTTTATCTATAACAGCCCTGACAGAGCAGCCATATCAGTAGACCCACCTTGTAACCAACTTTATCTATAACAGCCCTGACAGAGCAGCCATATCAGTAGACACCCCTTGTAACCAACTTTATCTATAACAGTCCTGACAGAGCAGTCATATCAGTAGACCCACGTTGTGACTAACTTTATCTATAACAGTCCTGACAGAGCAGCCATATCAGTAGACCTACCTTGTAACCAACTTTATCTATAACAGTCCTGACAGAGCAGTCATATCAGTAGACCCACCTTGTAACTAACTTTATCTATAACAGCCCTGACAGAGCAGCCATATCAGTAGACCCACCTTGTAACTAACTTTATCTATAACAGCCCTGACAGAGCAGCCATATCAGTAGACCCACCTTGTAACCAACTTTATCTATAACAGCCCTGACAGAGCAGTCATATCAGTAGACCCACCTTGTAACTAACTTTATCTATAACAGTCCTGACAGAGCAGCCATATCAGTAGACCCACCTTGTAACTAACTTTATCTATAACAGTCCTGACAGAGCAGCCAGATCAGTATACCCACCTTGTAACTAACTTTATCTATAACAGCCCTGACAGAGCAGCCATATCAGTAGACCCATCTTGTAACTAACTTTATCTATAACAGCCCTGACAGAGCAGCCTTATAAGTAGACCTACCTTGTAACCAATTTTATCTATAACAGCTCTGACAGAGCAGTCATATCAGTAGACCTACCTTGTAACTAACTTTATCTATAACAGCTCTGACAGAGCAGTCATATCAGTAGACCTACCTTGTAACTAACTTTATCTATAACAGCCCTGACAGAGCAGTCATATCAGTAGACCCACCTTGTAACTAACTTTATCTATAACAGTCCTGACAGAGCAGTCATATCAGTAGACCCACCTTGTAACTAACTTTATCTATAACAGTCCTGACAGAGCAGCCATATCAGTAGACCCACCTTGTAACTAACTTTATCTATAACAGCCCTGACATAGCAGCCATATCAGTAGACCCACCTTGTAACCAACTTTATCTATAACAGCCCTGACAGAGCAGCCATATCAGTAGACCCACCTTGTAACCAACTTTATCTATAACAGCCCTGATAGAGCAGCCATATCAGTAGACCCACCTTGTAACTAACTTTATCTATAACAGCCCTGACAGAGCAGCCATATCAGTAGATCTACCTTGTAACTAACTTTATCTATAACAGTCCTGATAGAGCAGCCATATCAGTAGATCCACCTTGTAACCAACTTTATCTATAACAGTCCTGACAGAGCAGCCATATCAGTAGACCCACCTTGTAACCAACTTTATCTATAACAGTCCTGACAGAGCAGTCATATCAGTAGATCCACCTTGTAACTAACTTTATCTATAACAGTCCTGACAGAGCAGTCATATCAGTAGATCCACCTTGTAACTAACTTTATCTATAACAGTCCTGACAGAGCAGCCATATCAGTAGACCCACCTTGTAACTAACTTTATCTATAACAGCCCTGACAGAGCAGCCTTATAAGTAGACCCACCTTGTAACCAACTTTATCTATAACAGCTCTGACAGAGCAGTCATATCAGTAGACCTACCTTGTAACTAACTTTATCTATAACAGCTCTGACAGAGCAGTCATATCAGTAGACCTACCTTGTAACTAACTTTATCTATAACAGCTTTGACAGAGCAGTCATATCAGTAGACCCACCTTGTAACTAACTTTATCTATAACAGCCCTGACAGAGGAGTCATATCAGTAGACCCACCTCGTAACTAACTTTATCTATAACAGTCCTGACAGAGCAGTCATATCAGTAGACCCACCTTGTAACTAACTTTATCTATAACAGTCCTGACAGAGCAGCCATATCAGTAGACCTACCTTGTAACCAACTTTATCTATAACAGTCCTGAGAGAGCAGCCATATCAGTAGACCCACCTTGTAACTAACTTTATCTATAACAGCCCTGACAGAGAAGCCATATCAGTAGACCCACCTTATAACTAACTTTATCCATAACAGCCCTGACAGAGCAGCCATATCAGTAGACCCATCTTGTAACCAACTTTATCTATAACAGCCCTGACAGAGCAGCCATATCAGTAGACCCACCTTGTAACTAACTTTATCTATAACAGTCCTGACAGAGCAGCCATATCAGTAGACCCACCTTGTAACTAACTTTATCTATAACAGCTCTGACAGAGCAGTCATATCAGTAGACCCACCTTGTAACTAACTTTATCTATAACAGCTCTGACAGAGCAGCCATATCAGTAGACCTACCTTGTAACCAACTTTATCTATAACAGCCCTGACAGAGCAGCCATATCAGTAGACTCACCTTGTAACTAACTTTATCTATAACAGCCCTGACAGAGCAGTCATATCAGTAGACCCACCTTGTAACTAACTTTATCTATAACAGCCCTGACAGAGCAGCCATATCAGTAGACCTACCTTGTAACTAACTTTATCTATAACAGTCATGACAGAGCAGTCATATCAGTAGACCTACCTTGTAACTAACTTTATCTATAACAGTCCTGACAGAGCAGTCATATCAGTAGACCTACCTTGTAACTAACTTTATCTATAACAGCCCTGACAGAGCAGTCATATCAGTAGACCCACCTTGTAACCAACTTTATCTATAACAGTCCTGACAGAGCAATCATATCAGTAGACCCACCTTGTAACCAACTTTATCTATAACAGCCCTGACAGAGCAGCCATATCAGCAGACCCACCTTGTAACCAACTTTATCTATAACAGCCCTGACAGAGCAGTCATATCAGTAGACCCACCTTGTAACTAACTTTATCTATAACAGTCCTGACAGAGCAGCCATATCAGTAGATCCACCTTGTAACTAACTTTATCTATAACAGCCCTGACAGAGCAGCCATATCAGTAGACACACCTTGTAACTAACTTTATCTATAACAGCCCTGACAGAGCAGCCATATCAGTAGACACCCCTTGTAACCAACTTGATCTATAACAGTCCTGACAGAGCAGTCATATCAGTAGACCCACGTTGTAACAAACTTTATCTATAACAGCCCTGACAAAGCAGCCATATCAGTAGACCTACCTTGTAACCAACTTTATCTATAACAGTCCTGATAGAGCAGTCATATCAGTAGACCGACCTTGTAACTAACTTTATCTATAACAGCCCTGACAGAGCAGCCATATCAGTAGACCCACCTTGTAACTAACTTTATCTATAACAGCCCTGACAGAGCAGCCATATCAGTAGACCCACCTTGTAACCAACTTTATCTATAACAGCTCTGACAAAGCAGTCATATCAGTAGACCCACCTTGTAACCAACTTTATCTATAACAGCCCTGACAGAGCAGCCATATCAGTAGACTCACCTTGTAACCAACTTTATCTATAACAGCCCTGACAGAGCAGTCATATCAGTAGACACCCCTTGTAACTAACTTTATCTATAACAGCTCTGACATAGCAGTCATATCAGTAGACCTACCTTGTAACTAACTTTATCTATAACAGCTCTGACAGAGCAGTCATATCAGTAGACCTACCTTGTAACTAACTTTATCTATAACAGCTCTGACAGAGCAGTCATATCAGTAGACCCACCTTGTAACTAACTTTATCTATAACAACCCTGACAGAGCAGTCATATCAGTAGACCCACCTTGTAACTAACTTTATCTATAACAGCTCTGACAGAGCAGTCATATCAGTAGACCTACCTTGTAACTAACTTTATCTATAACAGTCCTGACAGAGCAGCCATATCAGTAGACCCACCTTGTAACTAACTTTATCTATAACAGCCCTGACAGAGCAGTCATATCAGTAGACCCACCTTGTAACTAACTTTATCTATAACAGCTCTGACAGAGCAGTCATATCAGTAGACCCACCTTGTAACTAACTTTATCTATAACAACCCTGACAGAGCAGTCATATCAGTAGACCCACCTTGTAACTAACTTTATCTATAAAAGTCCTGACAGAGCAGTCATATCAGTAGACCCACCTTGTAACTAACTTTATCTATAACAGCCCTGACAGAGCAGCCATATCAGTAGACCCACCTTGTAACCAACTTTATCTATAACAGCCCTGACAGAGCAGCCATATCAGTAGACACCCCTTGTAACCAACTTTATCTATAACAGTCCTGACAGAGCAGTCATATCAGTAGACCCACGTTGTGACTAACTTTATCTATAACAGTCCTGACAGAGCAGCCATATCAGTAGACCTACCTTGTAACCAACTTTATCTATAACAGTCCTGACAGAGCAGTCATATCAGTAGACCCACCTTGTAACTAACTTTATCTATAACAGCCCTGACAGAGCAGCCATATCAGTAGACCCACCTTGTAACTAACTTTATCTATAACAGCCCTGACAGAGCAGCCATATCAGTAGACCCACCTTGTAACCAACTTTATCTATAACAGCCCTGACAGAGCAGTCATATCAGTAGACCCACCTTGTAACTAACTTTATCTATAACAGTCCTGACAGAGCAGCCATATCAGTAGACCCACCTTGTAACTAACTTTATCTATAACAGTCCTGACAGAGCAGCCAGATCAGTATACCCACCTTGTAACTAACTTTATCTATAACAGCCCTGACAGAGCAGCCATATCAGTAGACCCATCTTGTAACTAACTTTATCTATAACAGCCCTGACAGAGCAGCCTTATAAGTAGACCCACCTTGTAACCAATTTTATCTATAACAGCTCTGACAGAGCAGTCATATCAGTAGACCTACCTTGTAACTAACTTTATCTATAACAGCTCTGACAGAGCAGTCATATCAGTAGACCTACCTTGTAACTAACTTTATCTATAACAGCCCTGACAGAGCAGTCATATCAGTAGACCCACCTTGTAACTAACTTTATCTATAACAGTCCTGACAGAGCAGTCATATCAGTAGACCCACCTTGTAACTAACTTTATCTATAACAGTCCTGACAGAGCAGCCATATCAGTAGACCCACCTTGTAACTAACTTTATCTATAACAGCCCTGACATAGCAGCCATATCAGTAGACCCACCTTGTAACCAACTTTATCTATAACAGCCCTGACAGAGCAGCCATATCAGTAGACCCACCTTGTAACCAACTTTATCTATAACAGCCCTGACAGAGCAGCCATATCAGTAGACCCACCTTGTAACTAACTTTATCTATAACAGCCCTGACAGAGCAGCCATATCAGTAGATCTACCTTGTAACTAACTTTATCTATAACAGTCCTGATAGAGCAGCCATATCAGTAGATCCACCTTGTAACTAACTTTATCTATAACAGTCCTGACAGAGCAGCCATATCAGTAGACCCACCTTGTAACCAACTTTATCTATAACAGTCCTGACAGAGCAGTCATATCAGTAGATCCACCTTGTAACTAACTTTATCTATAACAGTCCTGACAGAGCAGTCATATCAGTAGATCCACCTTGTAACTAACTTTATCTATAACAGTCCTGACAGAGCAGCCATATCAGTAGACCCACCTTGTAACTAACTTTATCTATAACAGCCCTGACAGAGCAGCCTTATAAGTAGACCCACCTTGTAACCAACTTTATCTATAACAGCTCTGACAGAGCAGTCATATCAGTAGACCTACCTTGTAACTAACTTTATCTATAACAGCTCTGACAGAGCAGTCATATCAGTAGACCTACCTTGTAACTAACTTTATCTATAACAGCTTTGACAGAGCAGTCATATCAGTAGACCCACCTTGTAACTAACTTTATCTATAACAGCCCTGACAGAGGAGTCATATCAGTAGACCCACCTCGTAACTAACTTTATCTATAACAGTCCTGACAGAGCAGTCATATCAGTAGACCCACCTTGTAACTAACTTTATCTATAACAGTCCTGACAGAGCAGCCATATCAGTAGACCTACCTTGTAACCAACTTTATCTATAACAGTCCTGACAGAGCAGCCATATCAGTAGACCCACCTTGTAACTAACTTTATCTATAACAGCCCTGACAGAGAAGCCATATCAGTAGACCCACCTTATAACTAACTTTATCCATAACAGCCCTGACAGAGCAGCCATATCAGTAGACCCATCTTGTAACCAACTTTATCTATAACAGCCCTGACAGAGCAGCCATATCAGTAGACCCACCTTGTAACTAACTTTATCTATAACAGTCCTGACAGAGCAGCCATATCAGTAGACCCACCTTGTAACTAACTTTATCTATAACAGCTCTGACAGAGCAGTCATATCAGTAGACCCACCTTGTAACTAACTTTATCTATAACAGCTCTGACAGAGCAGCCATATCAGTAGACCTACCTTGTAACCAACTTTATCTATAACAGCCCTGACAGAGCAGCCATATCAGTAGACTCACCTTGTAACTAACTTTATCTATAACAGCCCTGACAGAGCAGTCATATCAGTAGACCCACCTTGTAACTAACTTTATCTATAACAGCCCTGACAGAGCAGCCATATCAGTAGACCTACCTTGTAACTAACTTTATCTATAACAGTCATGACAGAGCAGTCATATCAGTAGACCTACCTTGTAACTAACTTTATCTATAACAGTCCTGACAGAGCAGTCATATCAGTAGACCTACCTTGTAACTAACTTTATCTATAACAGCCCTGACAGAGCAGTCATATCAGTAGACCCACCTTGTAACCAACTTTATCTATAACAGTCCTGACAGAGCAATCATATCAGTAGACCCACCTTGTAACCAACTTTATCTATAACAGCCCTGACAGAGCAGCCATATCAGCAGACCCACCTTGTAACCAACTTTATCTATAACAGCCCTGACAGAGCAGTCATATCAGTAGACCCACCTTGTAACTAACTTTATCTATAACAGTCCTGACAGAGCAGCCATATCAGTAGATCCACCTTGTAACTAACTTTATCTATAACAGCCCTGAGAGAGCAGCCATATCAGTAGACACACCTTGTAACTAACTTTATCTATAACAGCCCTGACAGAGCAGCCATATCAGTAGACACCCCTTGTAACCAACTTGATCTATAACAGTCCTGACAGAGCAGTCATATCAGTAGACCCACGTTGTAACAAACTTTATCTATAACAGCCCTGACAAAGCAGCCATATCAGTAGACCTACCTTGTAACCAACTTTATCTATAACAGTCCTGATAGAGCAGTCATATCAGTAGACCGACCTTGTAACTAACTTTATCTATAACAGCCCTGACAGAGCAGCCATATCAGTAGACCCACCTTGTAACTAACTTTATCTATAACAGCCCTGACAGAGCAGCCATATCAGTAGACCCACCTTGTAACCAACTTTATCTATAACAGCTCTGACAAAGCAGTCATATCAGTAGACCCACCTTGTAACCAACTTTATCTATAACAGCCCTGACAGAGCAGCCATATCAGTAGACTCACCTTGTAACCAACTTTATCTATAACAGCCCTGACAGAGCAGTCATATCAGTAGACACCCCTTGTAACTAACTTTATCTATAACAGCTCTGACATAGCAGTCATATCAGTAGACCTACCTTGTAACTAACTTTATCTATAACAGCTCTGACAGAGCAGTCATATCAGTAGACCTACCTTGTAACTAACTTTATCTATAACAGCTCTGACAGAGCAGTCATATCAGTAGACCCACCTTGTAACTAACTTTATCTATAACAACCCTGACAGAGCAGTCATATCAGTAGACCCACCTTGTAACTAACTTTATCTATAACAGCTCTGACAGAGCAGTCATATCAGTAGACCTACCTTGTAACTAACTTTATCTATAACAGTCCTGACAGAGCAGCCATATCAGTAGACCCACCTTGTAACTAACTTTATCTATAACAGCCCTGACAGAGCAGTCATATCAGTAGACCCACCTTGTAACTAACTTTATCTATAACAGCTCTGACAGAGCAGTCATATCAGTAGACCCACCTTGTAACTAACTTTATCTATAACAACCCTGACAGAGCAGTCATATCAGTAGACCCACCTTGTAACTAACTTTATCTATAAAAGTCCTGACAGAGCAGTCATATCAGTAGACCCACCTTGTAACTAACTTTATCTATAACAGCCCTGACAGAGCAGCCATATCAGTAGACCCACCTTGTAACCAACTTTATCTATAACAGCCCTGACAGAGCAGCCATATCAGTAGACCCACCTTGTAACCAACTTTATCTATAACAGCCCTGACAGAGCAGTCATATCAGTAGACACCCCTTGTAACCAACTTTATCTATAACAGCCCTGACAGAGCAGTCATAACAGTAGACCCACCTTGTAACTAACTTTATCTATAAAAGTCCTGACAGAGCAGCCATATCAGTAGACCCACCTTGTAACTAACTTTATCCATAACAGTCCTGACAGAGCAGCCATATCAGTATACCCACCTTGTAACTAACTTTATCTATAACAGCCCTGACAGAGCAGCCATATCAGTAGACCCACCTTGTAACTAAATTTATCCATAACAGCCCTGACAGAGCAGCCTTATAAGTAGACCCACCTTGTAACCAACTTTATCTATAACAGCTCTGACAGAGCAGTCATATCAGTAGACCTACCTTGTAACTAACTTTATCTATAACAGCTCTGACAGAGCAGTCATATCAGTAGACCCACCTTGTAACTAACTTTATCTATAACAGCCCTGACAGAGCAGCCATATCAGTAGACCCACCTTGTAACTAACTTTATCTATAACAGTCCTGACAGAGCAGCCATATCAGTAGATCCACCTTGTAACTAACTTTATCTATAACAGTCCTGACAGAGCAGCCATATCAGTAGATCCACCTTGTAACTAACTTTATCTATAACAGCCCTGACAGAGCAGCCATATCAGTAGACACACCTTGTAACTAACTTTATCTATAACAGCCCTGACAGAGCAGCCATATCAGTAGACACCCCTTGTAACCAACTTTATCTATAACAGTCCTGACAGAGCAGTCATATCAGTAGACCCACGTTGTAACTAACTTTATCTATAACAGCCCTGACAAAGCAGCCATATCAGTAGACCTACCTTGTAACCAACTTTATCTATAACAGTCCTGATAGAGCAGTGATATCAGTAGACCCACCTTGTAACCAACTTTATCTATAACAGCCCTGACAGAGCAGTCATATCAGTAGACACCCCTTGTAACTAACTTTATCTATAACAGCCCTGACAGAGCAGTCATATCAGTAGATCCACCTTGTAACTAACTTTATCTATAACAGTCCTGACAGAGCAGCTATATCAGTAGACCCACCTTGTAACTAACTTTATCTATAACAGTCCTGACAGAGCAGCCATATCAGTATACCCACCTTGTAACTAACGTTATCTATAACAGCCCTGACAGAGCAGCCATATCAGTAGACCCACCTTGTAACTAACTTTATTTATAACAGCCCTGACAGAGCAGCCTTATAAGTAGACCCACCTTGTAACCAACTTTATCTATAACAGCTCTGACAGAGCAGTCATATCAGTAGACCTACCTTGTAACTAACTTTATCTATAACAGCTCTGACAGAGCAGTCATATCAGTAGACCTACCTTGTAACTAACTATATCTATAACAGCTCTGACAGAGCAGTCATATCAGTAGACCCACCTTGTAACTAACTTTATCTATAACAGCCCTGACAGAGCAGTCATATCAGTAGACCCACCTTGTAACTAACTTTATCTATAAAAGTCCTGACAGAGCAGTTATATCAGTAGACCCACCTTGTAACTAACTTTATCTATAACAGCCCTGATAGAGCAGTGATATCAGTAGACACACCTTGTAACCAACTTTATCTATAACAGCCCTGACAGAGCAGTCATATCAGTAGACACCCCTTGTAACCAACTTTATCTATAACAGCCCTGACAGAGCAGTCATAACAGTAGACCCACCTTGTAACTAACTTTATCTATAAAAGTCCTGATAGAGCAGCCATATCAGTAGACCCACCTTGTAACTAACTTTATCTATAACAGTCCTGACAGAGCAGCCATATCAGTATACCCACCTTGTAACTAACTTTATCTATAACAGCCCTGACAGAGCAGCCATATCAGTAGACCCACCTTGTAACTAACTTTATCCATAACAGCCCTGACAGAGCAGCCTTATAAGTAGACCCACCTTGTAACCAACTTTATCTATAACAGTCCTGACAGAGCAGCCATATCAGTATACCCACCTTGTAACTAACTTTATCTATAACAGCCCTGACAGAGCAGCCATATCAGTAGACCCACCTTGTAACTAACTTTATCTATGACAGCCCTGACAGAGCAGCCATATCAGTAGACCCACCTTGTAACTAACTTTATCTATAACAGCCCTGACAGAGCAGCCATATCAGTAGATCTACCTTGTAACTAACTTTATCTATAACAGTCCTGACAGAGCAGCCATATGAGTAGACACACCTTGTAACCAACTTTATCTATAACAGCTCTGACAGAGCAGTCATATCAGTAGACCCACCTTGTAACTAACTTTATCTATAACAGCCCTGACAGAGCAGTCATATCAGTAGACCCACCTTGTAACTAACTTTATCTATAACAGTCCTGACAGAGCAGTCATATCAGTAGACCCACCTTGTAACTAACTTTATCTATAACAGTCCTGACAGAGCAGCCATATCAGTAGACCCACCTTGTAACCAACTTTATCTATAACAGTCCTGACAGAGCAGCCATATCAGTAGACCCACCTTGTAACTAACTTTATCTATAACAGCCCTCACAGAGCAGCCATATCAGTAGACCCACCTTATAACTAACTTTATCCATAACAGCCCTGACAGAGCAGCCATATCAGTAGACCCACCTTGTAACCAACTTTATCTATAACAGCCCTGACAAAGCAGCCATATCAGTAGACCTACCTTGTAACTAACTTTATCTATAACAGTCCTGACAGAGCAGCCATATCAGTAGACCCACCTTATAACTAACTTTATCCATAACAGCCCTGACAGAGCAGCCATATCAGTAGACCCACCTTATAACTAACTTTATCCATAACAGCCCTGACAGAGCAGCCATTTCAGTAGACCCACCTTGTAACCAACTTTATCTATAACAGCCCTGACAAAGCAGCCATATCAGTAGACCTACCTTGTAACTAACTTTATCTATAACAGCCCTGACAGAGCAGCCATATCAGTAGACCCACCTTATAACTAACTTTATCCATAACAGCTCTGACAGAGCAGCCATATCAGTAGACCCACCTTGTAACCAACTTTATCTATAACAGCCCTGACAAAGCAGCCATATCAGTAGACCTACCTTGTAACTAACTTTATCTATAACAGTCCTGACAGAGCAGCCATATCAGTAGACCCACCTTGTAACTAACTTTATCTATAACAGTCCTGACAGAGCAGCCATATCAGTAGACCCACCTTATAACTAACTTTATCCATAACAGCCCTGACAGAGCAGCCATATCAGTAGACCCACCTTGTAACTAACTTTATCTATAACAGCCCTGACAGAGCAGCCATATCAGTAGACCCACCTTGTAACCAACTTTATCTATAACAGCCCTGACAGAGCAGCCATATCAGTAGACCCACCTTGTAACTAACTTTATCTATAACAGCCCTGACAAAGCAGCCATATCAGTAGACCCACCTTGTAACCAACTTTATCTATAACAGCCCTGACAGAGCAGCCATATCAGTAGACCCACCTTGTAACTAACTTTATCTATAACAGCCCTGACAGAGCAGTCATATCAGTAGACCCACCTTGTAACTAACTTTATCTATAACAGCCCTGACAGAGCAGCCATATCAGTAGACCTACCTTGTAACCAACTTTATCTATAACAGCCCTGACAGAGCAGCCATATCAGTAGACCCACCTTGTAACTAACTTTATCTATAACAGCCCTGACAGAGCAGTCATATCAGTAGACCCACCTTGTAACTAACTTTATCCATAACAGCCCTGACAGAGCAGCCATATCAGTAGACCCACCTTGTAACTAACTTTATCCATAACAGCCCTGACAGAGCAGTCATATCAGTAGACCCACCTTATAACTAACTTTATCCATAACAGCCCTGACAGAGCAGCCATATCAGTAGACCCACCTTGTAACCAACTTTATCTATAACAGCCCTGACAAAGCAGCCATATCAGTAGATCTACCTTGTAACTAACTTTATCTATAACAGCCCTGACAGAGCAGCCATATCAGTAGACCCACCTTGTAACTAACTTTATCTATAACAGTCCTGACAGAGCAGCCATATCAGTAGACCCACCTTGTAACCAACTTTATCTATAACAGCCCTGACAGAGCAGCCATATCAGTAGACCCACCTTGTAACTAACTTTATCTATAACAGCCCTGACAGAGCAGTCATATCAGTAGACCCACCTTGTAACTAACTTTATCTATAACAGCCCTGACAGAGCAGCCATATCAGTAGACCTACCTTGTAACCAACTTTATCTATAACAGCCCTGACAGAGCAGCCATATCAGTAGACCCACCTTGTAACTAACTTTATCTATAACAGTCCTGACAGAGCAGCCATATCAGTAGACCTACCTTGTAACTAACTTTATCTATAACAGTCCTGACAGAGCAGCCATATCAGTAGACCCACCTTGTAACTAACTTTATCTATAACAGTCGTGACAGAGCAGTCATATCAGTAGACCCACCTTGTAACTAACTTTATCTATAACAGCCCTGACAGAGCAGTCATATCAGTAGACCCACCTTGTAACTAACTTTATCTATAACAGTCCTGACAGAGCAGTCATATCAGTAGACCCATCTTGTAACTAACTTTATCTATAACAGTCCTGACAGAGCAGTCATATCAGTAGACCCACCTTGTAACTAACTTTATCCATAACAGCCCTGACAGAGCAGCCATATCAGTAGACACACCTTGTAACTAACTTTATCTATAACAGCCCTGACAGAGCAGTCATATCAGTAGACCCACCTTGTAACTAACTTTATCTATAACAGTCCTGACAGAGCAGTCATATCAGTAGACCCACCTTGTAACTAACTTTATCTATAACAGTCCTGACAGAGCAGTCATATCAGTAGACCCACCTTGTAACTAACTTTATCTATAACAGCCCTGACAGAGCAGCCATATCAGTAGACACACCTTGTAACTAACTTTATCTATAACAGCCCTGACAGAGCAGCCATATCAGTAGACCTACCTTGTAACTAACTTTATCTATAACAGCCGTGACAGAGCAGCCATATCAGTAGACCCACCTTGTAACTAACTTTATCTATAACAGCCCTGACAAAGCAGTCATATCAGTAGACACACCTTGTAACTAACTTTATCTATAACAGTCCTGACAGAACAGTCATATCAGTAGACCCACCTTGTAACTAACTTTATCTATAACAGCCCTGACAAAGCAGTCATATCAGTAGACACACCTTGTAACTAACTTTATCTATAACAGCCCTGACAGAGCAGTCATATCAGTAGACCTACCTTGTAACTAACTTTATCTATAACAGTCCTGACAGAGCAGCCATATCAGTAGACCCACCTTGTAACTAACTTTATCTATAACAGTCCTGACAGAGCAGCCATATCAGTAGACCCACCTTATAACTAACTTTATCCATAACAGCCCTGACAGAGCAGCCATATCAGTAGACCCACCTTGTAACTAACTTTATCTATAACAGCCCTGACAGAGCAGCCATATCAGTAGACCCACCTTGTAACCAACTTTATCTATAACAGCCCTGACAGAGCAGCCATATCAGTAGACCCACCTTGTAACTAACTTTATCTATAACAGCCCTGACAAAGCAGCCATATCAGTAGACCCACCTTGTAACCAACTTTATCTATAACAGCCCTGACAGAGCAGCCATATCAGTAGACCCACCTTGTAACTAACTTTATCTATAACAGCCCTGACAGAGCAGTCATATCAGTAGACCCACCTTGTAACTAACTTTATCTATAACAGCCCTGACAGAGCAGCCATATCAGTAGACCTACCTTGTAACCAACTTTATCTATAACAGCCCTGACAGAGCAGCCATATCAGTAGACCCACCTTGTAACTAACTTTATCTATAACAGCCCTGACAGAGCAGTCATATCAGTAGACCCACCTTGTAACTAACTTTATCCATAACAGCCCTGACAGAGCAGCCATATCAGTAGACCCACCTTGTAACTAACTTTATCCATAACAGCCCTGACAGAGCAGTCATATCAGTAGACCCACCTTATAACTAACTTTATCCATAACAGCCCTGACAGAGCAGCCATATCAGTAGACCCACCTTGTAACCAACTTTATCTATAACAGCCCTGACAAAGCAGCCATATCAGTAGATCTACCTTGTAACTAACTTTATCTATAACAGCCCTGACAGAGCAGCCATATCAGTAGACCCACCTTGTAACTAACTTTATCTATAACAGTCCTGACAGAGCAGCCATATCAGTAGACCCACCTTGTAACCAACTTTATCTATAACAGCCCTGACAGAGCAGCCATATCAGTAGACCCACCTTGTAACTAACTTTATCTATAACAGCCCTGACAGAGCAGTCATATCAGTAGACCCACCTTGTAACTAACTTTATCTATAACAGCCCTGACAGAGCAGCCATATCAGTAGACCTACCTTGTAACCAACTTTATCTATAACAGCCCTGACAGAGCAGCCATATCAGTAGACCCACCTTGTAACTAACTTTATCTATAACAGTCCTGACAGAGCAGCCATATCAGTAGACCTACCTTGTAACTAACTTTATCTATAACAGTCCTGACAGAGCAGCCATATCAGTAGACCCACCTTGTAACTAACTTTATCTATAACAGTCGTGACAGAGCAGTCATATCAGTAGACCCACCTTGTAACTAACTTTATCTATAACAGCCCTGACAGAGCAGTCATATCAGTAGACCCACCTTGTAACTAACTTTATCTATAACAGTCCTGACAGAGCAGTCATATCAGTAGACCCATCTTGTAACTAACTTTATCTATAACAGTCCTGACAGAGCAGTCATATCAGTAGACCCACCTTGTAACTAACTTTATCCATAACAGCCCTGACAGAGCAGCCATATCAGTAGACACACCTTGTAACTAACTTTATCTATAACAGCCCTGACAGAGCAGTCATATCAGTAGACCCACCTTGTAACTAACTTTATCTATAACAGTCCTGACAGAGCAGTCATATCAGTAGACCCACCTTGTAACTAACTTTATCTATAACAGTCCTGACAGAGCAGTCATATCAGTAGACCCACCTTGTAACTAACTTTATCTATAACAGCCCTGACAGAGCAGCCATATCAGTAGACACACCTTGTAACTAACTTTATCTATAACAGCCCTGACAGAGCAGCCATATCAGTAGACCTACCTTGTAACTAACTTTATCTATAACAGCCGTGACAGAGCAGCCATATCAGTAGACCCACCTTGTAACTAACTTTATCTATAACAGCCCTGACAAAGCAGTCATATCAGTAGACACACCTTGTAACTAACTTTATCTATAACAGTCCTGACAGAACAGTCATATCAGTAGACCCACCTTGTAACTAACTTTATCTATAACAGCCCTGACAAAGCAGTCATATCAGTAGACACACCTTGTAACTAACTTTATCTATAACAGCCCTGACAGAGCAGTCATATCAGTAGACCCACCTTGTAACCAACTTTATCTATAACAGCCCTGACAGAGCAGTCATATAAGTAGACCCACCTTGTAACTAACTTTATCTATAACAGTCCTGACAGAGCAGCCTTATAAGTAGACCCACCTTGTAACTAACTTTATCTATAACAGTCCTGACACAGCAGTCATATCAGTAGACCCACCTTGTAACCAACTTTATCTATAACAGTCCTGACAGAGCAGCCTTATAAGTAGACCCACCTTGTAACCAACTTTATCTATAACAGTCCTGACAGAGCAGCCTTATAAGTAGACCCACCTTGTAACTAACTTTATCTATAACAGTCCTGACACAGCAGTCATATCAGTAGACCCACCTTGTAACCAACTTTATCTATAACAGTCCTGACAGAGCAGCCTTATAAGTAGACCCACCTTGTAACCAACTTTATCTATAACAGTCCTGACAGAGCAGCCTTATAAGTAGACCCACCTTGTAACTAACTTTATCTATAACAGTCCTGACACAGCAGTCATATCAGTAGACCCACCTTGTAACCAACTTTATCTATAACAGTCCTGACAGAGCAGCCTTATAAGTAGACCCACCTTGTAACCAACTTTATCTATAACAGTCCTGACAGAGCAGCCTTATAAGTAGACCCACCTTGTAACTAACTTTATCTATAACAGTCCTGACACAGCAGTCATATCAGTAGACCCACCTTGTAACCAACTTTATCTATAACAGTCCTGACAGAGCAGCCTTATAAGTAGACCCACCTTGTAACCAACTTTATCTATAACAGTCCTGACAGAGCAGCCTTATAAGTAGACCCACCTTGTAACCAACTTTATCTATAACAGCCCTGACAGAGCAGCCTTATAAGTAGACCCACCTTGTAACCAACTTTATCTATAACAGTCCTGACAGAGCAGCCTTATAAGTAGACCCACCTTGTAACCAACTTTATCTATAACAGTCCTGACAGAGCAGCCTTATAAGTAGACCCACCTTGTAACTAACTTTATCTATAACAGTCCTGACAGAGCAGCCATATCAGTAGACCCACCTTGTAACCAACTTTATCTATAACAGCCCTGACATCATCAGTTAAATCTGATTCATTCCAGTCTCTGATAGGGTTAGGAATCCTGCCACCTTTACATGCTATATTAAAGTCCTCTTTAAAGATACGCCAATCTCTCTCTACCATTTCATCTACAGGTTTATCTTTCCAGTGACGATCATCCCATTTCTGTTTAGCTTCTCTCTTGGCTTGATTCTTTAATCTCTTCCTGTAAAAGAAAATGTTCAAAAATAATATGATAATCCATTTTACTATCCACTTTACGCTAAATTTTCCAAGATCTAATATTTTATGCCACAACAGATCAATTTTCATGATTTCAAAAATTATAGAGGTATAACACTATGGCAATATCACTGACTTGTTTTAAATAAGTTTTTTAAACTTTCGTTTCCCTACTTCTAATACAGATAAAGTTCTGAAGTGAAAGTTTCTGTAACAAGGAACGTCCAACTGATGAGATTGGAAATATGTTGTTGCTAAGCCTGTATTCCCTTTTGTCATAAATTTATACATTAAGACTTATGACAATTTCCATATATAAACTGAATGAAAACAACTGATATAAATATAACGTAGGAATTATCTGTACCAATCAAATGAAATAATTGAACGAAAAACTGGGATGACTGTTAGAACATAAGGTATATTAAACACTAATTCAACCAATCAGAGCTTCTAACATAAGGTATACTAAACACTAATTCAACCAATCAGAGCTTCTAACAGAAGGTATATTATTATTAAACACTAATTCAACCAATCAGAGCTTCTAACATATGGTATATTAACAACTAATTCAACCAATCAGAGCTTCTAACATAAGGTATACTAAACACTAATTCAACCAATCAGAGCTTCTAACATAAGGTATACTAAACACTAATTCAACCAATCAGAGCTTCTAACATAAGGTATACTAAACACTAATTCAACCAATCAGAGCTTCTAACATAAGGTATACTAAACACTAATTCAACCAATCAGAGCTTCTAACATAAGGTATATTAAAAACTAATTCAACCAATCAGAGCTTCTAACATAAGGTATATTAAATACAAACACTAATTCAACCAATTAGAGCTTATAACATAAGGTACATTAAACACTAATTCAACCAACCAGAGCTTAGAACATATCATTAAAAGTAGTCCAATTTTTAACAAAAAAGTTCCTTTCACTTCGTTGCATTTTTGAAAAAAAATTGATGGAATGTCATAAATAGCATTTGTAATTGAAGGATTATTTGAAGCTCAAATTTGAATGGATTTTTAGTTTTTTTAATATCTTTGCAGATTTATGGAGGGATTCATGCATGACCCGGGTGACTCAATGAGTTATGTCGTTGGATCTAACAGCTCGTACAAGCCTATCACCAATACGGCATGGGTTCGCGCCCAGCTTTGTAAATTACAAACTAGAGGCTCAGCATTGAGCTGAGCCTGTCGCTCACCTTTCATTCTGCTTTGAGGAAACTTAATACAGAACCTTCCATAGGTGCTTCCCACCAAATATCAGTTCATTTTGGCAAAGCAGTTTCAGAGAAGAAGATTCTTAGAAATCGACTAATCTAAAACAAGAATTGCCTGTGGCAGCCATGTTTGTTAATGGATCAAAACGAAATGAGCAGTTTCTATAGAGGACCTTCCATAGATGCTTCTTACCAAGTTTCATATCATTTGGCCAAGCGGTTTCAGAGGAAAAGCTGTTTTAGAAATCGACCAATAAGAAACAAGAATTGCCATATGACGGCCATGTTTGTTAACGGATCAAAACTGAATGAGCAATTCCCATAGAGGACCTTCCATATATGCTTCCTACCACGTTTCGGTTCATTTGGCAAAGCGGTTTCAGAGGAGAAGATTTAAACAAATCGGCCAATCAGAAACAAGAATTGCCTATGGCGGCCATGTTTGTAGATGGATCGGGACAAAATGAGCAATCTTTAGAGGACCTTCCATAAATGCTTCCTAACAAGTTTCACTTCAATTGGCTGAGCGGTTTCAGTGGAGAATATTAAAATGTGAAAAGTTAACGGACGACGGACACCAAGTGATGGCAAAAGCTCACGTTGCCTTTGGCAAGGTGAGCTAAAAAGGGTGTACTCGACTAGCAGCCGCAAGTGATAAAGCTTACCAGTTGCTTCCTCCACCACTAAAACTGGTTGCCATGATATAGTTGAAATATTGCTGAAAGTGGCGTTAAACACCAAAAAATTTATTCAAATTCCTATTAAAATAGAATTTCTGGGGATGACAGTGCTATTTTCTGAGTAGAATTTATCTTGGAATCTTTGATTTCTCTGTAAGATTATAATGTTGTATGATAATCTGACAGAACGTAGAGGAATCAAGCACATTTCAGAAATTATATAATGTTGCAAAGATTATTCTTCTGACAAATTAGCCAGGTAGGCTAAAAAAAAACTCATAAATTTAGAAGAAATCTTAAAGAAATTAAGAAGTAGCCTAAAAAAAACTGACAACCCGAAAGGTATCCTAAAATCAGTAATATTTGGGAAGATGTAAAAATATATATTATTTGTGCTACAAACTTTTCTTGTTCTTTCTCAGCTTCAGTTCTACGTTTTTCTAGCAGATCTCCATAAAACATTGACTGCTCCTTCTTCTGAGACTGAAATATAAGTATCAGATCATTAACTATAAACATTATTGCTTGAATGATAAAACAATATAACTTACCACAGCAATTGCTTAAAAATTTAAATGGGAAACAAGGGCTGTCATGGTTTTGATCGTATGGTAGTTAGATTTACAACTACCTGTGCAATCAGTGCCTATCATCACTGAAGTTGTGAGTTCGAACCCCGTTCATGGTGACGTGTACTCGATACAACATTATGTGAAAAAACTTGGCAGTGCTCCGGGTACTCCGGTTTCCTCCACAAATAAAACTGACCACCATGATATAACTGAAATATTGTTGAAAGTCTTTTTTTTTATTTGTGAATATTTAGGCAAAAAGCTTTTCAAGTGAATATAAACTCAAGGTTAAAATAAATTGTCTAACCAATGGCTGTCTTATTTCTGTCATACCCTTAGATGCAGGGTTAGAAAAATTAAATTTTTGAGATAGTAGTCATTCGGCTATTAACAAAAATATTGGACTAGTCCTCCAGAATTCTGACTAGTCGGTGCACACAGCATAAAGCGGTGCATCTTGCTAGGGGGTCTGGGGCCAGGCCCACCCAAAAAATATTGAAAAATTAGACGCAAGATATTGCATTTTCTGGAGTGTAAATGAAGCATAAAAAATGTCCGTTTTGTAATGAAAACGATTAAATTCTTTCAAAGCGTTTTGGAATGCTCAGCTTTATATCTAAGCCCAAGACTAAGGCTAAATTGCATCAGGCAACCAAGAACTGTCTTTTTCCAGATTCCTGGAATGTCCTCACCCATATTTTGTCATAATCATTGTCACATGGCTTCTTGCTGACGCTTAACTTTATAATTTTTTGTTGGGGTTTTCAACCCCTCTCTATAAATCGGTACATTTTTCGGTAAAAAATAAATTGATATCAGTATTACGCTTGAAATAATACGTTAAAAATTACCAATCTAAAGTGTTTAAGTGATTGGTCACGAAGACACTTTAATGCATGATTATTTTACATGTTATTCCAAACATATTTTGGACTGCGTTATAACTTTGCTGATGACAATAAAGTGAAGATTGTAATAGTCTGACAGTCAAGCAGAAAACAGAAACAATTAGTCTGACAATTTTTTTTCTAGCCACAGACTAGCTGACAATTGTTAACTTCGAACCCTGTATATGTAATGGAGAACCTACCTTTAGATCTATACCAGCAATATAACCTCTACCATAGAACTGAACCTGATGTTTATCTTTGTATAGAGGGTTATAATCTGTAGATGTGTCATCTCCAGCATCCCAATCAAAAACAAATTTTCTGTCATTTAATCGTCGAATTCTTCTCTTCTTCTTTGTAATACCTAAATATCTGTCCTATAATAAACATTGGTATTAGAAGTATGTTACTCGCCCACAATAAACATTGGTATTAGAAGTATGTTACTCGCCCACAATAAACATTGGTATTAGAAGTATGTTACTCGCCCACAATAAACATTGGTATTAGAAGTATGTTACTCGCCCACAATAAACATTGGTATTAGAAGTATGTTACCTGCCCACAATAAACATTGGTATTAGAAGTATGTTACTCGCCCACAATAAACATTGGTATTAGAAGTATGTTACCTGCCCACAATAAACATTGGTATTAGAAGTATGTTACTTGCCCACAATAAACATTGGTATTAGAAGTATGTTACCTGCCCACAATAAACATTGGTATTAGAAGTATGTTACTCGCCAACAATAAACATTGGTATTAGAAGTATGTTACCTGCCCACAATAAACATTGATATTAGAAGTATGTTACTCGCCCACAATAAACATTGGTATTAGAAGTATGTTACTCGCCCACAATAAACATTGGTATTAGAAGTATGTTACTCGCCCACAATAAACATTGGTATTAGAAGTATGTTACTCGCCCACAATAAACATTGGTATTAGAAGTATGTTACTCGCCCACAATAAACATTGGTATTAGAAGTATGTTACCTGCCCACAATAAACATTGGTATTAGAAGTATGTTACTCGCCCACAATAAACATTGGTATTAGAAGTATGTTACTCGCCCACAATAAACATTGGTATTAGAAGTATGTTACCTGCCCACAATAAACATTGGTATTAGAAGTATGTTACTCGCCCACAATAAACATTGGTATTAGAAGTATGTTACCTGCCCACAATAAACATTGGTATTAGAAGTATGTTACTCGCCCACAATAAACATTGGTATTAGAAGTATGTTACTCGCCCACAATAAACATTGGTATTAGCAGTATGTTACTCGCCCACAATAAACATTGGTATTAGAAGTATGTTACTCGCCCACAATAAACATTGGTATTAGAAGTATGTTACTCGCCCACAATAAACATTGGTATTAGAAGTATGTTACCTGCCCACAATAAACATTGGTATTAGAAGTATGTTACTCGCCCACAATAAACATTGGTATTAGAAGTATGTTACCTGCCCACAATAAACATTGGTATTAGAAGTATGTTACTCGCCCACAATAAACATTGGTATTAGAAGTATGTTACCTGCCCACAATAAACATTGGTATTAGAAGTATGTTACTCGCCCACAATAAACATTGGTATTAGAAGTATGTTACCTGCCCACAATAAACATTGGTATTAGAAGTATGTTACTCGCCAACAATAAACATTGGTATTAGAAGTATGTTACTCGCCCACAATAAACATTGGTATTAGAAGTATGTTACTCGCCCACAATAAACATTGGTATTAGAAGTATGTTACCTGCCCACAATAAACATTGGTATTAGAAGTATGTTACCTGCCCACAATAAACATTGGTATTAGAAGTATGTTACTCGCCCACAATAAACATTGGTATTAGAAGTATGTTACTCGCCCACAATAAACATTGGTATTAGAAGTATGTTACTCGCCCACAATAAACATTGGTATTAGAAGTATGTTACCTGCCCACAATAAACATTGGTATTAGAAGTATGTTACTTGCCCACAATAAACATTGGTATTAGAAGTATGTTACTCGCCCACAATAAACATTGGTATTAGAAGTATGTTACCTGCCCACAATAAACATTGGTATTAGAAGTATGTTACTCGCCCACAATAAACATTGGTATTAGAAGTATGTTACTCGCCCACAATAAACATTGGTATTAGAAGTATGTTACTCGCCCACAATAAACATTGGTATTAGAAGTATGTTACTCGCCCACAATAAACATTGGTATTAGAAGTATGTTACTCGCCCACAATAAACATTGGTATTAGAAGTATGTTACTCGCCCACAATAAACATTGGTATTAGAAGTATGTTACCTGCCCACAATAAACATTGGTATTAGAAGTATGTTACTCGCCCACAATAAACATTGGTATTAGAAGTATGTTACTCGCCCACAATAAACATTGGTATTAGAAGTATGTTACTCGCCCACAATAAACATTGGTATTAGAAGTATGTTACTCGCCCACAATAAACATTGGTATTAGAAGTATGTTACTCGCCAACAATAAACATTGGTATTAGAAGTATGTTACTCGCCCACAATAAACATTGGTATTAGAAGTATGTTACTCGCCCACAATAAACATTGGTATTAGAAGTATGTTACCTGCCCACAATAAACATTGGTATTAGAAGTATGTTACTCGCCCACAATAAACATTGGTATTAGAAGTATGTTACCTGCCCACAATAAACATTGGTATTAGAAGTATGTTACTCGCCCACAATAAACATTGGTATTAGAAGTATGTTACTCGCCCACAATAAACATTGGTATTAGAAGTATGTTACTCGCCAACAATAAACATTGGTATTAGAAGTATGTTACTCGCCCACAATAAACATTGGTATTAGAAGTATGTTACTCGCCCACAATAAACATTGGTATTAGAAGTATGTTACCTGCCCACAATAAACATTGGTATTAGAAGTATGTTACTCGCCCACAATAAACATTGGTATTAGAAGTATGTTACCTGCCCACAATAAACATTGGTATTAGAAGTATGTTACTCGCCCACAATAAACATTGGTATTAGAAGTATGTTACCTGCCCACAATAAACATTGGTATTAGAAGTATGTTACTCGCCCACAATAAACATTGGTATTAGAAGTATGTTACTCGCCCACAATAAACATTGGTATTAGAAGTATGTTACTCGTCCACAATAAACATTGATATTAGAAGTATGTTACTCGCCCACAATAAACATTGGTATTAGAAGTATGTTACCTGCCCACAATAAACATTGGTATTAGAAGTATGTTACTCGCCCACAATAAACATTGGTATTAGAAGTATGTTACTCGCCCACAATAAACATTGGTATTAGAAGTATGTTACTCGCCAACAATAAACATTGGTATTAGAAGTATGTTACTCGCCCACAATAAACATTGGTATTAGAAGTATGTTACTCGCCCACAATAAACATTGGTATTAGAAGTATGTTACCTGCCCACAATAAACATTGGTATTAGAAGTATGTTACTCGCCCACAATAAACATTGGTATTAGAAGTATGTTACCTGCCCACAATAAACATTGGTATTAGAAGTATGTTACTCGCCCACAATAAACATTGGTATTAGAAGTATGTTACCTGCCCACAATAAACATTGGTATTAGAAGTATGTTACTCGTCCACAATAAACATTGGTATTAGAAGTATGTTACTTGACAAATATTTACTATATACTTCAAACAAAATTATCACAAACAAAAATGCAATGACTCAACAAATCTGTTAATCACTAGTATACAGCCAAACCTGCCCATGTGGTCACCTCTATTAAGCAGTCACTTGTATTTAAAGGTCACATTTTCTTGTCGTGTCATAGATAATTTTATATAAATTGAACCTCTTTTAAGAGGTCACCTGTCTTCTAAGGTCACTTTTTCTTTGTTTCATAGGTGACCTCTTAATACATGTTTGACTGCATACATGTAACCATTGTCTTGATTTAGGAATATAAAGTGGTATAAGTTCTGTACTGTATATCTTTATTTCCATTCAATCATGAAAACAAGATATAGGAATAGGATAAACCTTTGATCTGACATTCAATTACAGGCTTAGAGGTTTTTATTCTTCAGATTTGATACTTTTTTGGAAATCAATTCTGAAATGTTGATTAATTATTTGATAGACTGAATGTGATTCAATTTTAAATTTCTCAGCCATTCTGTGGCAAGCGTATGTTTATCATGTTCTAAGCAATGAAAAATAACATTAAATAAAACAGATTACACATAGATGTCAGTTGTGAAATTAAGATCAATTTCCATGTGAAAGCAAAACAAGTATTTCGCCTAATAAAATAAAAATGTTTATCTCACTGCATGGTGTCACTGTACCAACGTCGTCACAATCAAAAATATCATTGATTCGTCCGACATTGAGAAACAAGGTCCTTTTTTAAACGTCTTATTGCCTTAAACTAGAGGCTCAGTGGACTGAGCCTGTGTCACCCACCTTTATATTCTGCTTTGAGCAAACTTTATACAGAACCTTCCATAGGTGCTTTTTTTCCTACTGAATTTCGGTTCATTTGGCTACTCAGTTTCAGAGAAGATATTTTAGAAATAACCAGAAACAAGAATTGCCTATGGTGGCCATGTTTTTAAAGGATCGGGACGAAATGAGCAATCTCTATAGAGGACCTTCTAATCAGGTTTTGGCTCATTTGGCCAAATGGTTTCAGAGGGGAAGATTTTTTTTAGAAATCGACCAATCAGAAACAAGAATTGCCTGTTGTGGACATTTTTGTTAACGGATCAGGACGAAATGAACAATCATAATAAAGGACCTTCCATAGATGCTTCCTACCAAATGTAGGTTCATTTAGCAAAGCGGTGACAGAGGAGAAGGTTTTTAGAAATCGACCAATCAGAAGCAACAATTGCCTGTGGCGGCCATGTTTGTTAACGGATCGGGACGAAATGAGCAGTCTTTATAGAGATCCTTCCATAGATGCTTCCTACCAAATTTTGGTTCATTTGGCAAAGCAGTATCAGTCGGGAAGGTTTTTAGAAATCGACCAATTAGAAACAAGAATTGCCTGTGGCGGCCATGTTTGTTAACGGATTAGGACGAAATGAGCAGTCTTTAAAGAGGACCTTCCATAGATGATTCCTACCAAATTTCGGATCATTTGCCAAAGCGGTGTCAGAGGAGAAGATTTTTTTGAAATCGACCAATTAGAAACAAGAATTACCTGTGGCGGCGATGTTTGTTAACGGATCGGGATGAAATCTGCAATCTTTATAGAGGACCTTCCATAGATGCTTCCTACCAAGTTTCTGTTCATTTGTCAAAGCGGTTTCAGAGGAGAGGATTTAAAAAAATCTACCAATCAGAAACAAGAATTGCCTGTTGTGGACATTTTTGCTAACGGATCAGGACAAAATCTGCAATCTTTAGAGGACCTTCCATAGATGCTTCCTACCAAGATTCAGTTCATTTGGCTAAGTGATTTTAGAGAAGAAGATTAAAATGTGAAAAGTTAACGGACAACGGAAGAGGGACGCCAAGTGATGGCAAATGCTCACTTTGCCTTTGGCAAGGTGAGCTAAATAGATGGCAATTCACTCATTCATTAAAGTGCATTCGTGAATTACTGCCTTGTTCGGTTATTCATGATTTATTTTTGATATTCAAAATTCAACAGTAGTTATACTATAAATATCTTCATGAAGTTAAAATAATGTCAAGAGGTGAATGCAGGATAAATTATGCACCTTGATAGCCTCCACTACTTTGTCTTTCTCTTTTTCTTCTATTACTTTATCCTTGTCTTTATCATCTGTATCTTTGTTTCTTTCCCTTTCACGTTCCCGTCTTTCTCTTTCTCTCTCTCTATCCCGTTCTCTGTCAAATCTGTCCATTCCTCTGTCACGGTAGGACATCCTGTCTCTTCTATCATCTACACCCCCTGTTAAAGTTAACAAATCATTTTGTTATTATTACTTAGAAAGGATTAGTAAGAATGTATATGGATGTAAATGGTTTCTAAATTTTATACAGATAAATTTTATATTTCCTGACAATGTACATACATCTTATATTACATCTACAGAAAATTAAAAAAAATATATATTTATATAACATTTCTTTCTATCCCTTCATACATTTTCCTCTGGACAGCTCTGTCAAATTTTAAATCAAGACTGAAGACAATCTTCCAAACTTCTGAAACCTAGAAACTATTGTGGATTGATGTTTAATGCCACTTTCAAAAAAATTTCAGTTTATCGTGGTAGTCGTTTTATTGGTGGAGGAAACCGCAGTACCCAGAGAAAACCAATGTCACCAATAAACTTTATCACATAATGTTGTATCGAATACACCTCACCATGAGTGGATTCGAACTCACTTTAGTGGTGATAGTACTGATTGCACAGGTGGTTAATCACGACCACGACAGCCCCTCAAATAACATTTTGGAAGAAGAAATGTATGAAATGAGGGAATCCACAAAAAAAATCCTTTGAAAATATGTTTTCATATTCTAACAAAATAAGATACTACTAGACTGTGTCTGTTTGTCAGATGGTGTTTAATGCCACTTTCAACAATATTTCAGCTATATCGTGGCGGTCAGTTTTATTGTTGGAGGAAAACGCAGGACCCGGATAAAACAACCGACCTGTCTCAAGTCACTGACAAACTTTATCACATAATGTTGTGCACCTCGCCCTGATCGAGATTCGAACTCACATCAGTGGTGATAGCAACTGATTGCATAGGTAGTTGTAAATTCAACTATCATACGATCAGGGCCACGACGACCCCCTAAACTGTGTCATGATCAGAATAACATAAATAATCTGGTTTTGATTTCATCCATAATCAAATCTGTTGAGCTTCAATTCAATTGTTTTCTAAGTCTCAATCTTACATTCTTTCCCTGCACTCAGAAATTCCAGTTGTTTCTTCTTTTCTTCTTCCATTTTCTTTCTCTGTTCTTCAACTTGTTCTTGTCTTTTCTTCAAAGCCTCAGACGCTCTTTCTTCTTTGGACAAAAATTTGGGCTGAAATTACGAAGCACATGATTTTATGTTTATCAGATTCCTGTGCAATAAAACAGTTTTGAAAGGTCTTAACATTTCAATATTTGTTGGGGTTAACAGTTATGATGTTTAATGCCACTTTCACCAATATTTCAGTTATATTGTGGTGGTCAGTTTTATTCGTGGAGGACACAGGAGTATCCGGAGAAAACCACTGACCTGTCGCAAGTCACTGACATCTTGCCATGAGTGGGATTCGAACTCACAACTTTGGTGGTGATAGGCACTGATTGCATAGGTAGTTTTACATCCATCTACCATACGATTATGACCACATTATACATATGGCAAAAATGAGAAAATGCTCCTGCTTCAATACAAATAAAAGATGGTTCTAGATCAGTTATTTTAAGAAGTACTTTAAAATCAACATTGTTAAACAACTGGTTACATGTGAATACACAATGAGAAAAATAATATCTACCTAAAACTATATGTAACTCAGTATCCTAGGAATACCAAGTACCTTAGATCAGACACACAATCATCATGTACAGATGTAGCATTTATAGATGGGAGTAAAGAGTAACACTCAACTGCAGAATACTCATTCTAATGCGATTATAATGTAACGCGTATTTTCATTGGCTATCGAGAGCTGTCAAATCTGCAGTTGACATGCCTGAAGGAATGCTATATTCCTATGCCGAATGCACTTGTTTGTAAACAATATGGTTGACCCAGATATTTCCGACTATGAATTTGACGCTGACGACCTATTATTGATGCCTATATATGTCTAAGTGTAATGTTGGACAGTCTCTCATGATCCTTTACTTTAATATATGTCTAAGCATAATGTTGGACAGTCTCTCATGTTCCTTTACTATAATATATGTCTAAGTGTAATGTTGGACAGTCTCTCATGTTCCTTTACTTTAATATATGTCTAAGTATAATGTTGGACAGTCTCTCATGATCCTTTACTTTAATACATGTCTAAGTATAATGTTGGACAGTCTCTCATGTTCCTTTACTTTAATATATGTCTAAGTGTAATGTTGGATAGTCTCTCATGTTCCTTTACTTTAATATATGTCTAAGTGTAATGTTGGACAGTCTCTCATGTTCGTTTAATTTAATAAATGTCTAAGTATAATGTTGGACAGTCTCTCATGTTCGTTTAATTTAATAAATGTCTAAGTATAATGTTGGACAGTCTCTCATGTTCCTTTACTATAATATATGTCTAAGTGTAATGTTGGACAGTCTCTCATGTTCCTTTACTTTAATATATGTCTAAGTGTAATGTTGGACAGTCTCTCGTGTTTCTTTACTTTAATACATGTCTAAGTATAATGTTGGACAGTCTCTCATGTTCCTTTACTTTAATAAATGTCTAAGTATATTGTTGGACAGTCTCTCATGTTCCTTTACTTTAATATATGTCTAAGTGTAATGTTGGACAGTCTCTCATGTTCCTTTACTTTAATATATGTCTAAGTATAATGTTGGACAGTCTCTCATGTTCCTTTACTTTAATATATGTCAAAGTGTAATGTTGGATAGTCTCTCATGTTCCTTTACTTTAATATATGTCTAAGTATAATGTTGGATAGTCTCTCATGTTCCTTTACTTTAATATATGTCTAAGTGTAATGTTGGACAGTCTCTCATGTTCCTTTACTTTAATATATGTCAAAGTGTAATGTTGGACAGTCTCTCATGTTCCTTTACTTTAATATATGTCTAAGTGTAATGTTGGACAGTCTCTCATGTTCCTTTACTTTAATATATGTCTAAGTGTAATGTTGGACAGTCTCTCATGTTCCTTTACTTTAATACATGTCTAAGTGTAATGTTGGACAGTCTCTCATGTTCCTTTACTTTAATATATGTCTAAGTGTAATGTTGGACAGTCTCTCATGTTCCTTTACTTTAATATATGTCTAAGTGTAATGTTGGACAGTCTCTCATGTTCCTTTACTTTAATATATGTCTAAGTGTAATGTTGGATAGTCTCTCATGTTCCTTTACTTTAATACATGTCTAAGTGTAATGTTGGATAGTCTCTCATGTTCCTTTACTTTAATATATGTCTAAGTGTAATGTTGGACAGTCTCTCATGTTCCTTGACTTTAATATATGTCTAAGTGTAATGTTGGACAGTCTCTCATGTTCCTTTACTTTAATATATGTCTAAGTGTAATGTTGGACAGTTTCTCATGTTCCTTTACTTTAATATATGTCTAAGTATAATGTTGGACAGTCTCTCGTGTTCCTTTACTTTAATACATGTCTAAGTATAATGTTGGACAGTCTCTCATGTTCCTTTACTTTAATATATGTCTAAGTATAATGTTGGACAGTCTCTCATGTTCTTTTACTTTAATACATGTCTAAGTATAATGTTGGACAGTCTCTCATGTTCCTTTAATTTAATACATGTCTAAGTATAATGTTGGACAGTCTCTCATGTTCTTTTACTTTAATACATGTCTAAGTATAATGTTGGACAGTCTCTCATGTTCCTTTACTTTAATACATGTCTAAGTATAATGTTGGACAGTCTCTCATGTTCCTTTACTTTAATATATGTCTAAGTGTAATGTTGGACAGTCTCTCATGTTCCTTTACTTTAATATATATCTAAGTGTAATGTTGGACAGTCTCTCATGATCCTTTACTTTAATATATGTCTAAGTATAATGTTGGACAGTCTCTCATGTTCCTTTACTATAATATATGTCTAAGTGTAATGTTGGACAGTCTCTCATGTTCCTTTACTTTAATATATGTCTAAGTATAATGTTGGATAGTCTCTCATGTTCCTTTACTTTAATATATGTCTAAGTGTAATGTTGGACAGTCTCTCATGATCCTTTACTTTAATATATGTCTAAGTGTAATGTTGGACAGTCTCTCATGTTCCTTTAATTTAATAAATGTCTAAGTTGTGTTCCTTTACTTTAATATATGTCTAAGTGTAATGTTGGACAGTCTCTCATGTTCCTTTACTTTAATATATGTCTAAGTGTAATGTTGGATAGTCTCTCATGTTCCTTTACTTTAATATATGTCTAAGTGTAATGTTGGATAGTCTCTCATGTTCCTTTACTTTAATATATGTCTAAGTGTAATGTTGGACAGTCTCTCATGTTCCTTTACTTTAATATATGTCAAAGTGTAATGTTGGACAGTCTCTCATGTTCCTTTACTTTAATATATGTCTAAGTGTAATATTGGACAGTCTCTCATGTTCCTTTACTTTAATATATATCTAAGTGTAATGTTGGACAGTCTCTCATCTTCCTTTACTTTAATATATGTCTAAGTGTAATGCTGGACAGTCTCTCATGTTCCTTTACTTTAATATATGTCAAAGTGTAATGGTGGACAGTCTCTCATGTTCCTTTACTTTAATATATGTCTAAGTGTAATGTTGGACAGTCTCTCATGTTCCTTTACTTTAATATATGTCTAAGTGTAATGTTGGATAGTCTCTCATGTTCCTTTACTTTAATATATGTCTAAGTGTAATGCTGGACAGTCTCTCATGTTCCTTTACTTTAATATATGTCTAAGTGTAATGCTGGACAGTCTCTCATGTTCCTTTACTATAATATATGTCTAAGTGTAATGTTGGACAGTCTCTCATGTTCCTTTACTATAATAAATGTCTAAGTATAATGTTGGACAGTCTCTCATGTTCCTTTACTTTAATACATGTCTAAGTGTAATGTTGGACAGTCTCTCATGTTCCTATACTTTAATATATGTCAAAGTGTAATGTTGGACAGTCTCTCATGTTCCTTTACTTTAATATATGTCTAAGTGTAATATTGGACAGTCTCTCATGTTCCTTTACTTTAATATATATCTAAGTGTAATGTTGGACAGTCTCTCATCTTCCTTTACTTTAATATATGTCTAAGTGTAATGCTGGACAGTCTCTCATGTTCCTTTACTTTAATATATGTCTAAGTGTAATGTTGGACAGTCTCTCATGTTCCTTTACTTTAATATATGTCTAAGTGTAATGTTGGACAGTCTCTCATGTTCCTTTACTTTAATATATGTCTAAGTGTAATGTTGGATAGTCTCTTATGTTCCTTTACTTTAATATATGTCTAAGTGTAATGCTGGACAGTCTCTCATGTTCCTTTACTTTAATATATGTCTAAGTGTAATGCTGGACAGTCTCTCATGTTCCTTTACTATAATATATGTCTAAGTGTAATGTTGGACAGTCTCTCATGTTCCTTTACTTTAATATATATCTAAGTATAATATTGGACAGTCTCTCATGTTCCTTTACTAGCTGAAAAACTGCTGACTTTAGAGTTAAGACAACCATCACTCACTAACTGAAAAACTTCTGACTTTAGAGTTAAAAGAAAACCACCACTCACCAGCTGAAAAACTCTTGACTTTAAAGAGTTAAAAGACAACCACCACTCACTAGCTGAAAAACTGCTGACTTTAAGAGTTAAAAGACAACCACCACTCACTAGCTGAAAAACTGCTGACTTTAGAGTTAAAAGACAATCACCACTCACTAGCTGAAAAACTACTGACTTTGGAGTTAAAAGAAAACCACCACTCACTAGCTGAAAAACTGCTGACTTTAGAGTTAAAAGACAACCACCACTCACTAGCTGAAAAACTGCTGACTTTAGAGTTAAAAGACAATCATCACTCACTAGCTGAAAAACTGCTGACTTTTAGAGTTAAAAGACAACCACCACTCACTAGCTGAAAAACTGCTGACTTTAGAGTTAAAAGACAACCACCACGCACTAGCTGAAAAACTGCTGACTTAAGACAACCATCACTCACTAGCTGAAAAACTGCTGACTTTAGAGTTAAAAGACAACCACCACTCACTAGCTGACAAACTGTTGACTTTAGAGTTAAAAGACAACCACCACTCACTAGCTGAAAAACTGCTGACTTTAGAGTTAAAAGACAACCACCACTCACTAGCTGACAAACTGCTGACTTTAGAGTTAAAAGACAACCACCACTCACTAGCTGAAAAACTGCTGACTTTAAGAGCTAAAAGACAACCACCACTCACTAGCTGAAAAACTGCTGACTTTAAGAGCTAAAAGACAACCACCACTCACTAGCTGAAAAACTGCTGACTTTTAGAGTTAAAAGACAACCACCACTCATTAGCTGACAAACTGCTGACTTTAGAGTTAAAAGACAACCATCACTCACTAGCTGAAAAACTGCTGAATTTAGAGTTAAAAGACAACCACCACTCACTAGCTGACAAACTGCTGACTTTATAGAGTTAAAAGACAACCACCACTCACTAGCTGACAAACTGCTGACTTTAAGAGTTAAAAGACAACCACCACTCACTAGCTGAAAAACTGCTGCCTTTAAGAGTTAAAAGACAACCACCACTCACTAGCTGAAAAACTGCTGACTTTAAGAGCTAAAAGACAACCACCACTCACTAGCTGAAAAACTGCTGACTTTTAGAGTTAAAAGACAACCACCACTCACTAGCTGAAAAACTGCTGACTTTAGAGTTAAAAGACAACCACCACTCACTAGCTGAAAAACTGCTGACTTTAGAGTTAAAAGACAACCACCACGCACTAGCTGAAAAACTGCTGACTTAAGACAACCATCACTCACTAGCTGAAAAACTGCTGACTTTTAGAGTTCAAAGACAACCACCACTCACTAGCTGAAAAACTGCTGACTTTAGAGTTAAAAGACAACCACCACTCACTAGCTGAAAAACTGCTGCCTTTAAGAGTTAAAAGACAACCACCACTCACTAGCTGAAAAACTGCTGCCTTTAAGAGTTAAAAGACAACCACCACTCACTAGCTGACAAACTGCTGACTTTAAGAGCTAAAAGACAACCACCACTCATTAGCTGACAAACTGCTGACTTTAGAGTTAAAAGACAACCACCACTCACTAGCTGAAAAACTGCTGCCTTTGGAGTTAAAAGACAACCACCACTCACTAGCTGAAAAACTGCTGACTTTAGAGTTAAAAGACAACCACCACTCACTAGCTGAAAAACTGCTGACTTTAGAGTTAAAAGACAACCACCACTCACTAGCTGAAAAACTGCTGACTTTAAGAGTGAAAAGACAACCATCACTCAATAGCTGAAAAACTGCTGACTTTTAGAGTTAAAAGACAACCACCACTCACTAGCTGAAAAACTGCTGACTTAAGACAACCATCACTCACTAGCTGAAAAACTGCTGACTTTAGAGTTAAAAGACAACCACCACTCACTAGCTGAAAAACTGCTGACTTTAGAGTTAAAAGAAAACCACCACTCACTAGCTGACAACTGCTGACTTTAAGAGTTAAAAGACAACCATCACTCACTAGCTGAAAAACTGCTGACTTTAGAGTTAAAAGACAACCACCACTCACTAGCTAAAAAACTGCTGACGTTAGAGTTAAAAGAAAACCACCACTCACTAGCTGACAACTGCTGACTTTAAGAGTTAAAAGACAACCATCACTCACTAGCTGAAAAACTGCTGACTTTAGAGTTAAAAGACAACCACCACTCACTAACTGAAAAACTGCTGCCTTTAAGAGTTAAAAGACAACCATCACTCACTAGCTGAAAAACTGCTGACTTTAGAGTTAAAAGACAACCACCACTCACTAGCTGAAAAACTGCTGCCTTTAAGAGTTAAAAGACAACCATCACTCACTAGCTGAAAAACTGCTGACTTTAGAGTTAAAAGACAACCACCACTCACTAGCTGAAAAACTACTGACTTTAGAGTTAAAAGACAACCACCACTCACTAGCTGAAAAACTACTGACTTTAGAGTTAAAAGACAACCACCACTCACTAGCTGAAAAACTGCTGACTTTAGAGTTAAAAGACAATCACCACTCACTAGCTGAAAAACTGCTGACTTTAGAGTTAAAAGACAACCACCACTCACTAGCTGAAAAACTGCTGACTTTAGAGTTAAAAGACAACCATCACTCACTAGCTAAAAAACTGCTGACGTTAGAGTTAAAAGAAAACCACCACTCACTAGCTGACAACTGCTGACTTTAAGAGTTAAAAGACAACCACCACTCACTAACTGAAAAACTGCTGCCTTTAAGAGTTAAAAGACAACCATCACTCACTAGCTGAAAAACTGCTGACTTTAGAGTTAAAAGACAACCACCACTCACTAGTTGAAAAACTGCTGACTTTAGAGTTAAAAGACAACCACCACTCACTAGCTGAAAAACTGCTGCCTTTAAGAGTTAAAAGACAACCATCACTCACTAGCTGAAAAACTGCTGACTTTAGAGTTAAAAGACAACCACCACTCACTAGCTGAAAAACTACTGACTTTAGAGTTAAAAGACAACCACCACTCACTAGCTGAAAAACTACTGACTTTAGAGTTAAAAGACAACCACCACTCACTAGCTGAAAAACTGCTGACTTTAGAGTTAAAAGACAACCACCACTCACTAGTTGAAAAACTGCTGACTTTAGAGTTAAAAGACAACCACCACTCACTAGCTGAAAAACTGCTGCCTTTAAGAGTTAAAAGACAACCATCACTCACTAGCTGAAAAACTGCTGACTTTAGAGTTAAAAGACAACCACCACTCACTAGCTGAAAAACTACTGACTTTAGAGTTAAAAGACAACCACCACTCACTAGCTGAAAAACTACTGACTTTAGAGTTAAAAGACAACCACCACTCACTAGCTGAAAAACTGCTGACTTTAGAGTTAAAAGACAATCACCACTCACTAGCTGAAAAACTGCTGACTTTAGAGTTAAAAGACAACCACCACTCACTAGCTGAAAAACTGCTGACTTTAGAGTTAAAAGACAACCATCACTCACTAGCTAAAAAACTGCTGACGTTAGAGTTAAAAGAAAACCACCACTCACTAGCTGACAACTGCTGACTTTAAGAGTTAAAAGACAACCACCACTCACTAACTGAAAAACTGCTGCCTTTAAGAGTTAAAAGACAACCATCACTCACTAGCTGAAAAACTGCTGACTTTAGAGTTAAAAGACAACCACCACTCACTAGTTGAAAAACTGCTGACTTTAGAGTTAAAAGACAACCACCACTCACTAGCTGAAAAACTGCTGCCTTTAAGAGTTAAAAGACAACCATCACTCACTAGCTGAAAAACTGCTGACTTTAGAGTTAAAAGACAACCACCACTCACTAACTGAAAAACTGCTGCCTTTAAGAGTTAAAAGACAACCATCACTCACTAGCTGAAAAACTGCTGACTTTAGAGTTAAAAGACAACCACCACTCACTAACTGAAAAACTGCTGCCTTTAAGAGTTAAAAGACAACCATCACTCACTAGCTGAAAAACTGCTGACTTTAGAGTTAAAAGACAACCACCACTCACTAGCTGAAAAACTGCTGACTTTAGAGTTAAAAGACAACCACCACTCACTAGCTGAAAAACTGCTGACTTTAGAGTTAAAAGACAATCATCACTCACTAGCTGAAAAACTGCTGACTTTTAGAGTTAAAAGACAACCACCACGCACTAGCTGAAAAACTGCTGACTTTAGAGTTAAAAGACAACCACCACTCACTAGCTGAAAAACTGCTGACTTTAGAGTTAAAAGACAACCATCACTCACTAGCTAAAAAACTGCTGACGTTAGAGTTAAAAGAAAACCACCACTCACTAGCTGACAACTGCTGACTTTAAGAGTTAAAAGACAACCACCACTCACTAACTGAAAAACTGCTGCCTTTAAGAGTTAAAAGACAACCATCACTCACTAGCTGAAAAACTGCTGACTTTAGAGTTAAAAGACAACCACCACTCACTAGTTGAAAAACTGCTGACTTTAGAGTTAAAAGACAACCACCACTCACTAGCTGAAAAACTGCTGCCTTTAAGAGTTAAAAGACAACCATCACTCACTAGCTGAAAAACTGCTGACTTTAGAGTTAAAAGACAACCACCACTCACTAACTGAAAAACTGCTGCCTTTAAGAGTTAAAAGACAACCATCACTCACTAGCTGAAAAACTGCTGACTTTAGAGTTAAAAGACAACCACCACTCACTAACTGAAAAACTGCTGCCTTTAAGAGTTAAAAGACAACCATCACTCACTAGCTGAAAAACTGCTGACTTTAGAGTTAAAAGACAACCACCACTCACTAGCTGAAAAACTGCTGACTTTAGAGTTAAAAGACAACCACCACTCACTAGCTGAAAAACTGCTGACTTTAGAGTTAAAAGACAATCATCACTCACTAGCTGAAAAACTGCTGACTTTTAGAGTTAAAAGACAACCACCATGCACTAGCTGAAAAACTGCTGACTTTAGAGTTAAAAGACAACCACCACTCACTAGCTGAAAAACTGCTGACTTTAGAGTTAAAAGACAATCATCACTCACTAGCTGAAAAACTGCTGACTTTTAGAGTTAAAAGACAACCACCATGCACTAGCTGAAAAACTGCTGACTTTAAGAGCTAAAAGACAACCACCATGCACTAGCTGAAAAACTGCTGACTTTAAGAGCTAAAAGACAACCACCACTCACTCATGTACAAAGTAATGCCAATTTATGTAAATATTTCAATACAAAAGAATAAAATGGGTAAACAGAATGAATATATAACCATATTACCTATAATTAACACTTACTTTACTGAGAGCTTCCTCCTCTGCTTTTTTCTTGGCCAGTAATTCCTCTAGTGATAAAGGAACCTTTTTAGGAACTTTCTCTTCTTCAGTTTTACCATCACTGTTCCTAAGAATAAAAACAAATACCATAAAAAAAAGAGTTTATACAATGAGTGTCAACAATTCACACTAATATCAACAAACAACTACCTCTCAGCCTGACAACAAAAACAAACAACTACCTCCTAGCTTAACAACAATCTTTCAGCCTGACAACATAAACAAACAACTATCTCTCAGCTTAATAACGAAAACAAACAACTGCCTCTCAGGGGAGAGGTGTTGATAAACTTACCTATCTTTCTTAATTTATCCTGGTGTTTCTTCTTCTGTCTATCTCTACTCCTGCTTCTCTTTCTATCTTTGTCTTTACTTCTACTATTTTTAGGGTGGGGGGGGGGGGGGGGGGAGGTGATAACTTACCTATCTTTCTTAGATGATTTATCCTGGTGTTTCTTCTTCTGTCTATCTCTACTCCTGCTTCTCTTCCTATCTTTGTCTTTACTTCTACTATTTTTAGGGTGGGGAGGGGAAGGTGATAACTTACCTATCTTTCTTAGATGATTTATCCTGGTGTTTCTTCTTCTGTCTATCTCTACTCCTGCTTCTCTTCCTATCTTTGTCTTTACTTCTACTATTTTTAGGGTGGGGGGGGGGGGGGGGAAGGTGATAACTTACCTATCTTTCTTAGATGATTTATCCTGGTGTTTCTTCTTCTGTCTATCTCTACTCCTACTTCTCTTTCTATCTTTGTCTTTACTTCTACTATTTTTAGGGTGGTGGTGGGGGAAGGTGATAACTTACCTATCTTTCTTAGATGATTTATCCTGGTGTTTCTTCTTCTGTCTATCTCTACTCCTACTTCTCTTTCTATCTTTGTCTTTACTTCTACTATTTTTAGGGTGGGGGGGGGGGGGGGGGGGGAAGGTGATAACTTACCTATCTTTCTTAGATGATTTATCCTGGTGTTTCTTCTTCTGTCTATCTCTACTCCTACTTCTCTTTCTATCTTTGTCTTTACTTCTACTATTTTTAGGGTGTGGGGGGGGGGGGGGGGGGGGGGGAAGGTGATAACTTACCTATCTTTCTTAGATGATTTATCCTGGTGTTTCTTTTTCTGTCTATCTCTACTCCTACTTCTCTTTCTATCTTTGTCTTTACTTCTACTATTTTTAGGGTGGGGGGTGGGGGGAAGGTGATAACTTACCTATCTTTCTTAGATGATTTATCCTGGTGTTTCTTCTTCTGTCTATCTCTACTCCTGCTTCTCTTCCTATCTTTGTCTTTACTTCTACTATTTTTAGGGTGGTGGGGGGGAAGGTGATAACTTACCTATCTTTCTTAGATGATTTATCCTGGTGTTTCTTCTTCTGTCTATCTCTACTCCTACTTCTCTTTCTATCTTTGTCTTTACTTCTACTATTTTTAGGGTGGGGGGGGGAGGTGATAACTTACCTATCTTTCTTAGATGATTTATCCTGGTGTTTCTTCTTCTGTCTATCTCTACTCCTACTTCTCTTTCTATCTTTGTCTTTACTTCTACTATTTTTAGGGTGGGGGGGGAGGTGATAACTTACCTATCTTTCTTAGATGATTTATCCTGGTGTTTCTTCTTCTGTCTATCTCTACTCCTACTTCTCTTCCTATCTTTGTCTTTACTTCTACTCCTCTTACGACGTTCTCTACTTCTAGATCTGTGCCTTCAAAATAAAATATTACAAATTAAAGAATTACTTCTTGTTAAATTTATTTCTTAATTAATTTTTCACATTTAATTTGTGATTTCCAATTTCAAAATAAAATGTTACAAATATCTTGATTTGTACATAATACAGGACTAACATATTGATTCTAGAAATTTCCCTGTGATCAGTATTGCCAATTAGTATGTCATGGTCTTTTTTGTGTTCAATGATTTGAGGCGAGAGGTAGTTTATTGTTTTGTTGATATTGGTAGATTTGTTGACCATCACTGTTTAGAGGTAGTTTATTGTTTTGTTGATATTGGTAGATTTGTTGACCATCACTGTTTAGAGGTAATTGTTTGTTTTGTTGATATTGGTAGATTTGTTGACCATCACTGTTTAGAGTAATTGTTTGTTTTGTTGATATTGGTAGATTTGTTGACCATCACTGTTTAGAGTAATTGTTTGTTTTGTTGATATTGGTAGATTTGTTGACCATCACTGTTTAGAGGTAATTGTTTGTTTTGTTGATATTGGTAGATTTGTTGACCATCACTGTTTAGAGTAATTGTTTGTTTTGTTGATATTGGTAGATTTGTTGACCATCACTGTTTAGAGGTAATTGTTTGTTTTGTTGATATTGGTAGATTTGTTGACCATCACTGTTTAGAGTAATTGTTTGTTTTGTTGATATTGGTAGATTTGTTGACCATCACTGTTTAGAGGTAATTGTTTGTTTTGTTGATATTGGTAGATTTGTTGACCATCACTGTTTAGAGGTAATTGTTTGTTTTGTTGATATTGGTAGATTTGTTGACCATCACTATTTAGAGGTAGTTTATTGTTTTGTTGATATTGGTAGATTTGTTGACCATCACTGTTTAGAGGTAGTTTATTGTTTTGTTGATATTGGTAGATTTGTTGACCATCACTGTTTAGAGGTAATTGTTTGTTTTGTTGATATTGGTAGATTTGTTGACCATCACTGTTTAGAGGTAATTGTTTGTTTTGTTGATATTGGTAGATTTGTTGACCATCACTGTTTAGAGGTAGTTTATTTTTTGTTGATATTGGTAGATTTGTTGACCATCACTGTTTAGAGGTAGTTTATTGTTTTGTTGATATTGGTAGATTTGTTGACCATCACTATTTAGAGGTAGTTTATTGTTTTGTTGATATCGGTAGATTTGTTGACCATCACTGTTTAGAGGTAGTTTATTGTTTTGTTGATATTGGTAGATTTGTTGACCATCACTGTTTAGAGGTAATTGTTTGTTTTGTTGATATTGGTAGATTTGTTGACCATCACTGTTTAGAGGTAATTGTTTGTTTTGTTGATATTGGTAGATTTGTTGACCATCACTGTTTAGAGGTAGTTTATTTTTTGTTGATATTGGCAGATTTGTTTACCATCACTGTTTAGAGGTAGTTTATTGTTTTGTTGATATTGGTAGATTTGTTTACCATGACTGTTTAGAGGTAGTTTATTGTTTTGTTGATATTGGTAGATTTGTTGACCATCACTGTTTAGAGGTAGTTTATTGTTTTGTTGATATTGGTAGATTTGTTGACCATCACTATTTAGAGGTAGTTTATTGTTTTGTTGATATTGGTAGATTTGTTGACCATTACTGTATAGAGGTTGTTTGCTTTGTTGATATTGGTAGATTTGTTGACCATCACTGTTTAGAGGTTGTTGTTTGCTTTGTTGATATTGGTAGATTTGTTGACCATCACTGTTTACAGGTAGTTTATAGTTTTGTTGATATTGGTTGATTTGTTGACCATCACTGTCTAGAGGTAGTTTATTGTTTTGTTGATATTGGTAGATTTGTTGACCATCACTGTTTAGAGATAGTTTATTGTTTTGTTGATATTGGTAGATTTGTTGACCATCACTGTTTAGAGGTTGTTGTTTGCTTTGTTGATATTGGTAGATTTGTTGACCATCACTGTTTACAGGTAGTTCATAGTTTTGTTGATATTGGTTGATTTGTTGACCATCACTGTTTAAAGGTAGTTGTTTGTTTTGTTGATATTGGTAGATTTGTTGACCATCACTGTTTAGAGGTAATTGTTTGTTTTGTTGATATTGGTAGATTTGTTGACCATCACTATTTAGAGGTAGTTGTTTGCTTTGTTGATATTGGTAGATTTGTTGACCATCACTGTTTAGAGGTAGTTTATTGTTTTGTTGATATTGGTAGATTTGTTTACCATCACTGTTTAGAGGTAGTTGTTTGTTTTGTTGATATTGGTAGATTTGTTGACCATCACTGTATAGAGGTAGTTGTTTGCTTTGTTGATATTGGTAGATTTGTTGACCATCACTGTTTAGAGGTAGTTTATTGTTTTATTGATATTGGTAGATTTGTTGACCATCACTGTATAGAGGTAGTTTATTGTTTTGTTGATATTGGTAGATTTGTTGACCATCACTGTATAGAGGTAGTTTATTGTTTTGTTGATATTGGTAGATTTGTTGACCATCACTGTTTAGAGGTAGTTTATTGTTTTGTTGATATTGGTAGATTTGTTGACCATCACTGTATAGAGGTAGTTGTTTGCTTTGTTGATATTGGTAGATTTGTTGACCATCACTGTTTAGAGGTAGTTTATTGTTTTGTTGATATTGGTAGATTTGTTGACCATCACTGCTTAGAGGTAGTTGTTTGCTTTGTTGATATTGGTAGATTTGTTGACCATCACTGTTTAGAGGTAGTTTATTGTTTTGTTGATATTGGTAGATTTGTTGACCATCACTGTTTAGAGGTAGTTGTTTGCTTTGTTGATATTGGTAGATTTGTTGACCATCACTGTTTAGAGGTAGTTTATTGTTTTGTTGATATTGGTAGATTTGTTGACCATCACTGTATAGAGGTAGTTTATTGTTTTGTTGATATTGGTAGATTTGTTGACCATCACTGTATAGAGGTAGTTTATTGTTTTGTTGATATTGGTAGATTTGTTGACCATCACTGTTTAGAGGTAGTTTATTGTTTTGTTGATATTGGTAGATTTGTTGACCATCACTGTATAGCGGTAGTTGTTTGCTTTGTTGATATTGGTAGATTTGTTGACCATCACTGTTTAGAGGTAGTTTATTGTTTTGTTGATATTGGTAGATTTGTTGACCATCACTGTATAGAGGTAGTTGTTTGCTTTGTTGATATTGGTAGATTTGTTGACCATCACTGTTTAGAGGTAGTTTATTGTTTTGTTGATATTGGTAGATTTGTTGACCATCACTGTTTAGAGGTAATTGTTTGTTTTGTTGATATTGGTAGATTTGTTGACCATCACTGTATAGAGGTAGTTGTTTGCTTTGTTGATATTGGTAGATTTGTTGACCATCACTGTTTAGAGGTAGTTGTTTGCTTTGTTGATATTGGTAGATTTGTTGACCATCACTGTTTAGAGGTAGTTTATTGTTTTGTTGATATTGGTAGATTTGTTGACCATCACTGTTTAGAGGTAGTTTATTGTTTTGTTGATATTGGTAGATTTGTTGACCATCACTGTTTAGAGGTAGTTGTTTGCTTTGTTGATATTGGTAGATTTGTTGACCATCACTGTTTAGAGGTAGTTTATTGTTTTGTTGATATTGGTAGATTTGTTGACCATCACTGTTTAGAGGTAGTTGTTTGTTTTGTTGATATTGGTAGATTTGTTGACCATCACTGTTTAGAGTAATTGTTTGTTTTGTTGATATTGGTAGATTTGTTGACCATCACTGTTTAGAGGTAGTTGTTTGCTTTGTTGATATTGGTAGATTTGTTGACCATCACTGTTTAGAGGTAGTTTATTGTTTTGTTGATATTGGTAGATTTGTTGACCATCACTGTTTAGAGGTAGTTTATTGTTTTGTTGATATTGGTAGATTTGTTGACCATCACTGTTTAGAGTAATTGTTTGTTTTGTTGATATTGGTAGATTTGTTGACCATCACTGTTTAGAGGTAGTTGTTTGCTTTGTTGATATTGGTAGATTTGTTGACCATCACTGTTTAGAGGTAGTTCATTGTTTTGTTGATATTGGTAGATTTGTTGATCATCACTGTTTAGAGGTAGTTTATTGTTTTGTTGATATTGGTAGATTTGTTGACCATCACTGTTTAGAGGTAGTTGTTTGCTTTGTTGATATTGGTAGATTTGTTGACCATCACTGTTTAGAGGTAGTTCATTGTTTTGTTGATATTGGTAGATTTGTTGACCATCACTGTATAGAGGTTGTTGTTTGCTTTGTTGATATTGGTAGATTTGTTGATCATCACTGTTTAGAGGTAGTTTATTGTTTTGTTGATATTGGTAGATTTGTTGACCATCACTGTTTAGAGGTAGTTGTTTGCTTTGTTGATATTGGTAGATTTGTTGACCATCACTGTCTAGAGGTAGTTTATTGTTTTGTTGATATTGGTAGATTTGTTGACCATCACTGTTTAGAGGTTGTTGTTTGCTTTGTTGATATTGGTAGATTTGTTGATCATCACTGTTTAGAGGTAGTTTATAGTTTTGTTGATATTGGTTGATTTGTTGACCATCACTGTCTAGAGGTAGTTTATTGTTTTGTTGATATTGGTAGATTTGTTGACCATCACTGTTTAGAGATAGTTTATTGTTTTGTTGATATTGGTAGATTTGTTGACCATCACTGTTTAGAGGTTGTTGTTTGCTTTGTTGATATTGGTAGATTTGTTGACCATCACTGTTTACAGGTAGTTTATAGTTTTGTTGATATTGGTTGATTTGTTGACCATCACTGTTTAAAGGTAGTTGTTTGTTTTGTTGATATTGGTAGATTTGTTGACCATCACTGTTTAGAGGTAATTGTTTGTTTTGTTGATATTGGTAGATTTGTTGACCATCACTATTTAGAGGTAGTTGTTTGCTTTGTTGATATTGGTAGATTTGTTGACCATCACTGTTTAGAGGTAGTTTATTGTTTTGTTGATATTGGTAGATTTGTTTACCATCACTGTTTAGAGGTAGTTGTTTGTTTTGTTGATATTGGTAGATTTGTTGACCATCACTGTTTAGAGGTAGTTGTTTGCTTTGTTGATATTGGTAGATTTGTTGACCATCACTGTTTAGAGGTAGTTTATTGTTTTATTGATATTGGTAGATTTGTTGACCATCACTGTATAGAGGTAGTTTATTGTTTTGTTGATATTGGTAGATTTGTTGACCATCACTGTATAGAGGTAGTTTATTGTTTTGTTGATATTGGTAGATTTGTTGACCATCACTGTTTAGAGGTAGTTTATTGTTTTGTTGATATTGGTAGATTTGTTGACCATCACTGTATAGAGGTAGTTGTTTGCTTTGTTGATATTGGTAGATTTGTTGACCATCACTGTTTAGAGGTAGTTTATTGTTTTGTTGATATTGGTAGATTTGTTGACCATCACTGCTTAGAGGTAGTTGTTTGCTTTGTTGATATTGGTAGATTTGTTGACCATCACTGTTTAGAGGTAGTTTATTGTTTTGTTGATATTGGTAGATTTGTTGACCATCACTGTTTAGAGGTAGTTGTTTGCTTTGTTGATATTGGTAGATTTGTTGACCATCACTGTTTAGAGGTAGTTTATTGTTTTGTTGATATTGGTAGATTTGTTGACCATCACTGTATAGAGGTAGTTTATTGTTTTGTTGATATTGGTAGATTTGTTGACCATCACTGTATAGAGGTAGTTTATTGTTTTGTTGATATTGGTAGATTTGTTGACCATCACTGTTTAGAGGTAGTTTATTGTTTTGTTGATATTGGTAGATTTGTTGACCATCACTGTATAGCGGTAGTTGTTTGCTTTGTTGATATTGGTAGATTTGTTGACCATCACTGTTTAGAGGTAGTTTATTGTTTTGTTGATATTGGTAGATTTGTTGACCATCACTGTATAGAGGTAGTTGTTTGCTTTGTTGATATTGGTAGATTTGTTGACCATCACTGTTTAGAGGTAGTTTATTGTTTTGTTGATATTGGTAGATTTGTTGACCATCACTGTTTAGAGGTAATTGTTTGTTTTGTTGATATTGGTAGATTTGTTGACCATCACTGTATAGAGGTAGTTGTTTGCTTTGTTGATATTGGTAGATTTGTTGACCATCACTGTTTAGAGGTAGTTGTTTGCTTTGTTGATATTGGTAGATTTGTTGACCATCACTGTTTAGAGGTAGTTTATTGTTTTGTTGATATTGGTAGATTTGTTGACCATCACTGTTTAGAGGTAGTTTATTGTTTTGTTGATATTGGTAGATTTGTTGACCATCACTGTTTAGAGGTAGTTGTTTGCTTTGTTGATATTGGTAGATTTGTTGACCATCACTGTTTAGAGGTAGTTTATTGTTTTGTTGATATTGGTAGATTTGTTGACCATCACTGTTTAGAGGTAGTTGTTTGTTTTGTTGATATTGGTAGATTTGTTGACCATCACTGTTTAGAGTAATTGTTTGTTTTGTTGATATTGGTAGATTTGTTGACCATCACTGTTTAGAGGTAGTTGTTTGCTTTGTTGATATTGGTAGATTTGTTGACCATCACTGTTTAGAGGTAGTTTATTGTTTTGTTGATATTGGTAGATTTGTTGACCATCACTGTTTAGAGGTAGTTTATTGTTTTGTTGATATTGGTAGATTTGTTGACCATCACTGTTTAGAGTAATTGTTTGTTTTGTTGATATTGGTAGATTTGTTGACCATCACTGTTTAGAGGTAGTTGTTTGCTTTGTTGATATTGGTAGATTTGTTGACCATCACTGTTTAGAGGTAGTTCATTGTTTTGTTGATATTGGTAGATTTGTTGATCATCACTGTTTAGAGGTAGTTTATTGTTTTGTTGATATTGGTAGATTTGTTGACCATCACTGTTTAGAGGTAGTTGTTTGCTTTGTTGATATTGGTAGATTTGTTGACCATCACTGTTTAGAGGTAGTTCATTGTTTTGTTGATATTGGTAGATTTGTTGACCATCACTGTATAGAGGTTGTTGTTTGCTTTGTTGATATTGGTAGATTTGTTGATCATCACTGTTTAGAGGTAGTTTATTGTTTTGTTGATATTGGTAGATTTGTTGACCATCACTGTTTAGAGGTAGTTGTTTGCTTTGTTGATATTGGTAGATTTGTTGACCATCACTGTCTAGAGGTAGTTTATTGTTTTGTTGATATTGGTAGATTTGTTGACCATCACTGTTTAGAGGTTGTTGTTTGCTTTGTTGATATTGGTAGATTTGTTGATCATCACTGTTTAGAGGTAGTTTATTGTTTTGTTGATATTGGTAGATTTGTTGACCATCACTGTTTAGAGGTAGTTGTTTGCTTTGTTGATATTGGTAGATTTGTTGACCATCACTGTTTAGAGGTAGTTTATTGTTTTGTTGATATTGGTAGATTTGTTGACCATCACTGTTTAGAGGTTGTTGTTTGCTTTGTTGATATTGGTAGATTTGTTGACCATCACTGTTTAGAGGTAGTTGTTTGTTTTGTTGATATTGGTAGATTTGTTGACCATCACTATTTAGAGGTAGTTTATTGTTTTGTTGATATTGGTAGATTTGTTGACCATCACTGTTTAGAGGTAGTTTATTGTTTTGTTGATATTGGTAGATTTGTTGACCATCACTGTTTAGAGGTAGTTGTTTGTTTTGTTGATATTGGTAGATTTGTTGACCATCACTATTTAGAGGTAGTTTATTGTTTTGTTGATATTGGTAGATTTGTTGACCATCACTGTTTAGAGGTAGTTTATTTTTTGTTGATATTGGCAGATTTGTTGACCATCACTATTTAGAGGTAGTTTATTGTTTTGTTGATATTGGTAGATTTGTTGACCATCACTGTTTAGAGGTAGTTTATTGTTTTGTTGATATTGGTAGATTTGTTGACCATCACTATTTAGAGGTAGTTTATTGTTTTGTTGATATTGGTAGATTTGTTGACCATCACTGTTTAGAGGTAGTTTATTGTTTTGTTGATATTGGCAAATTTGTTGACCATCACTGTTTAGAGGTAGTTTATTGTTTTGTTGATATTGGTAGATTTGTTGACCATCACTGTTTAGAGGTAGTTCATTGTTTTGTTGATATTGGTAGATTTGTTGACCATCACTGTATAGAGGTTGTTGTTTGCTTTGTTGATATTGGTAGATTTGTTGACCATCACTGTTTAGAGGTAGTTTATTGTTTTGTTGATATTGGTAGATTTGTTGACCATCACTGTCTAGAGGTAGTTTATTGTTTTGTTGATATTGGTAGATTTGTTGACCATCACTGTCTAGAGGTAGTTTATTGTTTTGTTGATATTGGTAGATTTGTTGACCATCACTGTTTAGAGGTAGTTTATTGTTTTGTTGATATTGGTAGATTTGTTGACCATCACTGTTTAGAGGTAGTTGTTTGCTTTGTTGATCATCACTGTTTAGAGGTAGTTGTTTGTTTTGTTGATATTGGTAGATTTGTTGACCATCACTATTTAGAGGTAGTTGTTTGCTTTGTTGATATTGGTAGATTTGTTGACCATCACTGTTTAGAGGTAGTTTATTGTTTTGTTGATATTGGTAGATTTGTTGACCATCACTGTTTAGAGGTAGTTGTTTGCTTTGTTGATATTGGTAGATTTGTTGACCATCACTGTTTAGAGGTAGTTTATTGTTTTGTTGATATTGGTAGATTTGTTGACCATCACTGTTTAGAGGTAGTTTATTGTTTTGTTGATATTGGTAGATTTGTTGACCATCACTGTATAGAGGTAGTTTATTGTTTTGTTGATATTGGTAGATTTGTTGACCATCACTGTTTAGAGGTAGTTTATTGTTTTGTTGATATTGGTAGATTTGTTGACCATCACTGTATAGCGGTAGTTGTTTGCTTTGTTGATATTGGTAGATTTGTTGACCATCACTGTTTAGAGGTAGTTTATTGTTTTGTTGATATTGGTAGATTTGTTGACCATCACTGTATAGAGGTAGTTGTTTGCTTTGTTGATATTGGTAGATTTGTTGACCATCACTGTTTAGAGGTAGTTTATTGTTTTGTTGATATTGGTAGATTTGTTGACCATCACTGTTTAGAGGTAATTGTTTGTTTTGTTGATATTGGTAGATTTGTTGACCATCACTGTATAGAGGTAGTTGTTTGCTTTGTTGATATTGGTAGATTTGTTGACCATCACTGTTTAGAGGTAGTTGTTTGCTTTGTTGATATTGGTAGATTTGTTGACCATCACTGTTTAGAGGTAGTTTATTGTTTTGTTGATATTGGTAGATTTGTTGACCATCACTGTTTAGAGGTAGTTGTTTGTTTTGTTGATATTGGTAGATTTGTTGACCATCACTGTTTAGAGGTAGTTGTTTGCTTTGTTGATATTGGTAGATTTGTTGACCATCACTGTTTAGAGGTAGTTTATTGTTTTGTTGATATTGGTAGATTTGTTGACCATCACTGTTTAGAGGTAGTTGTTTGTTTTGTTGATATTGGTAGATTTGTTGACCATCACTGTTTAGAGTAATTGTTTGTTTTGTTGATATTGGTAGATTTGTTGACCATCACTGTTTAGAGGTAGTTGTTTGCTTTGTTGATATTGGTAGATTTGTTGACCATCACTGTTTAGAGGTAGTTTATTGTTTTGTTGATATTGGTAGATTTGTTGACCATCACTGTTTAGAGGTAGTTTATTGTTTTGTTGATATTGGTAGATTTGTTGACCATCACTGTTTAGAGTAATTGTTTGTTTTGTTGATATTGGTAGATTTGTTGACCATCACTGTTTAGAGGTAGTTGTTTGCTTTGTTGATATTGGTAGATTTGTTGACCATCACTGTTTAGAGGTAGTTCATTGTTTTGTTGATATTGGTAGATTTGTTGATCATCACTGTTTAGAGGTAGTTTATTGTTTTGTTGATATTGGTAGATTTGTTGACCATCACTGTTTAGAGGTAGTTGTTTGCTTTGTTGATATTGGTAGATTTGTTGACCATCACTGTTTAGAGGTAGTTCATTGTTTTGTTGATATTGGTAGATTTGTTGACCATCACTGTATAGAGGTTGTTGTTTGCTTTGTTGATATTGGTAGATTTGTTGACCATCACTGTTTAGAGGTAGTTTATTGTTTTGTTGATATTGGTAGATTTGTTGACCATCACTGTCTAGAGGTAGTTTATTGTTTTGTTGATATTGGTAGACTTGTTGACCATCACTGTCTAGAGGTAGTTTATTGTTTTGTTGATATTGGTAGATTTGTTGACCATCACTGTTTAGAGGTAGTTTATTGTTTTGTTGATATTGGTAGATTTGTTGACCATCACTGTTTAGAGGTAGTTGTTTGCTTTGTTGATCATCACTGTTTAGAGGTAGTTGTTTGTTTTGTTGATATTGGTAGATTTGTTGACCATCACTATTTAGAGGTAGTTGTTTGCTTTGTTGATATTGGTAGATTTGTTCACCATCACTATTTAGAGGTAGTTTATTGTTTTGTTGATATTGGTAGATTTGTTGACCATCAATGTTTAGAGGTAGTTTATTGTTTTGTTGATATTGGTAGATTTGTGAGTTTAGAGGTAGTTCATTGTTTTGTTGATATTGGTAGATTTGTTGACCATCACTGTATAGAGGTAGTTGTTTGCTTTGTTGATATTGGTAGATTTGTTGATCATCACTGTTTAGAGGTAGTTTATTGTTTTGTTGATATTGGTAGATTTGTTGACCATCACTGTTTAGAGGTAGTTTATTGTTTTGTTGATATTGGTAGATTTGTTGACCATCACTGTCTAGAGGTAGTTTATTGTTTTGTTGATATTGGTAGATTTGTTGACCATCACTGTTTAGAGGTTGTTGTTTGCTTTGTTGATATTGGTAGATTTGTTGATCATCACTGTTTAGAGGTAGTTTATTGTTTTGTTGATATTGGTAGATTTGTTGACCATCACTGTTTAGAGGTAGTTGTTTGCTTTGTTGATATTGGTAGATTTGTTGACCATCACTGTTTAGAGGTAGTTTATTGTTTTGTTGATATTGGTAGATTTGTTGACCATCACTGTTTAGAGGTTGTTGTTTGCTTTGTTGATATTGGTAGATTTGTTGACCATCACTGTTTAGAGGTAGTTGTTTGTTTTGTTGATATTGGTAGATTTGTTGACCATCACTATTTAGAGGTAGTTTATTGTTTTGTTGATATTGGTAGATTTGTTGACCATCACTGTTTAGAGGTAGTTTATTGTTTTGTTGATATTGGTAGATTTGTTGACCATCACTGTTTAGAGGTAGTTGTTTGTTTTGTTGATATTGGTAGATTTGTTGACCATCACTATTTAGAGGTAGTTTATTGTTTTGTTGATATTGGTAGATTTGTTGACCATCACTGTTTAGAGGTAGTTTATTTTTTGTTGATATTGGCAGATTTGTTGACCATCACTATTTAGAGGTAGTTTATTGTTTTGTTGATATTGGTAGATTTGTTGACCATCACTGTTTAGAGGTAGTTTATTGTTTTGTTGATATTGGTAGATTTGTTGACCATCACTATTTAGAGGTAGTTTATTGTTTTGTTGATATTGGTAGATTTGTTGACCATCACTGTTTAGAGGTAGTTTATTGTTTTGTTGATATTGGCAGATTTGTTGACCATCACTGTTTAGAGGTAGTTTATTGTTTTGTTGATATTGGCAGATTTGTTGACCATCACTGTTTAGAGGTAGTTCATTGTTTTGTTGATATTGGTAGATTTGTTGACCATCACTGTATAGAGGTTGTTGTTTGCTTTGTTGATATTGGTAGATTTGTTGACCATCACTGTTTAGAGGTAGTTTATTGTTTTGTTGATATTGGTAGATTTGTTGACCATCACTGTCTAGAGGTAGTTTATTGTTTTGTTGATATTGGTAGACTTGTTGACCATCACTGTCTAGAGGTAGTTTATTGTTTTGTTGATATTGGTAGATTTGTTGACCATCACTGTTTAGAGGTAGTTTATTGTTTTGTTGATATTGGTAGATTTGTTGACCATCACTGTTTAGAGGTAGTTGTTTGCTTTGTTGATCATCACTGTTTAGAGGTAGTTGTTTGTTTTGTTGATATTGGTAGATTTGTTGACCATCACTATTTAGAGGTAGTTGTTTGCTTTGTTGATATTGGTAGATTTGTTCACCATCACTATTTAGAGGTAGTTTATTGTTTTGTTGATATTGGTAGATTTGTTGACCATCAATGTTTAGAGGTAGTTTATTGTTTTGTTGATATTGGTAGATTTGTTGATCATCACTGTTTAGAGGTAGTTTATTGTTTTGTTGATATTGGTAGATTTGTTGACCATCACTGTTTAGAGGTAGTTTATTGTTTTGTTGATATTGGTAGATTTGTTGACCATCACTGTTTAGAGGTAGTTGTTTGTTTTGTTGATATTGGTAGATTTGTTGACCATCACTGTTTAGAGTAATTGTTTGTTTTGTTGATATTGGTAGATTTGTTGACCATCACTGTTTAGAGGTAGTTGTTTTCTTTGTTGATATTGGTAGATTTGTTGACCATCACTGTTTAGAGGTAGTTTATTGTTTTGTTGATATTGGTAGATTTGTTGACCATCACTGTTTAGAGGTAGTTTATTGTTTTGTTGATATTGGTAGATTTGTTGACCATCACTGTTTAGAGTAATTGTTTGTTTTGTTGATATTGGTAGATTTGTTGACCATCACTGTTTAGAGGTAGTTGTTTGCTTTGTTGATATTGGTAGATTTGTTGACCATCACTGTTTAGAGGTAGTTCATTGTTTTGTTGATATTGGTAGATTTGTTGATCATCACTGTTTAGAGGTAGTTAATTGTTTTGTTGATATTGGTAGATTTGTTGACCATCACTGTTTAGAGGTAGTTGTTTGCTTTGTTGATATTGGTAGATTTGTTGACCATCACTGTTTAGAGGTAGTTCATTGTTTTGTTGATATTGGTAGATTTGTTGACCATCACTGTATAGAGGTTGTTGTTTGCTTTGTTGATATTGGTAGATTTGTTGATCATCACTGTTTAGAGGTAGTTTATTGTTTTGTTGATATTGGTAGATTTGTTGACCATCACTGTTTAGAGGTAGTTGTTTGCTTTGTTGATATTGGTAGATTTGTTGACCATCACTGTCTAGAGGTAGTTTATTGTTTTGTTGATATTGGTAGATTTGTTGACCATCACTGTTTAGAGGTTGTTGTTTGCTTTGTTGATATTGGTAGATTTGTTGATCATCACTGTTTAGAGGTAGTTTATTGTTTTGTTGATATTGGTAGATTTGTTGACCATCACTATTTAGAGGTAGTTGTTTGCTTTGTTGATATTGGTAGATTTGTTGACCATCACTGTTTAGAGGTAGTTTATTGTTTTGTTGATATTGTTAGATTTGTTGACCATCACTGTTTAGAGGTTGTTGTTTCCTTTGTTGATATTGGTAGATTTGTTGACCATCACTGTTTAGAGGTAGTTGTTTGTTTTGTTGATATTGGTAGATTTGTTGACCATCACTATTTAGAGGTAGTTTATTGTTTTGTTGATATTGGTAGATTTGTTGACCATCACTGTTTAGAGGTAGTTTATTGTTTTGTTGATATTGGTAGATTTGTTGACCATCACTGTTTAGAGGTAGTTGTTTGTTTTGTTGATATTGGTAGATTTGTTGACCATCACTATTTAGAGGTAGTTTATTGTTTTGTTGATATTGGTAGATTTGTTGACCATCACTGTTTAGAGGTAGTTTATTTTTTGTTGATATTGGCAGATTTGTTGACCATCACTATTTAGAGGTAGTTTATTGTTTTGTTGATATTGGTAGATTTGTTGACCATCACTGTTTAGAGGTAGTTTATTGTTTTGTTGATATTGGTAGATTTGTTGACCATCACTATTTAGAGGTAGTTTATTGTTTTGTTGATATTGGTAGATTTGTTGACCATCACTGTTTAGAGGTAGTTTATTGTTTTGTTGATATTGGTAGATTTGTTGACCATCACTGTTTAGAGGTAGTTCATTGTTTTGTTGATATTGGTAGATTTGTTGACCATCACTGTATAGAGGTTGTTGTTTGCTTTGTTGATATTGGTAGATTTGTTGACCATCACTGTTTAGAGGTAGTTTATTGTTTTGTTGATATTGGTAGATTTGTTGACCATCACTGTCTAGAGGTAGTTTATTGTTTTGTTGATATTGGTAGATTTGTTGACCATCACTGTCTAGAGGTAGTTTATTGTTTTGTTGATATTGGTAGATTTGTTGACCATCACTGTTTAGAGGTAGTTTATTGTTTTGTTGATATTGGTAGATTTGTTGACCATCACTGTTTAGAGGTAGTTGTTTGCTTTGTTGATCATCACTGTTTAGAGGTAGTTGTTTGTTTTGTTGATATTGGTAGATTTGTTGACCATCACTATTTAGAGGTAGTTTATTGTTTTGTTGATATTGGTAGATTTGTTGACCATCACTGTATAGAGGTAGTTGTTTGTTTTGTTGATATTGGTAGATTTGTTGACCATCACTATTTAGAGGTAGTTCATTGTTTTGTTGATATTGGTAGATTTGTTGACCATCACTGTTTAGAGGTAGTTTATTGTTTTGTTGATATTGGTAGATTTGTTGACCATCACTGTTTAGAGGTAGTTGTTTGTTTTGTTGATATTGGTAGATTTGTTGACCATCACTATTTAGAGGTAGTTTATTGTTTTGTTGATATTGGTAGATTTGTTGACCATCACTGTATAGAGGTAGTTGTTTGTTTTGTTGATATTGGTAGATTTGTTGACCATCACTATTTAGAGGTAGTTTATTGTTTTGTTGATATTGGTAGATTTGTTGACCATCACTGTTTAGAGGTTGTTGTTTGCTTTGTTGATATTGGTAGATTTGTTGACCATCACTATTTAGAGGTAGTTTATTGTTTTGTTGATATTGGTAGATTTGTTGACCATCACTGTATAGAGGTAGTTGTTTGTTTTGTTGATATTGGTAGATTTGTTGACCATCACTATTTAGAGGTAGTTTATTGTTGTTGATATTGGTAGATTTGTTGACCATCACTGTTTAGAGGTAGTTTATTGTTTTGTTGATATTGGTAGATTTGTTGACCATCACTGTTTAGAGGTAGTTGTTTGTTTTGTTGATATTGGTAGATTTGTTGACCATCACTGTATAGAGGTAGTTGTTTGTTTTGTTGATATTGGTAGATTTGTTGACCATCACTATTTAGAGGTAGTTTATTGTTTTGTTGATATTGGTAGATTTGTTGACCATCACTGTATAGAGGTAGTTTATTGTTTTGTTGATATTGGTAGATTTGTTGACCATCACTATTTAGAGGTAGTTTATTGTTTTGTTGATATTGGTAGATTTGTTGATCATCACTGTTTACAGGTAGTTGATAGTTTTGTTGATATTGGTAGATTTGTTGACCATCACTGTTTAGAGGTAGTTGTTTGTTTTGTTGATATTGGTAGATTTGTTGACCATCACTATTTAGAGGTAGTTTATTGTTTTGTTGATATTGGTAGATTTGTTGACCATCACTGTATAGAGGTAGTTGTTTGCTTTGTTGATCATCACTGTATAGAGGTTGTTTGTTTTGTTGATATTGGTAGATTTGTTGACCATCACTATTTAGAGGTAGTTTATTGTTTTGTTGATATTGGTAGATTTGTTGACCATCACTGTATAGAGGTAGTTGTTTGTTTTGTTGATATTGGTAGATTTGTTGACCATCACTATTTAGAGGTAGTTTATTGTTTTGTTGATATTGGTAGATTTGTTGACCATCACTATTTAGAGGTAGTTTATTGTTTTGTTGATATTGGTAGATTTGTTGACCATCACTGTTTACAGGTAGTTTATAGTTTTGTTGATATTGGTAGATTTGTTGACCATCACTATTTAGAGGTAGTTTATTGTTTTGTTGATATTGGTAGATTTGTTGACTATCACTATTTAGAGGTAGTTTATTGTTTTGTTGATATTGGTAGATTTGTTGACCATCACTGTTTAGAGGTTGTTGTTTGTTTTGTTGATATTGGTAGATTTGTTGATCATCACTGTATAGAGGTAGTTTATTTTTTGTTGATATTGGTAGATTTGTTTACCATCACTGTTTAGAGGTAGTTTATTGTTTTGTTGATATTGGTAGATTTGTTGACCATTACTGTATAGAGGTTGTTGTTTGCTTTGTTGATATTGGTAGATTTGTTGACCATCACTATTTAGAGGTAGTTTATTGTTTTGTTGATATTGGTAGATTTGTTGACCATCACTGTTTAGAGGTAGTTTATTTTTTTGTTGATATTGGTAGATTTGTTGACCATCACTATTTAGAGGTAGTTTATTGTTTTGTTGATATTGGTAGATTTGTTGACCATCAATGTTTAGAGGTAGTTTATTGTTTTGTTGATATTGGTAGATTTGTTGATCATCACTGTTTAGAGGTAGTTTATTGTTTTGTTGATATTGGTAGATTTGTTGACCATCACTGTTTAGAGGTTGTTGTTTGCTTTGTTGATATTGGTAGATTTGTTGACCATCACTGTTTAGAGGCAGTTTATTATTTTGTTGATATTGGTAGATTTGTTGACCATCACTGTTTAGAGGTAGTTTATTGTTTTGTTGATATTGGTAGATTTGTTGACCATCACTGTTTAGAGGTAGTTGTTTGCTTTGTTGATATTGGTAGATTCGTTGACCATCACTGTTTAGAGGTAATTGTTTGTTTTGTTGATATTGGTAGATTTGTTGACCATCACTGTTTAGAGGTAATTGTTTGTTTTGTTGATATTGGTAGATTCGTTGACCATCACTGTTTAGAGGTAGTTTATTGTTTTGTTGATATTGGTAGATTTGTTGACCATCACTGTTTAGAGGTAGTTTATTGTTTTGTTGATATTGGTAGATTTGTTGTCCATCACTGTTTAGAGGTAGTTTATTGTTTTGTTGATATTGGTAGATTTGTTGACCATCACTGTTTAGAGGTAGTTTATTGTTTTGTTGATATTGGTAGATTTGTTGACCATCACTGTTTAGAGGTAGTTTATTGTTTTGTTGATATTGGTAGATTTGTTGACCATCACTATTTAGAGGTAGTTTATTGTTTTGTTGATATCGGTAGATTTGTTGACCATCACTGTTTAGAGGTAGTTTATTGTTTTGTTGATATTGGTAGATTTGTTGACCATCACTGTTTAGAGGTAATTGTTTGTTTTGTTGATATTGGTAGATTTGTTGACCATCACTGTTTAGAGGTAATTGTTTGTTTTGTTGATATTGGTAGATTTGTTGACCATCACTGTTTAGAGGTAGTTTATTTTTTGTTGATATTGGCAGATTTGTTTACCATCACTGTTTAGAGGTAGTTTATTGTTTTGTTGATATTGGTAGATTTGTTTACCATGACTGTTTAGAGGTAGTTTATTGTTTTGTTGATATTGGTAGATTTGTTGACCATCACTGTTTAGAGGTAGTTTATTGTTTTGTTGATATTGGTAGATTTGTTGACCATCACTATTTAGAGGTAGTTTATTGTTTTGTTGATATTGGTAGATTTGTTGACCATTACTGTATAGAGGTTGTTTGCTTTGTTGATATTGGTAGATTTGTTGACCATCACTGTTTAGAGGTTGTTGTTTGCTTTGTTGATATTGGTAGATTTGTTGACCATCACTGTTTACAGGTAGTTTATAGTTTTGTTGATATTGGTTGATTTGTTGACCATCACTGTCTAGAGGTAGTTTATTGTTTTGTTGATATTGGTAGATTTGTTGACCATCACTGTTTAGAGATAGTTTATTGTTTTGTTGATATTGGTAGATTTGTTGACCATCACTGTTTAGAGGTTGTTGTTTGCTTTGTTGATATTGGTAGATTTGTTGACCATCACTGTTTACAGGTAGTTCATAGTTTTGTTGATATTGGTTGATTTGTTGACCATCACTGTTTAAAGGTAGTTGTTTGTTTTGTTGATATTGGTAGATTTGTTGACCATCACTGTTTAGAGGTAATTGTTTGTTTTGTTGATATTGGTAGATTTGTTGACCATCACTATTTAGAGGTAGTTGTTTGCTTTGTTGATATTGGTAGATTTGTTGACCATCACTGTTTAGAGGTAGTTTATTGTTTTGTTGATATTGGTAGATTTGTTTACCATCACTGTTTAGAGGTAGTTGTTTGTTTTGTTGATATTGGTAGATTTGTTGACCATCACTGTATAGAGGTAGTTGTTTGCTTTGTTGATATTGGTAGATTTGTTGACCATCACTGTTTAGAGGTAGTTTATTGTTTTATTGATATTGGTAGATTTGTTGACCATCACTGTATAGAGGTAGTTTATTGTTTTGTTGATATTGGTAGATTTGTTGACCATCACTGTATAGAGGTAGTTTATTGTTTTGTTGATATTGGTAGATTTGTTGACCATCACTGTTTAGAGGTAGTTTATTGTTTTGTTGATATTGGTAGATTTGTTGACCATCACTGTATAGAGGTAGTTGTTTGCTTTGTTGATATTGGTAGATTTGTTGACCATCACTGTTTAGAGGTAGTTTATTGTTTTGTTGATATTGGTAGATTTGTTGACCATCACTGCTTAGAGGTAGTTGTTTGCTTTGTTGATATTGGTAGATTTGTTGACCATCACTGTTTAGAGGTAGTTTATTGTTTTGTTGATATTGGTAGATTTGTTGACCATCACTGTTTAGAGGTAGTTGTTTGCTTTGTTGATATTGGTAGATTTGTTGACCATCACTGTTTAGAGGTAGTTTATTGTTTTGTTGATATTGGTAGATTTGTTGACCATCACTGTATAGAGGTAGTTTATTGTTTTGTTGATATTGGTAGATTTGTTGACCATCACTGTATAGAGGTAGTTTATTGTTTTGTTGATATTGGTAGATTTGTTGACCATCACTGTTTAGAGGTAGTTTATTGTTTTGTTGATATTGGTAGATTTGTTGACCATCACTGTATAGCGGTAGTTGTTTGCTTTGTTGATATTGGTAGATTTGTTGACCATCACTGTTTAGAGGTAGTTTATTGTTTTGTTGATATTGGTAGATTTGTTGACCATCACTGTATAGAGGTAGTTGTTTGCTTTGTTGATATTGGTAGATTTGTTGACCATCACTGTTTAGAGGTAGTTTATTGTTTTGTTGATATTGGTAGATTTGTTGACCATCACTGTTTAGAGGTAATTGTTTGTTTTGTTGATATTGGTAGATTTGTTGACCATCACTGTATAGAGGTAGTTGTTTGCTTTGTTGATATTGGTAGATTTGTTGACCATCACTGTTTAGAGGTAGTTGTTTGCTTTGTTGATATTGGTAGATTTGTTGACCATCACTGTTTAGAGGTAGTTTATTGTTTTGTTGATATTGGTAGATTTGTTGACCATCACTGTTTAGAGGTAGTTTATTGTTTTGTTGATATTGGTAGATTTGTTGACCATCACTGTTTAGAGGTAGTTGTTTGCTTTGTTGATATTGGTAGATTTGTTGACCATCACTGTTTAGAGGTAGTTTATTGTTTTGTTGATATTGGTAGATTTGTTGACCATCACTGTTTAGAGGTAGTTGTTTGTTTTGTTGATATTGGTAGATTTGTTGACCATCACTGTTTAGAGTAATTGTTTGTTTTGTTGATATTGGTAGATTTGTTGACCATCACTGTTTAGAGGTAGTTGTTTGCTTTGTTGATATTGGTAGATTTGTTGACCATCACTGTTTAGAGGTAGTTTATTGTTTTGTTGATATTGGTAGATTTGTTGACCATCACTGTTTAGAGGTAGTTTATTGTTTTGTTGATATTGGTAGATTTGTTGACCATCACTGTTTAGAGTAATTGTTTGTTTTGTTGATATTGGTAGATTTGTTGACCATCACTGTTTAGAGGTAGTTGTTTGCTTTGTTGATATTGGTAGATTTGTTGACCATCACTGTTTAGAGGTAGTTCATTGTTTTGTTGATATTGGTAGATTTGTTGATCATCACTGTTTAGAGGTAGTTTATTGTTTTGTTGATATTGGTAGATTTGTTGACCATCACTGTTTAGAGGTAGTTGTTTGCTTTGTTGATATTGGTAGATTTGTTGACCATCACTGTTTAGAGGTAGTTCATTGTTTTGTTGATATTGGTAGATTTGTTGACCATCACTGTATAGAGGTTGTTGTTTGCTTTGTTGATATTGGTAGATTTGTTGATCATCACTGTTTAGAGGTAGTTTATTGTTTTGTTGATATTGGTAGATTTGTTGACCATCACTGTTTAGAGGTAGTTGTTTGCTTTGTTGATATTGGTAGATTTGTTGACCATCACTGTCTAGAGGTAGTTTATTGTTTTGTTGATATTGGTAGATTTGTTGACCATCACTGTTTAGAGGTTGTTGTTTGCTTTGTTGATATTGGTAGATTTGTTGATCATCACTGTTTAGAGGTAGTTTATAGTTTTGTTGATATTGGTTGATTTGTTGACCATCACTGTCTAGAGGTAGTTTATTGTTTTGTTGATATTGGTAGATTTGTTGACCATCACTGTTTAGAGATAGTTTATTGTTTTGTTGATATTGGTAGATTTGTTGACCATCACTGTTTAGAGGTTGTTGTTTGCTTTGTTGATATTGGTAGATTTGTTGACCATCACTGTTTACAGGTAGTTTATAGTTTTGTTGATATTGGTTGATTTGTTGACCATCACTGTTTAAAGGTAGTTGTTTGTTTTGTTGATATTGGTAGATTTGTTGACCATCACTGTTTAGAGGTAATTGTTTGTTTTGTTGATATTGGTAGATTTGTTGACCATCACTATTTAGAGGTAGTTGTTTGCTTTGTTGATATTGGTAGATTTGTTGACCATCACTGTTTAGAGGTAGTTTATTGTTTTGTTGATATTGGTAGATTTGTTTACCATCACTGTTTAGAGGTAGTTGTTTGTTTTGTTGATATTGGTAGATTTGTTGACCATCACTGTATAGAGGTAGTTGTTTGCTTTGTTGATATTGGTAGATTTGTTGACCATCACTGTTTAGAGGTAGTTTATTGTTTTATTGATATTGGTAGATTTGTTGACCATCACTGTATAGAGGTAGTTTATTGTTTTGTTGATATTGGTAGATTTGTTGACCATCACTGTATAGAGGTAGTTTATTGTTTTGTTGATATTGGTAGATTTGTTGACCATCACTGTTTAGAGGTAGTTTATTGTTTTGTTGATATTGGTAGATTTGTTGACCATCACTGTATAGAGGTAGTTGTTTGCTTTGTTGATATTGGTAGATTTGTTGACCATCACTGTTTAGAGGTAGTTTATTGTTTTGTTGATATTGGTAGATTTGTTGACCATCACTGCTTAGAGGTAGTTGTTTGCTTTGTTGATATTGGTAGATTTGTTGACCATCACTGTTTAGAGGTAGTTTATTGTTTTGTTGATATTGGTAGATTTGTTGACCATCACTGTTTAGAGGTAGTTGTTTGCTTTGTTGATATTGGTAGATTTGTTGACCATCACTGTTTAGAGGTAGTTTATTGTTTTGTTGATATTGGTAGATTTGTTGACCATCACTGTATAGAGGTAGTTTATTGTTTTGTTGATATTGGTAGATTTGTTGACCATCACTGTATAGAGGTAGTTTATTGTTTTGTTGATATTGGTAGATTTGTTGACCATCACTGTTTAGAGGTAGTTTATTGTTTTGTTGATATTGGTAGATTTGTTGACCATCACTGTATAGCGGTAGTTGTTTGCTTTGTTGATATTGGTAGATTTGTTGACCATCACTGTTTAGAGGTAGTTTATTGTTTTGTTGATATTGGTAGATTTGTTGACCATCACTGTATAGAGGTAGTTGTTTGCTTTGTTGATATTGGTAGATTTGTTGACCATCACTGTTTAGAGGTAGTTTATTGTTTTGTTGATATTGGTAGATTTGTTGACCATCACTGTTTAGAGGTAATTGTTTGTTTTGTTGATATTGGTAGATTTGTTGACCATCACTGTATAGAGGTAGTTGTTTGCTTTGTTGATATTGGTAGATTTGTTGACCATCACTGTTTAGAGGTAGTTGTTTGCTTTGTTGATATTGGTAGATTTGTTGACCATCACTGTTTAGAGGTAGTTTATTGTTTTGTTGATATTGGTAGATTTGTTGACCATCACTGTTTAGAGGTAGTTTATTGTTTTGTTGATATTGGTAGATTTGTTGACCATCACTGTTTAGAGGTAGTTGTTTGCTTTGTTGATATTGGTAGATTTGTTGACCATCACTGTTTAGAGGTAGTTTATTGTTTTGTTGATATTGGTAGATTTGTTGACCATCACTGTTTAGAGGTAGTTGTTTGTTTTGTTGATATTGGTAGATTTGTTGACCATCACTGTTTAGAGTAATTGTTTGTTTTGTTGATATTGGTAGATTTGTTGACCATCACTGTTTAGAGGTAGTTGTTTGCTTTGTTGATATTGGTAGATTTGTTGACCATCACTGTTTAGAGGTAGTTTATTGTTTTGTTGATATTGGTAGATTTGTTGACCATCACTGTTTAGAGGTAGTTTATTGTTTTGTTGATATTGGTAGATTTGTTGACCATCACTGTTTAGAGTAATTGTTTGTTTTGTTGATATTGGTAGATTTGTTGACCATCACTGTTTAGAGGTAGTTGTTTGCTTTGTTGATATTGGTAGATTTGTTGACCATCACTGTTTAGAGGTAGTTCATTGTTTTGTTGATATTGGTAGATTTGTTGATCATCACTGTTTAGAGGTAGTTTATTGTTTTGTTGATATTGGTAGATTTGTTGACCATCACTGTTTAGAGGTAGTTGTTTGCTTTGTTGATATTGGTAGATTTGTTGACCATCACTGTTTAGAGGTAGTTCATTGTTTTGTTGATATTGGTAGATTTGTTGACCATCACTGTATAGAGGTTGTTGTTTGCTTTGTTGATATTGGTAGATTTGTTGATCATCACTGTTTAGAGGTAGTTTATTGTTTTGTTGATATTGGTAGATTTGTTGACCATCACTGTTTAGAGGTAGTTGTTTGCTTTGTTGATATTGGTAGATTTGTTGACCATCACTGTCTAGAGGTAGTTTATTGTTTTGTTGATATTGGTAGATTTGTTGACCATCACTGTTTAGAGGTTGTTGTTTGCTTTGTTGATATTGGTAGATTTGTTGATCATCACTGTTTAGAGGTAGTTTATTGTTTTGTTGATATTGGTAGATTTGTTGACCATCACTGTTTAGAGGTAGTTGTTTGCTTTGTTGATATTGGTAGATTTGTTGACCATCACTGTTTAGAGGTAGTTTATTGTTTTGTTGATATTGGTAGATTTGTTGACCATCACTGTTTAGAGGTTGTTGTTTGCTTTGTTGATATTGGTAGATTTGTTGACCATCACTGTTTAGAGGTAGTTGTTTGTTTTGTTGATATTGGTAGATTTGTTGACCATCACTATTTAGAGGTAGTTTATTGTTTTGTTGATATTGGTAGATTTGTTGACCATCACTGTTTAGAGGTAGTTTATTGTTTTGTTGATATTGGTAGATTTGTTGACCATCACTGTTTAGAGGTAGTTGTTTGTTTTGTTGATATTGGTAGATTTGTTGACCATCACTATTTAGAGGTAGTTTATTGTTTTGTTGATATTGGTAGATTTGTTGACCATCACTGTTTAGAGGTAGTTTATTTTTTGTTGATATTGGCAGATTTGTTGACCATCACTATTTAGAGGTAGTTTATTGTTTTGTTGATATTGGTAGATTTGTTGACCATCACTGTTTAGAGGTAGTTTATTGTTTTGTTGATATTGGTAGATTTGTTGACCATCACTATTTAGAGGTAGTTTATTGTTTTGTTGATATTGGTAGATTTGTTGACCATCACTGTTTAGAGGTAGTTTATTGTTTTGTTGATATTGGCAAATTTGTTGACCATCACTGTTTAGAGGTAGTTTATTGTTTTGTTGATATTGGTAGATTTGTTGACCATCACTGTTTAGAGGTAGTTCATTGTTTTGTTGATATTGGTAGATTTGTTGACCATCACTGTATAGAGGTTGTTGTTTGCTTTGTTGATATTGGTAGATTTGTTGACCATCACTGTTTAGAGGTAGTTTATTGTTTTGTTGATATTGGTAGATTTGTTGACCATCACTGTCTAGAGGTAGTTTATTGTTTTGTTGATATTGGTAGATTTGTTGACCATCACTGTCTAGAGGTAGTTTATTGTTTTGTTGATATTGGTAGATTTGTTGACCATCACTGTTTAGAGGTAGTTTATTGTTTTGTTGATATTGGTAGATTTGTTGACCATCACTGTTTAGAGGTAGTTGTTTGCTTTGTTGATCATCACTGTTTAGAGGTAGTTGTTTGTTTTGTTGATATTGGTAGATTTGTTGACCATCACTATTTAGAGGTAGTTGTTTGCTTTGTTGATATTGGTAGATTTGTTGACCATCACTGTTTAGAGGTAGTTTATTGTTTTGTTGATATTGGTAGATTTGTTGACCATCACTGTTTAGAGGTAGTTGTTTGCTTTGTTGATATTGGTAGATTTGTTGACCATCACTGTTTAGAGGTAGTTTATTGTTTTGTTGATATTGGTAGATTTGTTGACCATCACTGTTTAGAGGTAGTTTATTGTTTTGTTGATATTGGTAGATTTGTTGACCATCACTGTATAGAGGTAGTTTATTGTTTTGTTGATATTGGTAGATTTGTTGACCATCACTGTTTAGAGGTAGTTTATTGTTTTGTTGATATTGGTAGATTTGTTGACCATCACTGTATAGCGGTAGTTGTTTGCTTTGTTGATATTGGTAGATTTGTTGACCATCACTGTTTAGAGGTAGTTTATTGTTTTGTTGATATTGGTAGATTTGTTGACCATCACTGTATAGAGGTAGTTGTTTGCTTTGTTGATATTGGTAGATTTGTTGACCATCACTGTTTAGAGGTAGTTTATTGTTTTGTTGATATTGGTAGATTTGTTGACCATCACTGTTTAGAGGTAATTGTTTGTTTTGTTGATATTGGTAGATTTGTTGACCATCACTGTATAGAGGTAGTTGTTTGCTTTGTTGATATTGGTAGATTTGTTGACCATCACTGTTTAGAGGTAGTTGTTTGCTTTGTTGATATTGGTAGATTTGTTGACCATCACTGTTTAGAGGTAGTTTATTGTTTTGTTGATATTGGTAGATTTGTTGACCATCACTGTTTAGAGGTAGTTGTTTGTTTTGTTGATATTGGTAGATTTGTTGACCATCACTGTTTAGAGGTAGTTGTTTGCTTTGTTGATATTGGTAGATTTGTTGACCATCACTGTTTAGAGGTAGTTTATTGTTTTGTTGATATTGGTAGATTTGTTGACCATCACTGTTTAGAGGTAGTTGTTTGTTTTGTTGATATTGGTAGATTTGTTGACCATCACTGTTTAGAGTAATTGTTTGTTTTGTTGATATTGGTAGATTTGTTGACCATCACTGTTTAGAGGTAGTTGTTTGCTTTGTTGATATTGGTAGATTTGTTGACCATCACTGTTTAGAGGTAGTTTATTGTTTTGTTGATATTGGTAGATTTGTTGACCATCACTGTTTAGAGGTAGTTTATTGTTTTGTTGATATTGGTAGATTTGTTGACCATCACTGTTTAGAGTAATTGTTTGTTTTGTTGATATTGGTAGATTTGTTGACCATCACTGTTTAGAGGTAGTTGTTTGCTTTGTTGATATTGGTAGATTTGTTGACCATCACTGTTTAGAGGTAGTTCATTGTTTTGTTGATATTGGTAGATTTGTTGATCATCACTGTTTAGAGGTAGTTTATTGTTTTGTTGATATTGGTAGATTTGTTGACCATCACTGTTTAGAGGTAGTTGTTTGCTTTGTTGATATTGGTAGATTTGTTGACCATCACTGTTTAGAGGTAGTTCATTGTTTTGTTGATATTGGTAGATTTGTTGACCATCACTGTATAGAGGTTGTTGTTTGCTTTGTTGATATTGGTAGATTTGTTGACCATCACTGTTTAGAGGTAGTTTATTGTTTTGTTGATATTGGTAGATTTGTTGACCATCACTGTCTAGAGGTAGTTTATTGTTTTGTTGATATTGGTAGACTTGTTGACCATCACTGTCTAGAGGTAGTTTATTGTTTTGTTGATATTGGTAGATTTGTTGACCATCACTGTTTAGAGGTAGTTTATTGTTTTGTTGATATTGGTAGATTTGTTGACCATCACTGTTTAGAGGTAGTTGTTTGCTTTGTTGATCATCACTGTTTAGAGGTAGTTGTTTGTTTTGTTGATATTGGTAGATTTGTTGACCATCACTATTTAGAGGTAGTTGTTTGCTTTGTTGATATTGGTAGATTTGTTCACCATCACTATTTAGAGGTAGTTTATTGTTTTGTTGATATTGGTAGATTTGTTGACCATCAATGTTTAGAGGTAGTTTATTGTTTTGTTGATATTGGTAGATTTGTGAGTTTAGAGGTAGTTCATTGTTTTGTTGATATTGGTAGATTTGTTGACCATCACTGTATAGAGGTAGTTGTTTGCTTTGTTGATATTGGTAGATTTGTTGATCATCACTGTTTAGAGGTAGTTTATTGTTTTGTTGATATTGGTAGATTTGTTGACCATCACTGTTTAGAGGTAGTTTATTGTTTTGTTGATATTGGTAGATTTGTTGACCATCACTGTCTAGAGGTAGTTTATTGTTTTGTTGATATTGGTAGATTTGTTGACCATCACTGTTTAGAGGTTGTTGTTTGCTTTGTTGATATTGGTAGATTTGTTGATCATCACTGTTTAGAGGTAGTTTATTGTTTTGTTGATATTGGTAGATTTGTTGACCATCACTGTTTAGAGGTAGTTGTTTGCTTTGTTGATATTGGTAGATTTGTTGACCATCACTGTTTAGAGGTAGTTTATTGTTTTGTTGATATTGGTAGATTTGTTGACCATCACTGTTTAGAGGTTGTTGTTTGCTTTGTTGATATTGGTAGATTTGTTGACCATCACTGTTTAGAGGTAGTTGTTTGTTTTGTTGATATTGGTAGATTTGTTGACCATCACTATTTAGAGGTAGTTTATTGTTTTGTTGATATTGGTAGATTTGTTGACCATCACTGTTTAGAGGTAGTTTATTGTTTTGTTGATATTGGTAGATTTGTTGACCATCACTGTTTAGAGGTAGTTGTTTGTTTTGTTGATATTGGTAGATTTGTTGACCATCACTATTTAGAGGTAGTTTATTGTTTTGTTGATATTGGTAGATTTGTTGACCATCACTGTTTAGAGGTAGTTTATTTTTTGTTGATATTGGCAGATTTGTTGACCATCACTATTTAGAGGTAGTTTATTGTTTTGTTGATATTGGTAGATTTGTTGACCATCACTGTTTAGAGGTAGTTTATTGTTTTGTTGATATTGGTAGATTTGTTGACCATCACTATTTAGAGGTAGTTTATTGTTTTGTTGATATTGGTAGATTTGTTGACCATCACTGTTTAGAGGTAGTTTATTGTTTTGTTGATATTGGCAGATTTGTTGACCATCACTGTTTAGAGGTAGTTTATTGTTTTGTTGATATTGGCAGATTTGTTGACCATCACTGTTTAGAGGTAGTTCATTGTTTTGTTGATATTGGTAGATTTGTTGACCATCACTGTATAGAGGTTGTTGTTTGCTTTGTTGATATTGGTAGATTTGTTGACCATCACTGTTTAGAGGTAGTTTATTGTTTTGTTGATATTGGTAGATTTGTTGACCATCACTGTCTAGAGGTAGTTTATTGTTTTGTTGATATTGGTAGACTTGTTGACCATCACTGTCTAGAGGTAGTTTATTGTTTTGTTGATATTGGTAGATTTGTTGACCATCACTGTTTAGAGGTAGTTTATTGTTTTGTTGATATTGGTAGATTTGTTGACCATCACTGTTTAGAGGTAGTTGTTTGCTTTGTTGATCATCACTGTTTAGAGGTAGTTGTTTGTTTTGTTGATATTGGTAGATTTGTTGACCATCACTATTTAGAGGTAGTTGTTTGCTTTGTTGATATTGGTAGATTTGTTCACCATCACTATTTAGAGGTAGTTTATTGTTTTGTTGATATTGGTAGATTTGTTGACCATCAATGTTTAGAGGTAGTTTATTGTTTTGTTGATATTGGTAGATTTGTTGATCATCACTGTTTAGAGGTAGTTTATTGTTTTGTTGATATTGGTAGATTTGTTGACCATCACTGTTTAGAGGTAGTTTATTGTTTTGTTGATATTGGTAGATTTGTTGACCATCACTGTTTAGAGGTAGTTGTTTGTTTTGTTGATATTGGTAGATTTGTTGACCATCACTGTTTAGAGTAATTGTTTGTTTTGTTGATATTGGTAGATTTGTTGACCATCACTGTTTAGAGGTAGTTGTTTTCTTTGTTGATATTGGTAGATTTGTTGACCATCACTGTTTAGAGGTAGTTTATTGTTTTGTTGATATTGGTAGATTTGTTGACCATCACTGTTTAGAGGTAGTTTATTGTTTTGTTGATATTGGTAGATTTGTTGACCATCACTGTTTAGAGTAATTGTTTGTTTTGTTGATATTGGTAGATTTGTTGACCATCACTGTTTAGAGGTAGTTGTTTGCTTTGTTGATATTGGTAGATTTGTTGACCATCACTGTTTAGAGGTAGTTCATTGTTTTGTTGATATTGGTAGATTTGTTGATCATCACTGTTTAGAGGTAGTTAATTGTTTTGTTGATATTGGTAGATTTGTTGACCATCACTGTTTAGAGGTAGTTGTTTGCTTTGTTGATATTGGTAGATTTGTTGACCATCACTGTTTAGAGGTAGTTCATTGTTTTGTTGATATTGGTAGATTTGTTGACCATCACTGTATAGAGGTTGTTGTTTGCTTTGTTGATATTGGTAGATTTGTTGATCATCACTGTTTAGAGGTAGTTTATTGTTTTGTTGATATTGGTAGATTTGTTGACCATCACTGTTTAGAGGTAGTTGTTTGCTTTGTTGATATTGGTAGATTTGTTGACCATCACTGTCTAGAGGTAGTTTATTGTTTTGTTGATATTGGTAGATTTGTTGACCATCACTGTTTAGAGGTTGTTGTTTGCTTTGTTGATATTGGTAGATTTGTTGATCATCACTGTTTAGAGGTAGTTTATTGTTTTGTTGATATTGGTAGATTTGTTGACCATCACTATTTAGAGGTAGTTGTTTGCTTTGTTGATATTGGTAGATTTGTTGACCATCACTGTTTAGAGGTAGTTTATTGTTTTGTTGATATTGTTAGATTTGTTGACCATCACTGTTTAGAGGTTGTTGTTTCCTTTGTTGATATTGGTAGATTTGTTGACCATCACTGTTTAGAGGTAGTTGTTTGTTTTGTTGATATTGGTAGATTTGTTGACCATCACTATTTAGAGGTAGTTTATTGTTTTGTTGATATTGGTAGATTTGTTGACCATCACTGTTTAGAGGTAGTTTATTGTTTTGTTGATATTGGTAGATTTGTTGACCATCACTGTTTAGAGGTAGTTGTTTGTTTTGTTGATATTGGTAGATTTGTTGACCATCACTATTTAGAGGTAGTTTATTGTTTTGTTGATATTGGTAGATTTGTTGACCATCACTGTTTAGAGGTAGTTTATTTTTTGTTGATATTGGCAGATTTGTTGACCATCACTATTTAGAGGTAGTTTATTGTTTTGTTGATATTGGTAGATTTGTTGACCATCACTGTTTAGAGGTAGTTTATTGTTTTGTTGATATTGGTAGATTTGTTGACCATCACTATTTAGAGGTAGTTTATTGTTTTGTTGATATTGGTAGATTTGTTGACCATCACTGTTTAGAGGTAGTTTATTGTTTTGTTGATATTGGTAGATTTGTTGACCATCACTGTTTAGAGGTAGTTCATTGTTTTGTTGATATTGGTAGATTTGTTGACCATCACTGTATAGAGGTTGTTGTTTGCTTTGTTGATATTGGTAGATTTGTTGACCATCACTGTTTAGAGGTAGTTTATTGTTTTGTTGATATTGGTAGATTTGTTGACCATCACTGTCTAGAGGTAGTTTATTGTTTTGTTGATATTGGTAGATTTGTTGACCATCACTGTCTAGAGGTAGTTTATTGTTTTGTTGATATTGGTAGATTTGTTGACCATCACTGTTTAGAGGTAGTTTATTGTTTTGTTGATATTGGTAGATTTGTTGACCATCACTGTTTAGAGGTAGTTGTTTGCTTTGTTGATCATCACTGTTTAGAGGTAGTTGTTTGTTTTGTTGATATTGGTAGATTTGTTGACCATCACTATTTAGAGGTAGTTTATTGTTTTGTTGATATTGGTAGATTTGTTGACCATCACTGTATAGAGGTAGTTGTTTGTTTTGTTGATATTGGTAGATTTGTTGACCATCACTATTTAGAGGTAGTTCATTGTTTTGTTGATATTGGTAGATTTGTTGACCATCACTGTTTAGAGGTAGTTTATTGTTTTGTTGATATTGGTAGATTTGTTGACCATCACTGTTTAGAGGTAGTTGTTTGTTTTGTTGATATTGGTAGATTTGTTGACCATCACTATTTAGAGGTAGTTTATTGTTTTGTTGATATTGGTAGATTTGTTGACCATCACTGTATAGAGGTAGTTGTTTGTTTTGTTGATATTGGTAGATTTGTTGACCATCACTATTTAGAGGTAGTTTATTGTTTTGTTGATATTGGTAGATTTGTTGACCATCACTGTTTAGAGGTTGTTGTTTGCTTTGTTGATATTGGTAGATTTGTTGACCATCACTATTTAGAGGTAGTTTATTGTTTTGTTGATATTGGTAGATTTGTTGACCATCACTGTATAGAGGTAGTTGTTTGTTTTGTTGATATTGGTAGATTTGTTGACCATCACTATTTAGAGGTAGTTTATTGTTGTTGATATTGGTAGATTTGTTGACCATCACTGTTTAGAGGTAGTTTATTGTTTTGTTGATATTGGTAGATTTGTTGACCATCACTGTTTAGAGGTAGTTGTTTGTTTTGTTGATATTGGTAGATTTGTTGACCATCACTGTATAGAGGTAGTTGTTTGTTTTGTTGATATTGGTAGATTTGTTGACCATCACTATTTAGAGGTAGTTTATTGTTTTGTTGATATTGGTAGATTTGTTGACCATCACTGTATAGAGGTAGTTTATTGTTTTGTTGATATTGGTAGATTTGTTGACCATCACTATTTAGAGGTAGTTTATTGTTTTGTTGATATTGGTAGATTTGTTGATCATCACTGTTTACAGGTAGTTGATAGTTTTGTTGATATTGGTAGATTTGTTGACCATCACTGTTTAGAGGTAGTTGTTTGTTTTGTTGATATTGGTAGATTTGTTGACCATCACTATTTAGAGGTAGTTTATTGTTTTGTTGATATTGGTAGATTTGTTGACCATCACTGTATAGAGGTAGTTGTTTGCTTTGTTGATCATCACTGTATAGAGGTTGTTTGTTTTGTTGATATTGGTAGATTTGTTGACCATCACTATTTAGAGGTAGTTTATTGTTTTGTTGATATTGGTAGATTTGTTGACCATCACTGTATAGAGGTAGTTGTTTGTTTTGTTGATATTGGTAGATTTGTTGACCATCACTATTTAGAGGTAGTTTATTGTTTTGTTGATATTGGTAGATTTGTTGACCATCACTATTTAGAGGTAGTTTATTGTTTTGTTGATATTGGTAGATTTGTTGACCATCACTGTTTACAGGTAGTTTATAGTTTTGTTGATATTGGTAGATTTGTTGACCATCACTATTTAGAGGTAGTTTATTGTTTTGTTGATATTGGTAGATTTGTTGACTATCACTATTTAGAGGTAGTTTATTGTTTTGTTGATATTGGTAGATTTGTTGACCATCACTGTTTAGAGGTTGTTGTTTGTTTTGTTGATATTGGTAGATTTGTTGATCATCACTGTATAGAGGTAGTTTATTTTTTGTTGATATTGGTAGATTTGTTTACCATCACTGTTTAGAGGTAGTTTATTGTTTTGTTGATATTGGTAGATTTGTTGACCATTACTGTATAGAGGTTGTTGTTTGCTTTGTTGATATTGGTAGATTTGTTGACCATCACTATTTAGAGGTAGTTTATTGTTTTGTTGATATTGGTAGATTTGTTGACCATCACTGTTTAGAGGTAGTTTATTTTTTTGTTGATATTGGTAGATTTGTTGACCATCACTATTTAGAGGTAGTTTATTGTTTTGTTGATATTGGTAGATTTGTTGACCATCAATGTTTAGAGGTAGTTTATTGTTTTGTTGATATTGGTAGATTTGTTGATCATCACTGTTTAGAGGTAGTTTATTGTTTTGTTGATATTGGTAGATTTGTTGACCATCACTGTTTAGAGGTTGTTGTTTGCTTTGTTGATATTGGTAGATTTGTTGACCATCACTGTTTAGAGGCAGTTTATTATTTTGTTGATATTGGTAGATTTGTTGACCATCACTGTTTAGAGGTAGTTTATTGTTTTGTTGATATTGGTAGATTTGTTGACCATCACTGTTTAGAGGTAGTTGTTTGCTTTGTTGATATTGGTAGATTCGTTGACCATCACTGTTTAGAGGTAATTGTTTGTTTTGTTGATATTGGTAGATTTGTTGACCATCACTGTTTAGAGGTAATTGTTTGTTTTGTTGATATTGGTAGATTCGTTGACCATCACTGTTTAGAGGTAGTTTATTGTTTTGTTGATATTGGTAGATTTGTTGACCATCACTGTTTAGAGGTAGTTTATTGTTTTGTTGATATTGGTAGATTTGTTGTCCATCACTGTTTAGAGTCAATCTAATTAAAATCATATCTCTCATTTGCTCCCATTTAATGATATGTTGTGACATGGGCGATCTGAGGATTATTACGGGACATGTGCGAGTGACCCCATTTACCAGCCAATGAAAATGGGGATTGCAAAAAATATGAAAATTTTACTAAACCGCTTTTCAAGCTATGAACAAATCGATTGGCCGAAACACATATTTATCATATCATTACACAGTATATTCATGACACAAGGTCACTCACATGTGACCCTTAATGGGGTTTCCTCAGATCTCTCATACCACGACATATCAGTAACTGGGAACAAGTGAGAGATTTTAATCAGATTGGTTTAGAGGTACTTGTTAGTTTGTTGACCATCATTGTTTAGAGGTACTTGTTAGTTTGTTGACGTTCATTGTTTAGAGGTACTTGTTAGTTTGTTGACCATCATTGTTTAGAGGTACTTGTTAGTTTGCTGACCATCATTGATTAGAGGTACTTGTTTGTTTGTTGACCATCATTGCTTAGAGGTACTTGTTAGTTTGTTGACCATCATTGATTAGAGGTACTTGTTTGTTTGTTGACCATCATTGTTTAGAGGTACTTGTTAGTTTGTTGACCATCATTGCTTAGAGGTACTTGTTAGTTTGTTGACCATCATTGTTTAGAGGTACTTGTTAGTTTGTTGACCATCATTGTTTAGAGGTACTTGTTAGTTTGTTGACGATCATTGTTTAGAGGTACTTGTTAGTTTGTTGACCATCATTGCTTAGAGGTACTTGTTAGTTTGTTGACCATCATTGCTTAGAGGTACTTGTTAGTTTGTTGACCATCATTGTTTAGAGGTACTTGTTAGTTTGTTGACGATCATTGTTTAGAGGTACTTGTTAGTTTGTTGACCATCATTGTTTAGAGGTACTTGTTAGTTTGTTGACCATCATTGCTTAGAGGTACTTGTTAGTTTGTTGACCATCATTGTTTACAGGTACTTGTTAGTTTGTTGACCATCATTGTTTAGAGGTACTTGTTAGTTTGTTGACCATCATTGTTTAGAGGTACTTGTTAGTTTGTTGACCATCATTGTTTAGAGGTACTTGTTAGTTTGTTGACGATCATTGTTTAGAGGTACTTGTTAGTTTGTTGACCATCATTGTTTAGAGGTATTTGTTTGTTTGTTGACCATCATTGTTTAGAGGTACTTGTAAGTTTGTTGACCATCATTGTTTAGAGGTACTTGTTTGTTTGTTGACCATCATTGTTTAGAGGTACTTGTTTGTTGACCATCATTGTTTAGAGGTACTTGTTTGTTTGTTGACCATCATTGTTTAGAGGTACTTGTTAGTTTGTTGACGATCATTGTTTAGAGGTACTTGTTTGTTTGTTGACCATCACTGTTTAGAGGTACTTGTTAGTTTGTTGATATTGGCAATATTGTTGACCATCATTGTTTAGAGGTACTTGTTAGTTTGTTGATATTGTTGATCATCACTGTTTAGAGGTACTTGTTACTTTGTTGATATTGTTGACCATCATTGTTTAGAGGTACTTGTTAGTTTGTTGATATTGTTGACCATCACTGTTTAGAGGTTCTTGTTAGTTTGCTGATATTGGTGATATTGTTAATCATCACTGTTTAGAGGTACTTGTTAGTTTGTTGATATTGGTGATATTGTTGACGATCATTGTTTAGAGGTACTTGTTAGTTTGTTGACCATCATTGTTTAGAGGTACTTGTTTGTTTGTTGACCATCATTGATAGAGGTACTTGTTTGTTTGTTGACCATCACTGTTTAGAGGTACTTGTTAGTTTGTTGACCATCATTGTTTAGAGGTACTTGTTTGTTTGTTGACCATCATTGTTTAGAGGTACTTGTTAGTTTGTTGACCATCATTGTTTAGAGGTACTTGTTTGTTTGTTGACCATCATTGTTTAGAGGTACTTGTTTGTTTATTGACCATCATTGTTTAGAGGTACTTGTTAGTTTGTTGACCATCATTGTTTAGAGGTACTTGTTAGTTTGTTGACCATCATTGTTTAGAGGTACTTGTTAGTTTGTTGACCATCATTGAATAGAGGTACTTGTTTGTTTGTTGACCATCATTGTTTAGGGATACTTGTTAGTTTGTTGACCATCATTGTTTAGAGGTACTTGTTACTTTGTTAATATTGTTGACCATCACTGTTTAGAGGTACTTGTTAGTTTGTTAACCATCATTGTTTAGAGGTACTTGTTACTTTGTTGATATTGTTGACCATCACTGTTTAGGGGTACTTGTTAGTTTGTTGAAATTGTTGACCATCATTGTTTAGAGGTACTTGTTAGTTTGTTGATATTGGTGATATTGTTGATCATCATTGTTTAGAGGTACTTGTTAGTTTGTTGATATTGGCGATATTGTTGATCATCACTGTTTAGAGGTACTTGTTACTTTGTTGATATTGGTGATATTGTTGACCATCATTGTTTAGAGGTACTTGTTAGTTTGTTGATATTGGTGATATTGTTGACCATCATTGTTTAGAGGTACTTGTTAGTTTGTTGATATTGGTGATATTGTTGACCATCATTGTTTAGAGGTACTTGTTAGTTTGTTGATATTGGTGATATTTTTGACCATCATTGTTAAGAGGTACTTGTTAGTTTGTTGATATTGGTGATATTGTTGACCATCATTGTTTAGAGGTACTTGTTAGTTTGTTGATATTGGTGATATTGTTGACCATCATTGTTTAGAGGTACTTGTTAGTTTGTTGATATTGGTGATATTGTTGATCATCATTGTTTAGAGGTACTTGTTAGTTTGTTGATATTGGTGATATTGTTGACCATCATTGTTTAGAGGTACTTGTTAGTTTGTTGACCATCATTGTTTAAAGGTACTTGTTAGTTTGTTGATATTGGTGATATTGTTGACCATCACTGTTTAGAGGTACTTGTTACTTTGTTGATATTGTTGACCATCACTGTTTAGAGGTACTTGTTTGTTTGTTGACCATCATTGTTTAGAGGTTCTTGTTTGTTTATTGACCATCATTGCTTAGAGGTACTTGTTAGTTTGTTGACCATCATTGTTTAGAGGTACTTGTTAGTTTGTTGACCATCATTGTTTAGAGGTACTTGTTAGTTTGTTGACCATCATTGATTAGAGGTACTTGTTTGTTTGTTGACCATCATTGTTTAGAGGTACTTGTTAGTTTGTTGACCATCATTGTTTAGAGGTACTTGTTACTTTGTTGATATTGTTGACCATCACTGTTTAGAGGTACTTGTTAGTTTGTTGATATTGTTGATATTGTTGATCATCACTGTTTAGAGGTACTTGTTAGTTTGTTGATATTGGTGATATTGTTGATCATCACTGTTTAGAGGTACTTGTTACTTTGTTGATATTGTTGACCATCACTGTTTAGAGGTACTTGTTAGTTTGTTGAAATTGTTGACCATCATTGTTTAGAGGTACTTGTTAGTTTGTTGATATTGGTGATATTGTTGATCATCACTGTTTAGAGGTACTTGTTAGTTTGTTGATATTGGTGATATTGTTGACCATCATTGTTTAGAGGTACTTGTTAGTTTGTTGATATTGGTGATATTGTTGACCATCATTGTTTAGAGGTACTTGTTAGTTTGTTGATATTGGTGATATTGTTGACCATCATTGTTTAGAGGTACTTGTTAGTTTGTTGATATTGGTGATATTGTTGATCATCACTGTTTAGAGGTACTTGTTAGTTTGTTGATATTGGTGATATTGTTGACCATCATTGTTTAGAGGTACTTGTTAGTTTGTTGATATTAGTGATATTGTTGACCATCATTGTTTAGAGGTACTTGTTACTTTGTTGATATTGGTGATATTGTTGATCATCACTGTTTAGAGGTACTTGTTAGTTTGTTGATATTGGTGATATTGTTGACCATCACTGTTTAGAGGTACTTGTTAGTTTGTTGATATTGGTGATATTGTTGATCATCACTGTTTAGAGGTACTTGTTAGTTTGTTGATATTGGTGATATTGTTGACCATCACTGTTTAGAGGTACTTGTTACTTTGTTGATATTGTTGATCATCACTGTTTAGAGGTACTTGTTAGTTTGTTGATATTGGTGATATTGTTGATCATCATTGTTTAGAGGTACTTGTTAGTTTGTTGATATTGTTGATCATCACTGTTTAGAGGTACTTGTTAGTTTGTTGATATTGGTGATATTGTTGACCATCATTGTTTAGAGGTACTTGTTAGTTTGTTGATATTGGTGATATTGTTGATCATCACTGTTTAGAGGTACTTGTTAGTTTGTTGATATTGGTGATATTGTTGATCATCACTGTTTAGAGGTACTTGTTACTTTGTTGATATTGTTGACCATCACTGGTTAGAGGTACTTGTTAGTTTGTTGAAATTGTTGACCATCATTGCTTAGAGGTACTTGTTAGTTTGTTGATATTGGTGATATTGTTGACCATCATTGTTTAGAGGTACTTGTTAGTTTGTTGATATTGGTGATTTTGTTGATCATCACTGTTTAGAGGTACTTGTTAGTTTGTTGATATTGGTGATATTGTTGATCATCATTGTTTAGAGGTACTTGTTACTTTGTTGATATTGGTGATATTGTTGATCATCATTGTTTAGAGGTACTTGTTAGTTTGTTGATATTGGTGATATTGTTGATCATCACTGTTGAGAGGTACTTGTTACTTTGTTGATATTGTTGACCATCACTGTTTAGAGGTACTTGTTAGTTTGTTGAAATTGTTGACCATCATTGCTTAGAGGTACTTGTTAGTTTGTTGATATTGGTGATATTGTTGACCATCATTGTTTAGAGGTACTTGTTAGTTTGTTGATATTGTTGACCATCACTGTTTAGAGGTACTTGTTAGTTTGTTGAAATTGTTGACCATCATTGCTTAGAGGTACTTGTTAGTTTGTTGATATTGGTGATATTGTTGACCATCACTGTTTAGAGGTACTTGTTAGTTTGTTGATATTGTTGACCATCACTGTTTAGAGGTACTTGTTAGTTTGTTGATATTGGTGATATTGTTGATCATCATTGTTTAGAGGTACTTGTTAGTTTGTTGATATTGTTGATCATCACTGTTTAGAGGTACTTGTTAGTTTGTTGATATTGGTGATATTGTTGATCATCATTGTTTAGAGGTACTTGTTAGTTTGTTGATATTGTTGATCATCACTGTTTAGAGGTACTTGTTAGTTTGTTGATATTGGTGATATTGTTGATCATCACTGTTGAGAGGTACTTGTTACTTTGTTGATATTGTTGACCATCACTGTTGAGAGGTACTTGTTACTTTGTTGATATTGTTGACCATCACTGTTTAGAGGTACTTGTTACTTTGTTGATATTGTTGACCATCACTGTTTAGAGGTACTTGTTACTTTGTTGATATTGTTGACCATCACTGTTTAGAGGTACTTGTTACTTTGTTGATATTGTTGACCATCACTGTTTAGAGGTACTTGTTACTTTGTTGATATTGTTGACCATCACTGTTTAGAGGTACTTGTTAGTTTGTTGATATTGGTGATATTGTTGACCATCATTGTTTAGAGGTACTTGTTAGTTTGTTGACCATCATTGTTTAGAGGTTCTTGTTAGTTTGTTTATATTGGTGATATTGTTGACCATCATTGTTTAGAGGTGATTGATCATTTTATTGATAATAGTTTATTTGTTGACCATCAATGTTAAGAGGGAGCTATTATTTTATTGATAATGGTTTATTTGTTGACCATCAATGTTAAGAGGGAGCTATTATTTTTGCTGACAATAACCAGAACATATCTCCCAAGTAACAATTGCATCACTTGATGTGGCCAAAAAAAAATATATGTGTCACATGTTAAAAAAATTTAGGGTCGGTCGGTCAGGATTAATTTATTATTATTTTTTTTTTTTATTATCGGCACAACCGGAAATGGTCGTTCCCGGTTCCGGAATCCGATATTTCATTTTCGAAATTATCGGTAAAATGACGAATTATGCAGTTTTTCTACCTTCTTTGCTCTCAATTTCGACAAAAAGCTAGCAGTTGAATCAATAAAACATTGCTGCTGGTTAAACAACAAAAATGGTTATCCGAATTCTGTGTAAAAATTTATAGGGTCGCTAGCAAAAATTAGGGTAGGTCGGGTGACCGTAAACACACATATTTTTTCTTTGGCCTGTTTTTGAGCAGAATATATTTGATATTTCAACCAATCAGAAAGCAGAATTGGCCCAAGCAGTCATGTTTAATTTCCCAATGAAATGACAATAAAAATAATGCTGAAAGTCATACTAGAAGTAGTAGCATTTATGAAAGAATTGGTTCTAATTGGTCTAGTAGTTTCTAGGAGCCAGGAACTGGATTTCCATTGCCATATACCCTGAACTTTTTTTATGTTCAGCGAGTTGAGGCGAGAGGTGACACAGCGTAAAGACAATTCCTCACTTAAATGGCCCTTTGTCTTTGTTAAAGATGCATAAGCTAAAAATAGAACATTTTCTAATTCATTCTAAATCTACATGTAGGTTTTTACCTTTCACGATCTTTCCTTTTAGTTTTCCTTTCTCGTGACCTAGATCTTGACCTAGCCCTCTTCTTCTCCTCTTTTTTAAGGTCGGTATCTGGAGAATGTTGACGTTTTCTGTCTTCTCTTTTATGATCTGTTTCCATTATCTACAGAGAAATATAATGATATTCAGTTAAATCTTGACAATATACTGTAAAAAATCCATCTAGCCCAATACTGGATGATAACTTGGTAATGACACCTTGTAATTAGTAATTTTACTGTACCTAATTGTGTATTTAGACTAACAAAAAATATGGATGCAATGTCTTAAAATATAAACTAAAGTTTATGAGTATTCTGCACAACATTGAGAAAAAACTCTGTAAACCTCATCTTTGTCCCAGTTTTTAAATCGCATACACATCAACTTTATCATAATAAATAACTGTTTTGAATGTACATGTATTTAAAAAAAAATCATCTTTATACTGCATTGTAAAACCGACTTCTCCACAAAACACACACATAGAATAGTTTCTCCACAAAACACACACATAGAATAGTTTCTCCACAAAACACACGCATAGAATAGTTTCTCCACAAAACACACACATAGAATAGTTTCTCCACAAAACACACACATAGAATAGTTTTTCCACAAAACACACACATAGAATAGTTTCTCCACAAAACACACACATAGAATAGTTTCTCCACACAACACACACATAGAATAGTTTCTCCACAAAACACACACATAGAATAGTTTCTCCACAACACACACACATAGAATAGTTTCTCCACAAAACACACACATAGAATAGTTTCTCCACAAAACACACACATAGAATAGTTTCTCCACAAAACACACACATAGAATAGTTTCTCCACAAAACACACACATAGAATAGTTTCTCCACAAAACACACACATAGAATAGTTTCTCCACAAAACACACACATAGAATAGTTTCTCCACAAAACACACACATAGAATAGTTTCTCCACAAAACACACACATAGAATAGTTTCTCCACAAAACACACGCATAGAATAGTTTCTCCACAAAACACACACATAGAATAGTTTCTCCACAAAACACACACATAGAATAGTTTTTCCACAAAACACACACATAGAATAGTTTCTCCACAAAACACACACATAGAATAGTTTCTCCACACAACACACACATAGAATAGTTTCTCCACAAAACACACACATAGAATAGTTTCTCCACAACACACACACATAGAATAGTTTCTCCACAAAACACACACATAGAATAGTTTCTCCACAAAACACACACATAGAATAGTTTCTCCACAAAACACACACATAGAATAGTTTCTCCACAAAACACACACATAGAATAGTTTCTCCACAAAACACACACATAGAATAGTTTCTCCACAAAACACACACATAGAATAGTTTCTCCACAAAACACACACATAGAATAGTTTCCTACTCATGAAGTGTTACATTTACACTATTTAACTTTATTTCAAATCATTGTTTTTTTCTCTGCAAATGTCTCAAGTAAATTTCTTTTCTCATTAAAAAATGGTAATAATTGAAATCTTCCACTGTGGTGGTATTTCAGACAAGTATACAAATGTGTTAAATTTATTGTTATAAAACACTGCATGAGTTGGACCTTAAAATGTAATTAATATCTAGGTAATACAGGTAATAAGTATATGTTATCTGAATGTGAATTGATTGATACCGAAAATATCAGCCTGTTGAGCCAGAATATGAAGCTTGTTGGCGAGTGAGCGAAGTGAACGAGTCACAAACTTCATATTCTGTCGAGCAGGCTAATATTAGGGAGGTCAGACATTTTTCAATTTTTTTACACAATGGTAAATTCTGTAATTCTGTCTTACATTTGAAGACAGCTGCAGTGACAATGCACTAGAACACTATTATTTAAAGTGAATTATTTAAAAGGTGACATTTTGAAATAAATAAATAATGTTTGGAGAAAATTCTTCATATGTCATAATTTTTTTATATTTAAACTGGACAGAAGCGACCAAAATTGAATGGAAACTTTGGAAATGGCACCGCTATTTTGAAACTATTTATTCCTTGAAACACATGTTGCCGACCAATTAGACTGAAAGTAAAACTCTTCTGTAGTGGATAATGGGCTAGGTTTTAATAATCTCATACAGTTTGATGAGAAAATTCAAAATTTTTATTTATACGTTCAATTTTATGGGTAAAATTTATCCAATTTTGGTGCCGTTTTCAATTTTCCCATTGAAATGCATGGTAAAAAATAATTTTAAAAATGTGTTTGGAAACACATGTTGCTGATGAAACAAAGACTACAACTACAGTACAGAAAGGGACATGCCGTGATCAATCACTGTGATAGTGGTCATGTCTAGGAGAGTGATGGGGATTAAAAATTTTAATTCATGTCGGTGATCAGGGGGCAATAAAACACCAGGTGTTAATCTTGTATTCAAGTGTGTCGTTTTACAGGTAAACTAGTCAGACAAGATGTACAGGTGAAATTACGTTTTTAAATTGCCTATTTTTTTTTTCAGGTACTGTCTCCGATTCCCCTCAGAATTAAAAAAAAACATTTTTATTTCTTTCCTCAAAACGTAAAACATCCTTGAACGTAATCCCGGGAATGAAATCCTGAGATCGAGAAAATAGCACGAGAACGGAGAGTTCATTTGAATTGATGAATAAAATGTAAATAATAAATGATTATTCAACTTCAATTCAGTGAAATCATGGGTTGTGCAAATATGTTTCAAATTTTTTTAACCTTGGCTGTGTATTGCGTATCTACACCTAGTATTTTATTGACACGTGTACACGTGACCTGGCTTGTGCACAAATGAAGTTGCATAAACACATGCGCGATATGCGTGATTTGTTACGTTTTAAAGCATATTTCCAGTTCAACATTACATTTTAGTTCACTAATATTTTACGTTTTAAAGCGTATTTCCAGTTCAATATTACATTTTAGTTCACTAATATTTTTTATACGTTCAGTAATTTTTTTTATTTTAATCTTCGTAGAAAACCCAGTTAAAACCCTTTTCGTTGTAGAAATACGTACTTAATAATTTGTATACCTGTATACGGTCATTGAAGAATTTGATTAAAAATTAACGAAACAAATATTTATAAACAGATCGTTCAAAGAAGTACTACATGTCCAAAAGTCACTAAATTTACGGATATATTTTGGAAATTAGCGACTAATCTGCAGAAAGTTTAGAAACGTGAAAGGAAATAAGGAATTGACCTTTATCATGATTTTACCCCTACAAATGTTTGACATTACACAGTATCTGACCAAAATCAAATGTCACCAGTTTATTTATTTATTCAAATTCAAATCTTAATTGGCTTTCAACCCAATAGATTTATGACAAAATATGGTAAAAAAAACTCAAAGTTCATGGAACAAATTAAAAGCATGCTCATAGTTTTCCGCTTTTTGTTCATTTTGTAGCCATTAGCTACGTAAATTTGGATTGTTATAGGTTTTTGTTTGCAATTTTAAAGATAATTATTTTCATCTATAACGAAATTACGTAACAAGCCATGTGTGTAAAACAGTTTACTTGAATTGTTAATTTTTTTTTCAATACGAGAGGTAAAAGTCCAAAACACAAAATAAACCAATAATTAATTTTAAGTCTGCTCTTTACCAACTAAACACTAAAAACCCGCGCTTGCAAAGTCCGTGCTTCAAAAACCCGCGACTGCGGTTTAACTTATAAACAAAAAATACATTGATGAAGTAGCCCGTATTTACGAATATTTCAATACATACTGAATACAACCCAACAGTAGAAAAAAAATGAGAAATTAAAATTAAACAAGATAAAGTTCAGTTGCGGTTTCAACAAAATTCTTAATATAGAACTCGAGGTCATAAAGTAGAACTTTCTAAAACAAACGAAAACGATAACAAGACAGACATTCTTTGGCAATGAAAAGCAACAAACAGTCAAATATTAACAGCAAGAGGATACACAATTAATTGTCAAAAATACATCCTTCAGTAGCAATAATTACGGCTTACGATATTAAAAGTCAACAGGTAGAACAGGTAACGCTAATTTCTTAATTGGCAGTAAAATATCAATCGGCGCACAGGTGACCGAGAGCCATAAAATTTAATCCCCACCACCTTGTTTTATGGTCCTTTTTAGGTCTATCACAGTGGGTTTATGTCCGTGATGATCTGTCTAAAGGATTAAAAATTATGTCTCTCGGAGTGATCAATCACGGTATGTCGCTTTCTGTACTGTATGCAATTTCTTTTAGAACAATGTCTAAACTACATTTATCAAGTACAGTTTCATTAGATTTCATTATTGTTTTCAAATAATTTCTGATATTCTATTTCTTGGTAAAGACAGATAAAATTCAAAATGGCCACCATTATAAAATATAAGTGGTCATTTTCCGAACTTCAAATTGTCATAACTTTTGAACCGCTTAACATATTTTTAAAAACTAAACACCATTGTAAATATCTTCAGGAGATCTGATCATTGGTGTGTACTTTAAGATATTTTAACACATTTTCAAAAAAAGTATGACCCCCCTACTAATATTTTTTACCTAATTTTTGAAACTTCAAGTAGATGATCAACATTTTTCGAAGTTTTGCTTCTTTTTTCGCCTAATTTTTGAAACTTCAAGTGACTGGACAGTACCAGTGGTTGGAGTCTGGATATAGTGGTTTCTCTAATAGAATTCCATTGGCATTTGTTTTAAGAAGAAGCCTTTTTTAATCATATTTAACTTCCTTGTTAGACATTGGGTACTTAAATTAAATAATTTGCGAATCTCTGCCTAACTACTAATTATGTCACATATCCTTAATGTCCCAACCATTAAGAGTAAGACTACTAAGAGTAAGAGTAAGAAAGGAAATTTAAAATGATGAATGTCATGTCTATGATGACGCTTATGACTAGCTTATCTATCGCTCGCTTCTCGGGTCGTACCTGCTCTTAAAACCTTTGAAAAAAAAAATTCTGAAAGACTGTATATTTCTTCTACTGTGTACTTCAGCAATTCCAATCGTTCTGCTAACGTTTAAATCCGGGGAACGCATTCATGGACGCAGACATGTTGGGTGTGTTAGGAATTCCACTAAATTCACCCTTTGCTCACCAAAAATGCTGTCAAAAGTTGTGACCCAAGTGCATACAAAGTACTACACAATTAAATATATAATACTTTTTCCTATTATATAGAATCAAGAATTTTATTTTTTCCAATTTTGGGCCCACAAGGGGCATACAAAGATCCAACATATAAAAGAATGAAAAAACCAAATAAAGAAGACATGACATATTTTGTAATATAATGTTATTCTAGGGTTGATACCACAGCTGATGGAAAAAACATTTTATAGACAACAATAGATGTCATACATTCAGTTAGTCTTAATCACCTTTGTTTCATTATTACACTAATTTAATCATTTGGCTATATATTATAAATTTATTCTTGTCCACACATGCAACAGTAAATAATCATCAAATACTGATGGCCTACTGAAAGCCTAAAGAAGAAAGAAGAAGAAGGAGGCATTGGGTGATCCTTTTGGCGGAAATTCTGATTTGACATTGGTAATCTCAGGGTGAGTTTAGTGACATTCCACCCGCACCCTTTATCTTCTGGTAACAAAAACAATTTCGCAGAGCAAAAGGGAAATTAAAAATAATTGGCAACCAGTATAAAATTTACATCTAAATCACAAAGACGTTTGATAACATAGCTTTTAAAATAATTAAAAAAAAGATTGAAAGTAACCTCGTCCTTAGAAATATTTGGCATCAAAATGGCAGACTTGTGGGAAGACAGAGATGTTCGCTTTGACGTGAACCCAGCGTAAGTGGAAAAGACTAACTGAAAATTTACCTTGCAATTTTGCATCAATGTATCCTAGACTAAAGTACCCATGATTCGTACACATAATAATGTTCATGTAAAAAAATCATTTGAGAATTGCTTTTTATCAAACCAAATTCACTTTTCTATTCAGCAAATATTTGCGTTTTAATCCATAAGTAATATGGATTCTAATGTATCTTCTGACATCTGTGTACGTGTTTGTTGGTATGCGGGCAAATCGGCCCCAAGTCAAACCTGCCCAGATCAAATCATTGTATTATTATGTTTTTTTATTTAATTTGATAATATGTACAGGGTTTGAAATTAGCAGTCGCCCACTCACCATTTGCGAGTAAATTTCAGTGTAGGCCATTAAAAATCTCATCTCAGTCGCCCACTTGGCGAGTGAAAATTAGAAAAAATAAAATAGTGTAAATCTAGATGTAATAATTCCTATTCACCAAGATCGAAATCCGAAAAATATTGACATTTCCATCGATCGATGTTAAGCCCAGATTTTTTGTTTAGTTATTAAACTGATAACCGCTTATATTACGCTTCGCTCTTTGAACTTAGTGTAGTAGCCCGGGAACCAGCTTATTTTGATGTATGCGAATCTTATCTCCAGTTAAGGAGATTTACGGCTGTTCTATTTAACACCTCTGTATAAGGATGTCAATTTTTGCATTAATTTTGCGTCATTTAAAGATTGAAATAAAGAATTTAGTTGTTGTTGTAAAGGGATTTAGGTAACAAATAATTCTTTTAACAACGATGATTTCTCTGTTGTCTTTATATTGCACAAACCATACAGTTTTCTGTTGAGTCATATTACAGAATTTTATAGTACACTTTTCCGACTTTGATTTCTAATTTTACATGTTCGTTCAAAATATCCGGTTGACGAAATGTTTCGCCAAGCCGATTTAAGTCAGTTCTTTTTGGGGAACTCTGGGCCTCTTAAAAGGCAAAATGAGCAGAGAACACAATATTTTAGAGATTACGAAAAGTCCAAATGCTCTAGACAATTTTTAAATGAATGGAAACAAAACTGTCCATGGTTAGTTGATACTGAAACTGGCATGGTTTGTTCATATTGCAAAGAACACAAAAAAATGAAAATTCATTTACTACAGGATGTACAAGCTACAAACATCCACACCATATGTCAAGCTCTAAATCGCCCGGAAATTTGATTTCAACTATAAATTTCTGATGTCATAGTGTATTGGTGCATGTAAAATAAGTTTATTTTGAGGAAAATGTTTTGGAATTTTTTTTGTCTTCTCAACTTCTGTATTAAATTATAGTTTCTGAATGGCCAATTTTGCTGCCAGGAAATGGACAGAATGCAGGATTTTACACCATTTATCCCAGGGCTTCCGGGGGCCTTGAGCGGACCCCCTGCCATAGGGCACCTCACAAGCAAGGTGGCAGGCGTGCTATGCGTGCCTGATGGGCCCCTAACAAATTGTGTGGGCTACCAAAATTAATTTGATAGGGGCCTACTTGGCCTCTAAAATATTTTCTTAGCTTCAAACCCTGATGTATTGTTAATTGTGTTGTTTATTTAATTTGATAATATGTCCGTAATTACTGGTGCATAATGCGCTGGATTTTACATAAATTCTTTATTTTGCAGGAGGGGTGTGCATTATAAACAAGAACAATGTGTTTCACTCTTTTTTCAGACCGAAAAATCACATGTCAGCCATTTTTGTTGTTTACTATTGTCAACATGCAAAGTTAAATATTTCAACAAAATAATTAAATACATCCAATACGTTTCAATTATTGAAGAATTAAAACTATCTAGTACAGTTGTGTTTTGTACCAGTAAATGTTAAAATACCATTGATACGAAAATAAAAGAATCCGCTCATCAATAAAATTTAAATTTTACATCTTTTAACCAAAAATATTAATTTATATTATTATACATAATTTTTATTTATTTATTCTATTTTTATTTTTGGGGCAGATTTGAATTTCATTTTGAGGCCGAATTGACTTGGGACCGATTTGACTAGGGCCTATTTAACTGGGGCCAATTTGACTGGAAATCGTGTTTGTTTACATGTGATCCCATTTTTAGAACAGGTGACGTCATACCCTATTTTCGTACACCTTACCAAAATTAGGCTAAGACTATTGAAATAACAGTTTTTAGACCATGTATATGTTGAGATCGTTTCCAATAAATTTGGTAATCATTTAAAACGTTTTTATTTATGTTAATTTGTTTTACAGATTGGTTTTTTGTCATCATGAACATGTATCCCATATCAGTACAAATATTGACATGATATGTTGAAAATTTAATGGCTTTTGTTGTTTTTGTCATTAATTTGTTTCGGTTTAATTTTGATTTCTTTGTTTTTAATCTTTGCTATGTTTGTGTGTTTTTATTTTGTCCTTGTTTTTAAATTGGTTTTTTTTTTAAACAAACTGGAAGTTAATCATTTTATTAAATATTAATATAGATAGCATGATTTCAGTACTAATCACTCTTGCAATATTTAGGGGCATAAAAATACATCTCTTTTCCTGATCACACGTTTTTCAGTAGAGTAGACCAAATGAACCCAGTGTTTGTATTGGTCACATTGTAGCCATTTCGTGATTATTAAGCATGGGCTCTCTCTGATTTCTTTTGGGGTGAATAATTTGCATACACAGCACTTTTCATCATCTCTTATTCGATTTTCATCCTCAGAATCAGATTCAGAAGTGTTATTGGTATTTGTAAGTTGTTGTCTTTATGTTTCAGATATTGATTTTTATTGTTAATAACTGTAATTTTAACAGTCATTGAATTTATGGTGCTTTAGAGGATTTTTTTCCTGTGCTGTTCATCTGTGTTGTCCATATCGTCAGTTAATGATTTTTTTCCGATTTTGACGCCATTTTCATAAATCTGCTGTGTAAGGTATAAGGAACAAGCAATTTTTAAACTCAATTTATTATTTGTTTGGCCTATTTACACAACAAGCGAACTTGTGATTCGGATGCTGAAGACAACAAAAATGGTGTATCAGGAGGGATATTTGAAGTGTGATATGTTTGATGGAAAAAACGATGGATATAAACTATTGATTTATTTGGGACTAAGGAAAACAGTAGGTTTTAAGATGTTCAATAAATATATAATCATAATACATGCTTGATACACATTTTCTTCTTTTGAAATACACAGTTAATTTCTTTCTTTTCAAGGCTTTTGAATTTCGGCGAAAGTGACGGTAAAAATGTATTTTTGTAGCACGTGAAAATTTGTACGAATTTAGGGTAACTGACGATATATGAACAAATTTTTTTTTTCTGTGAATTTTAGGTCAATTGCTTATATAAATTTGACAGAAAGTCATATAAAATCTTCAAATTAGTAGCTGAATTAAATGAAATTTTGTGAGATGCCATTGTGATGGGAAATTCGAGATACTATATTACTTTAGGATCTTTTATGGACGCTGTTCTCTCAACCACATAGATACGATAATGTAACCCTCAGTCCGCTTGCGCTCCAGTTAGGGTTACGATTCGGTCCCATTCAACGTAATGGAGCAGCGCCCGGAGTGATTCACATCAGGTGGTTTTTTTGTCCTAATTCCATTGAAGTGGTTGGAAAAATTAACGGGGGTGAAAGATAAATATATTTAGGTAAAGCTTGAGGTGTTAAGTAAACGCTGCATCAATCCATGATAGACTTATACCATCTGAAAATTTGAATGCATGAAATCTTCTTTCTGTCCGACATTTTGTTTACAAGTTGCTATTTCACGTGCACTTGCATCATTTTGGAGATAATATCCTTATTTGGATTGATTGCCGTAAACATCGTAGTAAAAGTTTTCCATATTTGGCATTCAGTCCATATATGGATAGGCTCCGCCCATCACGAGAGTCTACGTAAGGTGTCATGGCGGACAAGAAACAATTTTCGAATACGAAATCGATCGTGAAGGTAGAAACAGGTATTGTAACACTTATTTCGTATCACCATTACTTAAAAATTGTAGGGAATAATAAGTTATGACCACATATATGCAAAAAGAAAGTTGAAATATTCACGGAACAAAAATTTTAATTTGCTCCATTACGTTGAATGGGACCGAATCGTAACCCTCACTGGAGCACAAGTGGACTGAGGGTTACGTTATCATATCTATCAACCACAGTGCACTATGTCCGCATCTTCTTCATCAATATCTACTATAAGCTTCTTCTTGTGACTTCTGGTCCTAACCCTAATTTCCTCATTATAGTCATATTTCACCACCTGGTTTTCCCAATATTTATCCAGCAAGAGATGGTTACAACAAGGAACAAAGTTTAACTAACAACTCCATTTCTGGCATTAGAAAAATGAATAAAGTTATCTCTGAAACCAAGGATTTATATAGTAGAAAGGATTCAAATCTCGTATTTTCTCACTTTATCTCGCGTGGCAAGGTTTTATGCTACAACAGAGCAAAAATTAATTCATTCATTTTGAAATGCCTTGAGAATTCGTAGGAAAATCAACCAATTACACCAAAGTTTGTGTTATGCATCGTCCATATACTACACTACACAAAAAAATCCTTGGATTTGCCAATATATGTTCAATGGAAAAGTTTTTTGATTTTTTCTGTATCGCCCTTCATACACGTAAAATTTAAAAAAGGTACAGTAGATCTAAAAACATATTAAAAATGATAAAACAAAGAAACCAATCATGCCAAGTTTTGTTCAATATATCGAATTTATACACTTTGGTATGTCGATTTCATGTAAACAAGGAAGTTTATTGATTTCTAAATAGGCCACCCCCATTTCCGCCCAGAACGCCACCATTTTGACAATGGTAAACAATCCTTAATAAATACAAATCGAGAGCACTGTTTTCAATAAACTCCTTCTTAACATTGAAAAATATTTATATTATCACAAAAATGACGGCTCCGCTTCAATATTCGGTATGATGAAAGAAGAGAGGAGTTTGAAATTTAAATTCAAGTCTTGACCGCCCATAATAGGTGGAATTATGAAGGTCAAAAGGGCAAATCGATTAATGTCAATTATTGATGAAATATGGGTGATACATCTACAAAAAGTCGATACTTTATTAATGATTGGTATTCCACCATTTATCAAGGCACGCGCATCGTCAACGAATTGCACTATGGATAATCTCGTCACGCAACATACTTACATACAATCTATGTTAAATCTCCCAAGATTCATTTCCTTCCTACTATATAAATCCTTGCTGAAACTACTAAAGAGAATAATCTTAAATCATTCCTGGTATCCTGGATAATAATCTGTTTGTATCTTCTTTCTTCATGGTAATAATAAGTCTGCTGGACACTGCCAGATAACATAGTACAAAAATGTATCATAGGATGAAACGGCAAAATCTTTAAAAAAATCACTGCATTAATTGCAAAATGAAATTCTGCATGGGTATTAAGTGGATGACCATTTCCATGGTTTGTATTTGTTTCATTCCAATAAACAAGCAGAACATTCGAGCATGTGATTTTATTTATAGTTACGGTTTGATATTGCAACGGTTTATTTTTATAATCCCTTATTTACCGGTACACAGTTTTACTACTTAAATTTTTTTTCTTTTTTTTCCAGACAAATGAAAATGAGAGCCGGAGAAAAATTAATAGATTCATTAAATGCAGTAGAAGACACCAAAGGAAACAATGGTGATAGAGGTAAGAACAATGGTGATAGAGGTCATAGCAATGGTGATAGAGGTAAGAACCATGGTGATAGAGGTAAGATCAATGATGATAGAGGTAAGAACAATGGTGATAGAGGTAAGAACAATGGTGATAGAGGTAAGAACAATGGTGATAGAGGTCATAGCAATGGTGATAGAGGTAAGAACAATGGTGATAGAGGTAAGATCAATGATGATAGAGGTAAGAACAATGGTGATAGAGGTAAGAACAATGGTGATAGAGGTAAGAACAATGGTGATAGAGGTAATAACAATGGTGATAGAGGTAAGAACAATGGTGATAGAGGTAAGAACAATGGTGATAGAGGTAAGAACAATGGTGATAGAGGTCATAGCAATGGTGATAGAGGTAAGAACCATGGTGATAGAGGTAAGATCAATGATGATAGAGGTAAGAACAATGGTGATAGAGGTAAGAACAATGGTGATAGAGGTAAGAACAATGGTGATAGAGGTAATAACAATGATGATAGAGGTAAGAACAATGGTGATAGAGGTAATAACAATGGTGATAGAGGTAAGAACAATGGTGATAGAGGTAATAACAATGGTGATAGAGGTAAGAACAATGGTGATAGAGGTAATAACAATGATGATAGAGGTAAGAACAATGGTGATAGAGGTAAGAACAATGGTGATAGAGGTAATAACAATGGTGATAGAGGTAAGAACAATGGTAATAGAGGTAAGAACAATGGTGATAGAGGTAAGAACAATGGTGATAGAGGTTAGAACAATGGTGATAGAGGTAATAACAATGATGATAGAGGTAAGAACAATGGTGATAGAGGTAAGAACAATGGTGATAGAGGTAAGAACAATGGTGATAGTGGTTAGAGCAATGGTGATAGAGGTAAGAACAATGGTGATAGAGATTATAACAAAGGTGATAGAGGTCAGAACAATGGTGATAGAGGTAAGAACAATGGTGATAGTGGTTAGAACAATGGTGATAGAGGTAATAACAATGATGATAGAGATTATAACAAAGGTGATAGAGGTAAGAACAATGGTGATAGAGGTAAGAACAATGGTGATAGTGGTTAGAACAATGGTGATAGAGGTAAGAACAATGGTGATAGAGATTATAACAAAGGTGATAGAGGTTATAACAATGATGATAGAGATTATAACAAAGGTGATAGAGGTAAGAACAATGGTGATAGAGGTAAGAACAATGGTGATAGTGGTTAGAACAATGGTGATAGAGGTAATAACAATGATGATAGAGATTATAACAAAGGTGATAGAGGTAAGAACAATGGTGATAGAGGTAAGAACAATGGTGATAGTGGTTAGAACAATGGTGATAGAGGTAATAACAATGGTGATAGAGGTAAGAACAATGGTGATAGAGGTAAGAACAATGGTGATAGTGGTTAGAGCAATGGTAATAGAGGTAAGAAAATGGTGATAGAGGCAAGAACAATGATGATAGAGGTAAGAACAATGGTGATAGAGGTAAGAACAATGGTGATAGAGGTAAGATCAATGGTAATAGAGGTCATAACAATGGTGATAGAGGTAAGAACAATGGTAATAGAGGTAAGAACAATGGTGATAGAGGTAAGAACAATGGTGATAGAGGTAAGATCAATGATGATAGAGGTAAGAACAATGGTGATAGAGGTAAGAACAATGGTGATAGAGGTAAGAACAATGGTGATAGAGGTCATAGCAATGGTGATAGAGGTAAGAACAATGGTGATAGAGGTCATAGCAATGGTGATAGAGGTAAGAACAATGGTGATAGAGGTCATAGCAATGGTGATAGAGGTCATAGCAATGGTGATAGAGGTCATAGCAATGGTGATAGAGATAAGAACAATGGTGATAGAGGTAAGAACAATGGTGATAGAGGTAAGAAGAGGAAGAACAATGGTGATAGAGGTAAGAACAATGGTGATAGAGGTAAGAACAATGGTGATAGAGGTAAGAACGATGGTGATAGAGGTAAGAATGATGGTGATAGTGGTAAGAATGATGGTGATAGTGGTAAGAACAATGGTGATAGAGGTTAGAACAATGGGGATAGAGGTTAGAACAATGGTGATAGAGGTAAGAGCAATGGTGATAGAGGTAAGAACAATGGTGATAGAGGTAAGAACAATGGTGATAGAGAACATAACAATGGTGATAGAGGTAAAAACAATGTTGATAGAGGTAAGAACAATGGTGATAGAGGTTGGCGCAATGGTGATAGAGGTTATAGCAAAGGTGATAGAGGTAAGAACAATGGTGATAGAGGTAAGAACAATGGTGATAGTGGTTAGAGCAATGGTGATAGAGGTAAGAACAATGGTGATAGAGGTAAGAACAATGGTGATAGAGGTAAGAACAATGGTGATAGTGGTTAGAGCAATGGTGATAGAGGTAAGAAAATGGTGATAGAGGTAAGAACAATGATGATAGAGGTAAGAACAATGGTGATAGAGGTAAGAACAATGGTGATAGAGGTCATAGCAATGGTGATAGAGGTAAGAACAATGGTGATAGAGGTAATAACAATGTTGATAGAGGTAAGAACAATGGTGATAGAGGTAAGAACAATGGTGATAAAGGTAAGAACAATGGTAATAGAGGTAAGAACAATGGTGATAGAGGTAAGAACAATGGTGATAGAGGTCATAGCAATGGTGATAGAGGTAAGAACAATGGTGATAGAGGTAAGAACAATGGTGATAGAGGTAATAACAATGTTGATAGAGGTAAGAACAATGGTGATAGAGGTAAGAACAATGGTGATAGAGGTCATAGCAATGGTGATAGAGGTAAGAACAATGGTGATAGAGGTCATAACAATGGTGATAGAGGTAAGAACAATGGTGATAGAGGTAAGAACAATGGTGATAGAGGTAAGAGCAATGGTGATAGAGGTAAGAACAATGGTGATAGATGTAATAACAATGTTGATAGAGGTAAGAACAATGGTGATAGAGGTAAGAACAATGGTGATAGAGGTAAGAACAATAGTGATAGAGGTTGGAGCAATGGTGATAGAGGTAAGAAAATGGTGATAGAGGTAAGAACAATGGTGATAGAGGTAAGAACGATGGTGATAGTGGTAAGAACAATGGTGATAGAGGTTAGAACAATGGGGATAGAGGTAAGAACAATGGTGATAGAGGTAAGAACAATGGTGATAGAGGTAAGAGCAATGGTGATAGATGTAAGAACAATGGTGATAGAGGTAAGAACAATGGTGATAGAGGTAAGAACAATGGTGATAGAGGTAAGAACAATGGTGATAGAGGTAAGAGCAATGGTGATAGAGGTAAGAACAATGGTGATAGAGGTAAGAACAATGGTGATAGAGAACATAACAATGGTGATAGAGGTAAAAACAATGTTGATAGAGGTAAGAACAATGGTGATAGAGGTAAGAACAATGGTGATAGAGGTAATAACAATGTTGATAGAGGTAAGAACAATGGTGATAGAGGTAAGAACAATGGTGATAGAGGTAAGAACAATGGTGATAGAGGTAAGAACAATGGTGATAGAGAACATAACAATGGTGATAGAGGTAAAAACAATGTTGATAGAGGTTAGAACAATGGTGATAGAGGTTAGAACAATGGTGATAGAGGTAAGAACAATGGTGATAGAGGTAAGAACAATGGTGATAGAGGTAAGAACAATGGTGATAGAGGTAAAAACAATGGTGATAGAGGTAAGAACAATGGTGATAGAGGTAAGAACAATGGTGATAGAGGTAAGAACAATGGTGATAGAGGTAAGAACAATGGTGATAGAGGTAAGAACAATGGTGATAGAGGTAAGAACAATGGTGATAGAGGTAAAAACAATGGTGATAGAGGTAAGAACAATGGGGATAGAGGTAAGAACGATGGTGATAGAGGTTAGAACAATGGTGATAGAGGTTAGAACAATGGTGATAGAGGTAAGAACAATGGTGATAGAGAACATAACAATGGTGATAGAGGTAAAAACAATGTTGATAGAGGTTAGAACAATGGTGATAGAGGTAAGAACAATGGTGATAGAGGTAAGAACAATGGTAATAGTAGACCTCTCCATCATTGTTAGACCCTGTACGGCTGTAGATGTATTATTATATTGTTTGGTCAAGTTGACATAAGTTTGTCCATCATTCTTACACCCTTCATTTGAACTATCCAGTGGACTTCAATACATGTGATTGTTTAATTCTAGAGAAGACTTGAGAAACAAATTACCTGATATACATGTAAAACATTCTGTTTCATACATCTATAACCAGAATTGAAATGGATGTATAAGAACATGAAAGAAAATCTATATGAAATTTTGATTGGTAAAGTAATGTTGTTTTTATTGCTGTTCTTTATTGTACAGTCACTGTTAGTCTATAATATGTTTTTATTGCTGTTCTTTATTGTACAGTCACTGTTAGTCTATAATATATGTTTTTATTGCTGTTCTTTATTGTACAGTCACTGTTAGTCTATAATATATGTGTTTATTGCTGTTCTTTATTGTACAGTCACTGTTAGTCTATAATATATGTTTTTATTGCTGTTCTTTATTGTACAGTCACTGTTAGTCTATAATATAGATAAATCATACCTGATAATGAGGGAACATCTCCTGACCTACATTTATGAAAAGTTATTAAATGTTGGATTTTGTCTAAATCTCCATTGTGTTTTATTATATTTTATTTATAATGTTTTTCAGAAATATTTGTTAAACTCTGTCTTTATTAACAGGTCGTCTGATAGTCACCAACTTGAGAATAATATGGCACTCAATGGCTCTACCAAGAGTAAATTTGTGTAAGTAATCTGAGAATAGCTTTATCTCTAGGGTAAACTTCTGTGAGTATTCTTTACTTTTAATATTCTATATGTCTTATCTTTTAAATATTTTAATTGATAAATAACTCCATGAGGACAAGTATAATAATGACCTCATGTTTATAGACGATAAGACATATAGGGTCTAACACCGGGAAAGGTGCAAGATTGTAAATCTATGACACCTGATGGTGTCTCAGATTTAACTATCTTGCAGTTTTCCCCTCTCTACCATGTCAATGTTTGTTTACTCTGAGTAAATAATGGAGTGCTCTACCTTGTTAGTAACTAATGTAAATAAAAGAATTACCTCCCTTTGACCAAAGTTGAATAATTGTTTACAGGTATTAATCACTGTTGTAGTAGCATTTAAGGATACAGTCTATATATTTTATTATGAAATACATTTAAAATACTGCCAAGACACAGATGTTTATCGATAAATCGATAATTTACCTCAACAATGGAAAACAATTTTGCGGCAAAATGTTTGTGTTGCTTGTCTTACACAGGAGCCTGGGTAAGATAGAAAATTATTTTTCATCTAAATTAATGGACAGGACCATTAATTGTTGTTTACTGCTATCCACTTTATCAGGCATAGCCATTGTACAGCACTTGTAAATTAAGCTTTGGCTTTGTCATTGAAGGGTTTGTCATTGGAGGCTTTGTCATTGGAGGCTTTGTCATTGGAGGGTTTGTCATTGGAGGCTTTGTCATTGGAGGCTTTGTCATTGGAGGCTTTGTCATTGGATGGTTTGTTATTAGAGGGTTTGTCATTGGAGGGTTTGTCATTAGAGGCTTTGTCATTGGAGGGTTTGTCATTAGAGGCTTTGTCATTGGAGGGTTTGTCATTGGAGGGTTTGTCACTGGATGGTTTGTCATTAGAGGGTTTGTCATTGGAGGGTTTGTCATTGGAGGCTTTGTCATTGGAGGGTTTGTCATTGGAGGCTTTGTCATGGGAGGCTTTGTCATTGGAGGCTAAGTCATTGGATGCTTTGTCATTGGAGGCTTTGTCATTGGAGGCTTTGTCATTGGAGGGTTTGTCATTGGAGGGTTTGTCATTGGAGGGTTTGTCATTAGAGGGTTTGTCATTGGAGGCTTTGTCATTAGAGGGTTTGTCATTGGAGGGTTTGTCATTAGAGGGTTTGTCATTGGAGTGTTTGTCATTGGAGGCTTTGTCATTGGAGGGTTTGTCTTTGGAGGCTTTGTCATTGGAGGCTTTGTCATTAGAGGGTTTGTCATTGGAGGGTTTGTCATTGGAGGCTTTGTCATTGGGGGGTTTGTCATTAGAGGGTTTGTCATTAGAGGGTTTGTCATTGGAGGCTTTGTCATTGGAGGCTTTGTCATTGGAGGGTTTGTCATTAGAGGGTTTGTCATTAGAGGGTTTGTCATTGGAGGGTTTGTCATTGGAGGCTTTGTCATTGGAGGGTTTGTCATTAGAGGGTTTGTCATTGGGGGGTTTGTCACTGGATGGTTTGTCATTAGAGGGTTTGTCATTGGAGGGTTTGTCATTGGAGGCTTTGTCATTGGAGGGTTTGTCATTGGAGGCTTTGTCATGGGAGGCTTTGTCATTGGAGGCTAAGTCATTGGATGCTTTGTCATTGGAGGCTTTGTCATTGGAGGCTTTGTCATTGGAGGGTTTGTCATTGGAGGGTTTGTCATTGGAGGCTTTGTCATTAGAGGGTTTGTCATTGGAGGGTTTGTCATTGGAGGGTTTGTCATTGGAGTGTTTGTCATTGGAGGCTTTGTCATTGGAGGGTTTGTCTTTGGAGGCTTTGTCATTGGAGGCTTTGTCATTAGAGGGTTTGTCATTGGAGGGTTTGTCATTGGAGGCTTTGTCATTGGGGGGTTTGTCATTAGAGGGTTTGTCATTAGAGGGTTTGTCATTGGAGGCTTTGTCATTGGAGGCTTTGTCATTGGAGGGTTTGTCATTAGAGGGTTTGTCATTGGAGGGTTTGTCATTGGAGGCTTTGTCATTGGAGGCTTTGTCATTGGAGGGTTTGTCATTAGAGGGTTTGTCATTGGGGGGTTTGTCACTGGAGGGTTTGTCGGGGAACAGCTTCATGGTGCCTCTTTTTTTTAGGTGTAAACTTATAGAGAACAATCTGTTATGGAGTATTTCATTGTTTGTTTACTATATACTGTTGTCTTCTTTCCCTATCTACATACTATCTATTGACATTGTCACATTTTATTGCTGCCACCAATATTGTTAGCATGATTAGCTATTAGTGTCATATGACAATTCATCTGGCCAATAAGATTCCTTTTTATACAGAGTTGACATTGACAACAAAAACTTACATGCAAGATTTAAAAAAACAGAACCAAGCCTACTCATGACATTAATAACATCATCATATTAATTTGTATAAATAATTTGATATTCAGTAAATTAACCTGACGTTATATGTCTACGGTGTAATGTTTTTTATACTGTATATAGTCCTACTTTTGTGTCTACGGTGTAATGTTTTTTATACTGTATATAGTTCTACTTTTGTGTCTACGGTGTAATGTTTTTTATACTGTATATAGTCCTACTTTTGTGTCTACGGTGTAATGTTTTTTATACTGTATATAGTTCTACTTTTGTGTCTACGGTGTAATGTTTTTTATACTGTATATAGTTCTACTTTTGTGTCTACGGTGTAATGTTTTTTATACTGTATATAGTTCTACTTTTGTGTCCAAGCATGTGAATTTCGTGTATGATTGTTTTCTAATCTATTTATTTCTATATTTATAGCTGTTGGTTTTAATAATGTTATCAATATATCTTCAAAGGCAGCTCAGTCAGTAAGTAAGCTTACATTAATCAAGATTTGATGATGAATTTAGTTTGAAGCGTAGAGGGGCCAGTGATGGTCGTGATCTATATGTACCTGTGCTATCAGTCCCTATCACCACTACCGTTGTGAGTTCGAATCCCACTCGTGGTGAGGTGTATTCGAGACAACATTATGTGATAAAGTTTGTCAGTGACTTGTGGCAGGTCAGTGGCTTTCTGGTAGATCTTATCATTTGATGACAATATATCCCCAGGGGCGGATCCAGGATTTCAAGTCAGGGGGGTAGACTTAAAAAAAATTGCGCCGAGTGGAGGGAGGCGCGAAAAATTTTGGGGTATTTCGTGTAAAAAATAACGATTTTACGCCAAAAAATCATATTTTTTCCAATTTTAGGGGGGGGGGCGCGCGCCGGGTCCACCCCCCCCTGGATCCGCCCCTGATCCCTGGATTAAATACAATTCCAATATGATGTCCTTGTTTCGCATTGTAAATAAACCAACGATGTATTGGTATTTCTTCGTAGATTATCATTGGCACTTACACGGCTCACACATTTAAGCCGAGTGATAAAATCACACAATAAAATTATTTATGCTAGATTGTTAATGTTTTAAATACATCTACAGTCACTGAAAATAATCAACATATCCTAAAATTAATAAATATGTGTAATTAAAATGTGCAAGCACAATATTATTGTTCCGGCTGTTCCATCAATCAGACGTTCCCGTCATAAAATCACATATTGATGAATTATTGTCTGCTCGAATTTGGCAGGGTGAAAGATAGCACAAGCCAACCTACACCACATAATGTGTTTGCCACCTGGCCCTCGAGTGTAAATATGTAAATATAAATTACCACCTTTCTCATATTAATAGTGTACTATCGTATTTGTACTGTTAGACATATCAGAACTGAAATAATTCTTTGACATCATACTGTGTTTTGAGTTTTAACATGGGTTGGCAGGATATAAGTAAATTTTATCCTGCCAACCCATGTTAAAACTCACAACATACAGTATGGATTCCATGAATTATTTCTTAAATATTACAAAGTCACTTGAGGCATCAATGTTAAATACCGGTAGTCAATTCAAGCAACTAAAATTAATATTAAATATATTATGGAAATGACAGATCACTGCTAAATATGCAGACTGGAACGACCGGGAGCCATGAAGACTAAATTATTATTACAACCCAAAATACAAAACACCAAATTCCTTTCTATCTCATCACAAACATTTTAATGTAATATACCTATATATAAAATACTGACTAAATATAGAACTTGTACTATATATTTATTTATTGCTAATTTGGACATTTTTCCTTTGATCTTTATGAGTGATATTGTCAATATCAACAAATTTACTTTGATACTGAAAATTATCAGTTAGTGTGATGTCAAGTACATAATGATGTCACAGATGAAGACAATAACGTCAGTTTTGAATATCTTGACATACATTATCATTAGCATCACAGCTATTGGGTGCACTGCAATACTAGCAATAATGTCTGTCTTGATCTGCAATAGCTGTGGAACCGTAGCCCTTTTGGTCCTTGGCCAATTTTCTGATATTTGCGATGGTCCGCACAATATCAGAAAATTGGCTACGGTTCCGCACGGTCCGCAAAATATCAGAAAATTGGCCATGGACCAATCATAAGGGCTACGGTTCCGCACAGTCCGCAAAATATCAGAAAATTGGCCATGGACCAATCATAAGGGCTACGGTTCCGCACAGTCCGCAAAATATCAGAAAATTGGCCATTGACCAATCATAAGGGCTACGGTTCCGCACGGTCTGCAAATCTGCTGTTATTCTATATACAATGCATAATATGTTGTTTAATATAAATATATGTGTGTATATGTATACTGGTATGCATGTAAAAATATACTGTGTTTCTATTTCAGAAATTAAGAGGAACAACAGAAGCTTTATATGTGTTGACAAAGTGCAATAATACAAGATTTGAATTTATTTTTACAAATTTGGTAAGTTATAATCTACAGATAACTTAAATAGCTCATTTATTGCAGAAGAAATAATTCAGTCTTGTGAATATTTTAATCACACTGGTTATTGTTGATTTTATTCTATAAAAAGGATTTTATTAAAACAGGGATGATTCTTGTTATAAAATAAAATATGGAATATTGTTAAAAAATATCTAATGAACCGAGCGATAGCAATTTACCTTATTGATAAACAGACCAAGTGAATTTATATTACCCGAAAGGTCAGACCTCAATTGGAGTTGGGAATTCTGCAAGTTTACAAATCGTAAAATCCTGTAGCTCAATGGTAAAACAAAAAACTACTGTTCCGCAACCAATCTGATTTGAGACCTTTTTGTAACTATGTTGTTTTGCATGTCTGTTGCAAATAGGCAACACATGTAGATATTGTTTACTCTTTAGAAGATACCTGTTAAGATTTAATAATTTTGTTGAATTTTATATAAAAAAGGACTTGTTGTTAGAGGTTATGTTATACATACCTACATTAATATATCCTTGATTGTTAAATTACAGATACCTGGATCACCACGATTATTTACTACAGTCATAGCCGTACACAGGTAAGTTGATTGTACAACAGGTAGTAACATTGACACAACATAGTACACATATACAAAATGTACTTCTTAGGAAACATTCATGAAGTACCATGAATTTGAATTCAAATTTGTTATGTATTTTTTTAATGTGTGTGGAAGTTTGTTTATTTTAAAATAGGTTTTTGTTTGTTTTTGTTTTTGCAAAAACTTGTTGTTTAAAGATGTTATTTTTGTACTTCAAAATACAATTAAGTTGAAATACAGCTATATTCGTGTATTCATTAATTTGCCAATATTACAGATTGCATGATAAACAAAATATATAAAATGTTCTGTAAATACATATAGCAGAGTTTTTTTTATTCAAATGAATAATACTCTGTAAACATTTTTAAGCCATTGGTATTATAGAATTGTTATGAATCCTATATAGAGATAAGAGTATATAGTTTACGTTAGTTGTGTAACACCATAAAGGGGCCGTCATGATCGTATGGTAGTTGGATTTACAACTATCTGTGCAATTAGTGCCTATCACTACTAAAGTTGTGATTTCAAATCTTGCTCATGGCAAGGTGTATTTGATACAACATTATGTGATACAGTTTGTCAGGGGCTTGCAACAGGTCAGTGATTTTCTCCGGATACTCTGGTGTCCTCCACCAATAAAACTGACTGCTACGATGTAACTGAAATATTGTTGAAAGTGTCATAAAACACCATATACCTAACTCTAAGCCATAACATCATAAAAAGTTGAATATCAAAATTCAGGACAAAACACCAATTCACAATTCTATCATAACGAACACATTTTTTTTTTAAACAATACAAATCAAATGAATTACATACATACAAGCAACAACATACTACAAAACATAGAGTGGGGGCTAAATTGTAATCACCTTGTCCATCCGTCCGTCCGTTTGTCCGTCCGTTCACACTTTCGTAACAGATATCTCAGCTTCTACTGGAAGAAATGATTTTATATTTGATATATGGCTTTGGCATGGTGACTTGTACCGTGTCTCCCCTTTCCAGGTTTACTGCACATCTACTTCCTGTTTACCGTGCGACTTACAAATGAACAAGTGGGGGTATTCTTAGCACGACGTAGCGTGCAGCATCTTGTTACTTTTGAAGTCTAGATTTATTCATATTACATTTGTATAATTTAAAAAGGGTTCTTACTATAGTAGTATTGTAAATTTGAGAAGATGGTACATGTATTGATATTCTATGATTTTATATGATTATCCTGGTTTGATCAACCTTAGAAACATGATGTCCACATATCTCGCCCATGAAATATATATATATATTGACATGAGGAAATATTTTCAATCATTCTTGTTTTATTTGTATGTGATTGTTAAGATTGATTGGTTGGTTGGTTTTATGGTGTTTAATGCCACTTTCAACAATATTTCAGTTAGAGATTGAAGATGGCATTTTATTTACATATATTTAAAACTGCATGTTTAATCTGTGTTTGTAATGTAAATGGATTCTTGCTGCATATAAGGTGAACAATGAAAGCTGTCAACCCGAAGTTGGTTGTTTTCCAAGGGGGACTTGGCAGGAGGGAAAACAACTTCTCGAGGGTTCACAGCTTGATGTTCACCTCTTATGAAGACAATGATTGTTTTATTATATCGAAACTAGTCTAAGATGTTTAAAACTTTAAAGGAAAACTCCAGTCAGTTAAACAATAGTTATAATTCAACACATTGTAACATTTTATTCGTAAATAAGCTAATTATTAAACAAAAAACACCTTTATTAACATTAATATGCCCAGTTAGAAATATGAATATTTGGAATTTCCTTTCGTAGTGTAAGCGGCCATGACACCTTTTCATGTGACGTCACAGGGATGGATCATGTTAGGCCAAGAAAAAAAATACACGTGTTTCCGCTAACATACTCTAAAATATTAGGATCGGTAGGTAGGAAAAAGATTTTATTTTTTTAAATATTTTTAGCTAGGTTCTACAAGGGACACATTCTGACTTTAATAGTGCTTATTCAAAAATGGTCAAGAAAACTTTAGGGTAGGCACAAAAAATTAGGGTTGGTAGGGTTAGCGGAAACACATGTATTTTTTTTTTTGGCCTTAGACTTAGTTAAATAAATAATGTATCTGACCCTTCCCAACATAGTGCCCTTTTGGTTATGTTTTAATATCAGATCAACTGCAATACAATGTTTACAATTTGTATATCGTCCTAATTTTTTTCTTAATATTCCCATCCCATGTTACATTTTCATAAAACAAATGAGTTTATTTGTATTTGGGGGGGGGGGTGTATATATGTATAATTTCATGTTTTACATGATTGGCCGTCGGTTATATAACTGTCACTTTTAGCTCGTTTTATGCTTTTTCTTTTTTGTCATCAATGCTGTCGTACTTTCCCATGTTTTTCGTGGTCACTGATCAATGTGTTGACAAGGGTAGTCCTGATCGATAATTACAAAAAAAAATCTTCTCACACTTTCCCTTTTCGTTAGTGCAATAAAATGCTTGACATGAAGTCATAATGATTTTGTAAATATCAAAAGATAAATATATGACGTTATTTTATGATTTACATAATTTTTAATGATAAAATTGTAACTGATCAATGCTGATATAATATACGATACCATTTTTGTGACGTCACGGCTCTTTCGGAAGAGCTTGAATTGCAGGTATAATCCGAGAATGGATTATGCCTTTTGTCTCCTCACATTTGAAGAGCTTTGAAAAATGGTGCTCCCCATTATTTGGTGCTACATGCAACTTCAATGACCAAATTCTACCTTAGGGTATACTATTTTTAACATTCATTAACACAAATGTCTTTTATTTACTTTCATTTAAATTTTCGTGCTAACTTGTTAAGACCATGGCGTTTTCCTGTAATGTTTTGTTTTGTAGAAGACAACAAAATAATTTCTGATATAGTAAATACAGTTATGAAACTGAACTAAAAAAAGCAACTTTCAAAGCACTTCTGGTTGTCAGGGGTTGTAGACTGGGTGACAACCTACTGCTTTCCACTACAATATATATGTTTGGGTTGTCCACCAGGTTGTTTCTCTTGCCAGCAAATTTTCCATAAAACATTCAAATGATCTTATTATCGCCCCGCGATAGCGGTGAGGGATATAGTAATAGCGGTCGGACGTCCGCTCGGACGTCCGTCACACTTTCTTGTTTACGTGATAACTTGAGTAGACATGGATAGATTTCAATAATTTTTTGCATGTGGCTTGTAATTATCATTATCTTGGATGGGTTCTAATATGGAAATATTTGAAGCAAAGGTTTTGAGGGGAAATCTTAGTTTTTGGTTGAAAAATCACTGATTTTGAGAATTGTGTCTTGTTTACGCGATAACTTCAGTAAACATGGATAGATTTGAATAATTGTTTGCATGTGGTTTGTAATTATCATTATCTTGGATGGGTTTTTACATGGAAATATTTGAAGCAAGGGTTTTGGAGGGAAATCTATATTTACATCAGTGGTTTACGCAGTGTTCAAAGTGGAGTTAACTTCCTCTATATTATTCAGATCATGCTGCAATATACTCCATCCTTCAATAAAGTATGTTATACATTAAGACTGCAAGGCTGCTTTCTATAAATATATAAAACTAAATATTATGCAAGTGTGGTTCTTTTATTACATTTATATCGTAAATTAATATGTAAGGTATAATAATAAATGATGTTATATTTCATACCTTTTTAGAGCATATGAAACGTCCAAGTTATATAGAGATTTAAAATTACGTGGAGCTCTGATACAGAACAAACAACTACGGTTGTTACCACAAGAACAAGTCTATGATAAAGTGAATGGTGTATGGAATCTGTCCAGTGATCAGGTATAGTAATATAAGTGTATGGAATCTGTCCAGTGATCAGGTATACTAATATAAGTGTATGGAATCTGTCCAGTGATCAGGTATACTAATATAAGTGTATGGAATCTGTCCAGTGATCAGATATACTAATATAAGTGTATGGAATCTGTCCAGTGATCAGGTATACTAATATAAGTGTATGGAATCTGTCCAGTGATCAGGTATACTAATATAAGTGTATGGAATCTGTCCAGTGATCAGGTATACTAATATAAGTGTATGAAATCTGTCCAGTGATCAGGTATACTAATATAAGTGTATGGAATCTGTCCAGTGATCAGGTATACTAATATAAGTGTATGGAATCTGTCCAGTGATCAGGTATACTAATATAAGTGTATGGAATCTGTCCAGTGATCAGGTATACTAATATAAGTCTTAAAACACTAATACATTTTAAAAAAGAATTTCTACTTAATTTGTTTAGTTTTTTTGAATCTACCCGATCATTTTGTCTGAAGGTTAACCTTTCCAAGTTGGGAACGCCATATATTTTCTGAAACGTACATGATTCTTGTTTAAAATCTGGCAGTGAAATACCATCCTCCATGCTTTAATATACCATGGCAACATAGTGAAACCCAGTGCTACTCAAAATTCTTTTATCATAAAAACACTGATTGAAATCACCTAAAAGACACATTAGTGGGTGCAACAAGCGTCAAGAGTCTCAAAAAGTCAATGGCACTCTCTCCCATGGTATGAAAACCAGTGTTGCCATCAACAACGTATTCATACAGAATACCCCTAATATAAGGCTGTAAACCATTGACAATACATTTATTTTATATTTCAGGGTAACCTTGGAACATTTTTTATTACGAATGTTAGATTGGTGTGGCATGCCAACATTAATGAATCTTTCAATGTCAGTATACCATATCTACAGATGGTAAGTTACCAACACATAAAACAATACAAAATTAAAGATACATGTATCAATGAAACTAAAATATGGCCGTTTTTCACTTTCTCAAATCGACGTCCAATTACGTCACTGACGTATACTTCAAATGACGTCAACTTGTACTTCTGACAACAACTGAGAAAAAAATAAATACAAATGACAGCAATGACTATACCTGTAGAAGTCTAGAATCAAATTAGACAATTCAACAGAAGAGGCAGGATTAAACCTGTTAATCACCCTATTTATATACATGTAGAAGTCTAGAATCAAATTAGACAATTCAACAGAAGAGGCAGGATTAAACCTGTTAATCACCCTATTTATATACATGTAGAAGTCTAGAATCAAATTAGACAATTCAACAGAAGAGGCAGGATTAAACCTGTTAATCACCCTATTTATATACATGTTATTATCAACAAATTATTTTACTGATTGTGAAAAAGATCAATATATATTTCCGACGCCCCATGTGAAGTGATTTCTTTGACATGACATGACCAGAGGTTAGATAACCACACACACAGATAAACTACATATATATTTGAATAAGTATATTTAATTTACTTGCAGAAAACAGTGAAAATTAGAGATTCTAAATTTGGTTTAGCTTTAGTTGTTGAAAGTTCTCAGCAGGTTGGTTTAATGTTATTTTATTTATTATGTATAGGAGGGGGAAATATTACTATCATCAGGTGTAAAATAAAGATGTTAATTTAGTGAAATCAAGTAAAGATGACATATGTAAACCTCTCCCTATCTGAATCCCTGTTTTCTTGATTAATTTGGCTTCTGGATTGGCTGAACACCTTATACAGTCAGACCTGCCAACACAGTCACCTCTATTAAGCAGTCACCTGTATTAAAAGGCCACCTTATTCTTGTCCTGTCATAGAAAATTTCATATGAATTAACCTCTTTTAAGAGGTCACCTGTCTTAAAAGGCCATTATTTTTGTTCCAAAGGTGACCTCTTAATACAGGGTTGACTGTATATTGTTTTTATTTTGATATGGTCTTCATTTCTTTTTTTCTAAAAATTTCTCTTTAAGTGTTGAATTGACATATTTGGGGTACAAACATATACTACTACTTCTATTGTGACTGAAAGATGAAGAACAATAATAGATACTATTGTACTTCAGTATCTTTTTTCCTTTATGAAAACATGACAGTAGTTGTGCTATTGCATCCTAAGATCAACTGCATGACTATTCCCCCGGTGGTGTCAGTCAAAAGTTGTAGGACTATTCCCCCCAGTGGTAATTTCAGCAATCATATTTCCTGAACTTTTCTAAATCATTCATCTCATTGATTTAAATTAAATGATGTATATAATGGAATGATCCTATCATAGAGGACAAAAGTCAATATCCATACAAAAAAGAACGAACGAAATAAAAAAAAATGTTTTTTTGTTTTTTTTTTAATTTCTTCTTCAAATGCACACATGAAAATGTATTAGTTTAAAAAAAAACACTAATAAAGTAGACTAGAAATCTATCAGAAAAGCGCATGCAATTTAGAATTTTGAATTGCACACTTGTTCAGTATAATAAAACACTTATAGACTTGATATTCGGGTAATAGCACTTTTATTGTTCCCTTTGAACCAACTATTTTCTTCACCATTGCCTCTGAAAATAGCTGGTGCTTGGTGACAATAAAAGTGCTATTACCCTCATACCTAGTCAATAAGTGTATACTATTTGTTTACCAGCACATTGTACTGTAATTTATTTCTAATGTGTAAAAAGTTCATTTACATCCAAATATTACTGTCCTGATGAAAACGTTCTTGTAGAAATGATTTTTGTTACAATTAAAAATAAGACTTTTTTATAAAACAGTTGAAATCCATTATACTTATAGTATAATAAATCATTCCAGCACTATTGTTATTTGTTTATTGTCTTTCAGAAGATTATGTTACATAAAGCTTTATATTTAAAAGTATACTACTATGTTGTGTTTTTTTCATTGTTTTGTATTTTGTTTTGTTTTTGTTTTTGTGTTTTTGTGTGTTTTTTTATTTTGTTTATTTAAACAGATTCTTTGCTTGATTTAAGAGCATTAATTAAATGAAAAATAAGTGGGGTTTTTTTCAGAAGATATGATTTGTATTTGATTAAAATGTAAAATTTTGATAACTTGGTACTGAAGATGCTATAGTGTTTTACTTAATAAGGTTATAGCAGGAAAAATAATAATTTGTATTTATAACAATAGAAGGAATTAACTGATTATTGTCCATTTTTATGGTGCCACTAATTTTAGCATGCTGGAGTACAGGTCAGTTATTTGAAATAAACCAATAAGAATCCTAATGTTTTATACAAGCACACTTTCTCTTGTTCAAATGTTACTAACTTACTATTAAAAACAAGTTTCAGGTTTGGTTAAATTCATTCAGTATTATTATAGTCCATTTTACTTCTATAAATGTCCAGAAAATATTCTTGAAAATCCAGCTTTCAAATCAACTTTTTTTTTCTAGATGTATATGATATATACGAACTCTGACAATAAATTTTAAAATTTTTGGTCCATTATTAAAAAAGTTATCCATTAGGTTTCTATGTTAATAATATTTTCTGTGAAGTGTACAAATTTGGATGGAGTGAATTCAAATAACAGACTGTACCATGTGACATAGAACATTTAAATATTAAAGGACATCAATATACAATTACGGCCCTCGGAAGAGGTGAATATCCAAAATTGTCAACCCCACTAGGGTTATTTCCACGAGAGCTTTAGCCCGAGGGAAATAATCCTAGTGGGGTTGACAAATTTGGATATTCACCGATTCAGAGAGCCGTAACTGTTTTATTATACCGAACAAACAGTTGAAATATACTGTTTAATATTTGAATTGTTAAAGTATTATTTCATTAGGGTTATTCACTGGACGTTGTAATTTTCGAGGGTTATTCTAAATTGAATAATAGGGTTATTCAATGAACGTGTGTAATTCTTGAGGTTATTCACCATTGGCAGCGATTAGAAGCAAAAATATCCAGAATATTTTATGTCATGTGATTATCTTTTAACCAATAGAATTGATTCTTTATTATGTGAGGTATAATAATAACAATTGACTATCACCTTAATAGCCAGTTAACGAGTAGCCTTTTAATATTTAAATGTCCTATGTCACATGGTACAATGAAATATACACTGAAAGCTCATGTCTGCTATTTTGTTTTGATAGTTGGGCTCTTACACTATTTGTACTCAGTCTATGCAGATTTTTACCAATTTTTTTTTTTAAATTAATTGTCAGAATTTGTATATACCATATATCAATATACATCTAGAAAAAAAAAATGTTTATTTGGAAACTGGATTTTTAAGATTTTTTTCTGCACATTTATAGAAGTCAAACAGACTAAATCACACTCTTATCTATATGCACTCTGTAGTGGTGAGGTTGAAGATTAAATGTCAAATTAGCACACCAATCAAATCTTTCAGGAAGCATTTCATTAATAATATAATACATGTGAGGATCCAGAGGAATCTGTTTTTACAACTCTTACATGAAATGTCATACATTTTTTTTTACAATCTACAGTAGAGTTCGTTTATAGCGAAGTCCAGGGGACTCTTGATCTTATTTCGTTATAGGCATCGTTCGCTATAAGAGAAATAATGTACAATTACATCCCCTTTTGCAAAATGATGTATTTAAAAAAAATTCTTTCAAGTGATGTGTAACTGTTTTGTTTGCTTTGTTTTGTTATTTTTTTGACAGATAATAATGTTTTTACTTCGATGATTTTGTTGTAATAAAATACTTTCAGCGGATTTTGTTTTGTGAGTGTTTGTTTTTTTGTAACACCATTCATAATGCAAGCTATGTTGAGGAATAAATTAACGTGACCTACACTGTTAAAATATGATATCGTTTTTCTGAATAGAGAAAAACAAAAATGAGAATTGTTGAATAAAATTTATTAATTCAGCAGTTAAAATAAAACTGATCTGATCTGATATTTTGTATCAAGATCTATTGCCTTTCTCTTTCTGCTAGCCATACTGATTACTGAATGATCACCACGAGGATGTGTTACCATATTTATGACAATGTTCGGCTTGCAGTGTGAAAAACAACGGTAGAATTAAAATTTAAAAGCCGCTTTGTTGTTTAATTAAAGAGTCTATCATCAAAGAAAAAATAAACAATAGCGAATGAATTAATCTCACACATGACTTTGTTTTTAATTTCTTTAGCTTGTGCATCCATTCATTAAAATTTAGATTACGTTTTATTAATTTTAATGCAATAAATTAGCGTGTGTGTTATTAATTAACAACTTGTTAATCATTAATACCCATTTTATTGTTTGAATATTTTAAAGAAAAGTCTTGATTGATATCATTAACAACATCACAGGTAGGATTATTGATTTTTCAATTACCGATAACGGAAGTGTCAAGTGCCATTCTAATATGTGATCATCCATGCATAACGGAAGACATGTAAACGATTTGTTTGTTCAGCAATTTTCTTGGTTATATCAGGTCAATTTTGAGTAATAAAAACGTTGTTTGGGTTTAAAATTCTCTTCGTTATAAGCTTGATTTTCGCTATAAAAATTTGTAATAGGCCTTCAAAAATACATTGTTTAAATAGCGATTGGACCGGGGATTTATCTTTACTTCGTTATAAGCCTGATTTCGTTACAAGCCTGTTCGTTATAAACGAATTCTACTGTATTACATAGAATATTTGAATATTACTTCAATTTTTTTTTTCCAAATATATACCGATACACAGATTTTAAGAGAAACTTCTTTCCTTTTTAAAATTCACATGTGACGTCAGGGGGCATGCCCTTTTTTGGAGCATCACTAATTAGACAAAATATTAATTTTTGTAACTACATACATGTATATACAAAAAATGTAGTGTGTAAGTAAAGTATTTAAACATTGCTACATCAAACCAACAAGTGCTTGTATTTAATTCAATTATTATGTCTCCCCTTCGAACGAAGGGAAACATGTTCGAAGGGAAGACATATTGTTTTAGTCCGATTTTTTCTTCTTCTTCTTCCGCTTCTTCTCAACGAAGCTTGTCCGGACCATAACTTTTTTGTCTTTCCAGATAGGTCAATGATATTTGGTATGTGGGTGCATGACCATAAGGCGGTGTGTCATGTACCGTAATGACCTTCGTGGGATCTTGACCTTTGACCTGAAGGTCAAATAATTGTTTTTTAGGGAGACATTAGTTTTAGGTATCTAAAACAGTTCTTCCTAGTTATAAATATTTTAGTGTACAATAATCATGCTAGACTGTCTATTAGGTCAAATAAAAGAAAAGATAAAATACATTGTATATTACAAAATATCTCCATGAAACCAACTATTTATTTCTATATACATTCACTACAAAGTCAAGAAATTCTGAACAGACCAGATTTTGTGCTAGATATTCTGAACAGAGTCTGAACATTACTGAACATTCTGAACATAGACTGAACAGATTCTGAACATTACTGAAAATTCTGAACATTCTGAATATGGACTGAACAGATTCTGAACATTACTGAACATTACTGGAAATTCTGAACAGATTCTGAACATTCTGAACATGGACTGAACAGATTCTGAACATTACTGAACATTACTGAAAATTCTGAACAGATTCTGAACATTCTGAACATTCTGAACATGGACTGAACAGATTCTGAACATTACTGAACATTAATGAAAATTCTGAACATTCTGAACATGGACTGAACAGATTCTGAACATTACTGAACATTACTGAAAATTCTGAACAGATTCTGAACATTCTGAACATGGACTGAACAGAGTCTGAACATTATCTTGCTTCTTAAATCAATTAATTATTTAAAAAAATTAAATTAGAACAACTATATTATTTCATTTCTCATTAAATTTGACATTTTCTTTATTTCAATCTTTCTTCTTAAATCAATATATTTTATTTTATTTTCATTAGATTTAAACTAAATATAGAAAGGGATATTTCACTAATTAATTTTTTTTTAAATTAAATTACAACAACTATATATATTTCATTTCTTATTAAAATTTGTCATTTTCTTTATTTCAAATTTTTCTTCTTAAATCAATATATTTTACTTCATTTTCATTATATTTTTACTAAATATAGCATGTGATATTTCACTAATTAATTATTTAAAAAAAAAAAATTACAACAACTATATTATTTCATTTTTTATTAAATTTGTCATTTTTATATCAATTTTTTCTTCTTAGTTATGTTTCCCCTTCGAACGAAGGGAGACATATTGTTTTAGTCTGATTTTTTCTTCCACTTCTTCTGCTTCTGCCTCTTCTGCTTCTTCTCAGCGAAGCTTGTCCGGACCATAACTTTTTTGTCTTTCCAGATAAGTCAATTATATTTGGTATGTGGGTGCATGACCATAAGGCGGTGTGTCGCATACCATAATGACCTTCATGAGACCTTGGCCTTTGACCTCAAGGTCAAATAATTGTTTTTTAAATAGTATTTTCTTGTCTGGGCCATTAAGAGGAGACATAAGTTTTAGGTAACTAAAACAGTTCTTCATAGTTGGTAAAAAACCTTGAAGTGGACCCAACTTAAGTGCTAAAACAACAATCTACACTATAAGTATGTAAGTAAGAGCAAAATAATTTTTTTGACCTGTATATCATAAAACAGTATGGTATCAATTGTCAATTGATAAACCTGTATCCAGTTTAAATATATTAGAGAGGTGTCATATCCCTGCATGGATTCTGCTGAAAATTCTGAACAGATTATGAACATTTTAACTAAATATATCATGTAATATTTCACTGGATGCAGGTTTTATCAGTTGGCAATTGATACCATACTGTTTTATGATATACATGTCAACAAATTATTCTGCTCTTACTTACACTTACTTATAGTGTAGATTGTTGTTTTAGCACTTAAGTTGGGGCCACTTCAAGGTTTTTAATTAATTTTTAAAAATGAAATAAAATATAAATATTGATTTAAAAAGAAAAAATTGATATAAAAATGACAAATTTAATAAAAATTGAAATAATATAGTTGTTGTAATTTAATTTTTTTTTAATAATTAATTGGTGAAATATCACATACTATATTTAGTAAAAATATATTGATTTAAGAAGAAAAATTTGAAATAAAGAAAATGACAAATTTTAATAAGAAATGAAATAATATAGTTGTTGTAAAATGAAATATCACATTCTATATTTAGTTAAAATCTAATGAAAATGAAGTAAAATATATTGATTTAAGAAGAAAGATAATGTTCAGACTCTGTTCAGTCCATGTTCAGAATCTGTTCAGTCCATGTTCAGAATTTCCAGTAATGTTCAGAATCTGTTCAGTCCATGTTCAGAATTTTCAGTAATGTTCAGAATCTGTTCAGTCCATGTTCAGAATGTTCGGAATTTTCAGTAATGTTCAGAATCTGTTCAGACTCTGTTCAGAATATCTAGCACAAAAACTGGTCTGTTCAGAATTTCTTGACTTTGTAGTGATTGTATTTCATATAAAAATGAAACATAATATAGACAACTACTATATTTATTACAGAGTGGAGGGTATGTGTTAGGGTTCAGGATTGACCCTGTAGAAAAGTTACAAGGAACAGTTAAAGAGATACAGAGTCTACATAGAGTCTACAGTTCATGTCCTATATTTGGTGTAGAGTTTGAAACTGAAGAAAGGGTGAGATGTCAGGATTAACATGAATCTATTAATGTTTTATAATAGACTTTCCAAAATAGGAATTTAAAATGTACTTGTACACAAAAAACCCTGCAGAGCTATTGTGAAAGTGACTTCTAATTGTGATAGGACACTACTTTTTTTGCATGAATGATTTTATTCATAAATGTAAAACTTATGATGATATTGTTCAATATATAAAGGAGAACAAACAGGCCCAACAATAATACATGATATAAATTTTAAGTAAACATTTCAGTAGCTAGCCATGTTGTGTTTATTTTAAAATGGAGAAGTTTTTAAAAAGAGTGATCTGGGCTAATTTTCTTAATTTTCACTAGATTTGTCACTGAAATTTCATCAAATCATAGAAGGTGTTATTGTTGACATGTTAAACTATTAGTCATCTTTACATTGGATAATGTTACCATGCTAATTATCTTTATGAATAGAATCACTGTGGAAAACACAATAAATGTATCATGTTTTTAAAAAGTCAGATACAGTACTTTGATAACAAAAGAAGTGACCTACAATTAAACATAAGAGACTTACCCAAGCCAAAGTGTTCTCAGAGCAAACACTTCTGACTCTTTTTCGCTTGGGTACGAATCTGGTAAAACAAGCCTCTAAAGTCTAATACAGGCTACTTCTTTTGTTATCAATGTACTGAATCTATCAAAGTTGCATTAGTTACACATACATCTATTTTTAGACACATGGTGAAGATTAACATTGTCTAGTCTGTTTTTATATACATAGTGAGGCTTAACACTATCTGGTCTATTTTAGATATATGGTGAATATTTACAATATCTATTATTTTTTTGAGGGGCTGCTGTGGTCAAGATCGTATGGTATTTACAACTACCTCTGCAATCAGTGCCTATCACTACTAATGTTGTGAGTTCGAACCTCGTTCATGGCGAGATGTACTCGATACAAAACTGTAATAAAGTTTGTCAGTGACTTGCGACAGGTCGGTGGTTTCCACTGGGTACTCTAGTTTCCTCCACCAATAAAACTGACCGCCATGATATAGCTGAAATATTGTTGAAAGTGGCATTGAACACCATAAACCAACCATAATCCATCTATTTTTAGATATTAACAATATCTGGTCTATTTTTAGATACACGGTGAGGACTTAACAATAGAAAATATACAAGACGATGTTGAAATAGAGACAGATGGATCATCAGATGCCTTCGCTGTAAGTCATGTGTCATTGCACCATTGTTTATTAATTTTTATTATTAATTACTTATGTATGTTGTTTTCCATTTAATGATTAATATATGTACATTTTCATAATAAAGAAAGTTTGATGTTTGCCATGAGTAACTGTTGGTTCCAAATCATCATTGACGTTAAAATGATTGATTGCTTAATTGTTATTTGTTGAATGTCCAATATTTCATGTATATTCAGAACAACAATGTATATCCAAAAATAAATATCATACTGACACAGCAAGTTAAGAATATCATGGTGCATTTATTAGATACAAAAATAGCCTCAAAAAGTCGCCACATATTATCACCTGATTTCTAGATCTATGTAGTACATGTCATGCTTATTGAGTCAGACATTGTCTTGTATGCTTGGCAGGTCTTCCTTTTTTGGTGGTTCACATTTAAAATAGGAACTAAAAAACTCCCATATCCACCAAAAGCAACTGTCATTTCTTGAAGCAAAAATAAGATTCCAAATGATTGCAATTGTGTTGTTATGACTAAGATATTGTAGAAATATCTATACTGTTAAATAATTTAGTAAGTAATTAATAGTAAACCAGGCAAGCCTCTGGTTCATCCTAAAAAAGACGGCAATGTAAAACTTCCATCTCCCCGTATTTTTTTTTTATACGTAGAAAATGTCAATTAAACTCAAAATGTCTGTGTTGTATGTGTTATGAAAGTTTATACAGTGATGGTCATCAACAAAACAAAACATTGAATCACCTCTCATCTTAACTGAACTAAAATTACACAGGAAAGACCATAGCATATGACATTTGAAATCCATGCCCTGGCTTGGGACAGGCACAAAAATGTGGATGTGTAAAACAAGTTAATGGCATCCCCCCCTCTTGATAACTGGATCTCCAACAGCAATACATACATAAAAAAACAACAATAAAAAACATGCACAGATTCGCTTCCACTCAGAGACCACATACCGGTACTATCACAAAAATGAATGACAATAATGCTCATAGTTAACAGCTGACTACTAGCTAAGAAGGTAGAATATGTTACTCTTTTTAAGTCTGGACCAAAAACATTTTGACAAACTAGCCCGAACAGCATTTTAGAAAAAAATATTCTATTAGATTAAGCAAATTTTATGCAATTTTTACTAGCCCGAGCCAATTTTTACTAGACTGGGGCATAGGGCTAGTGGTTTTTGGCAAACTGCTCTTTAGACAAAAAAAAATCATGACTGATACTTCTAACAGATTTAATATCAATTAGACATGAACATCTCTTGGCAATTATATACACATCTGCTACGATAAAGCGACACTCTGTGATGGCTCGTTTATTGCCGATTGGGAAATCCACTGTTAGTAGACAAGGAAGCGTACACTGTGCAGTCAGCATCTTATTAATTTTGACAAATACTTGACTGGTCAACAGCTGCATTTCACATGTACTTCATACTGTTTGTCCTCCTTCCCATCTATAATACCTCCATGATGTTATTAATATTCAACCAGAAATATATATCTTGTCTGTTTCAGGCCTATTTTGCTGATGGGAACAAAGATAAAGACAGGGAACCGGTATTTTCTGAAGAGTTAGGATTGGCTGTAGAGAAACTGAGAGATGGATTCACATTACAGGGACTATGGGATGTGTTAGCTTGATATATTTACAATCTATAAAATGTGTGCATTTTGCACTTTAAATATAATGTAATTTATTACAATGAAATCTGTCAATATCAAACACAGAATAAACTGAATATCTAAGTTAGTACCAGTGACTGGCATCTTTGTAAATTTTACCTGTGTAATATGAACAACTGTTTATTCAAGATAAAAATAGTGGACCCAATATTGTATGGTTGGCAGAGATTTATCTGTACTAAGTTTTATACTACCGAATGTGTGGAAAATAAGCAATTGTTACTCAAACAACCCTTTATGAACTTGTTTTTTAAGTACATTTTGTGATTTTTATTCTTGGAACCTGTATCAATTTTCATGCATTTTTCATGGTCATTCAATCTATGAATTGATAATTTTCCATAATTAGTAATATTGTTTTTTTGAATGTTGACAATTTAATTGATTTTGAGTATTATTGGTGGTATGTGTGAGTATGTGTTGTTTTGATTAGTTAAAAGCTTCATTGCTTTCTTTTTATGAATATATTGTATTTGCAAAAAATAATCAGTGCCCATCACCACTAAAGTTGTGAGTTTGAATCCTGCTCATGGCAAGGTGGACTCAATACAACATTATGCGATAAAGTCTGTCAGTGACATGCAGCAGGTCAGTGGTTTTCTTCAGGTATTCCGGTTTCCTCCACCAAGAAAACAGATGCCACGATATAACTGAAATATTGTTGAAATTGAGGTTAAACTCCATAACCCTTTACTGAAAATAAATTGTCTTTCTATAGAGTTTCTTAAAACATTTATTAGTTTTTGTACAATACTTACTGCAGGTAAAAGAAAATGATTTGCTAGTAGTGTACAAAAATGTATGTATACAGCACAACAGTATTCACTTATAACTACATTCTAATATTGTCCTTACACGGTTTTGAGTTAAAGACATGTTATACAATGGAACTTGTACAATCCAACACCCGAGTTTTCTGACATCCTGTGACATCCGACAAACAATTATGGTCCCAAAGTATTTCTGTTAACTTAAATAACACCCGAGTATTCTGACATCATGTACAATTTGACACATTTCCCTGGTCTCTTGGTGTGTCGGATTAGACAGGTTCCACTGTATATTGATAATTTTTATATTGCCAGTTTATCCGTCCATTTACTTATCCATCTTACCAACTTCATCTTGTCAAAACAGACTTGATATGTATTGACTGTGATATGAATTTTATTTCAATAATATTATGGATTATGTCATTTGTTGTTGTCATGGAAATTAAAGTAATTTTTAAATACAGTTTGTTTTGTTTCCTATCCCAAATTATTGATGTGATAGACAGGTAAGTGGAGTCATATGCTGATCCTGCAATCAAATTATTTACCTGTCTTCCTGTTATGTAATATATTATCTATAGCTATGTGGGTTGTCATGGTCGTGATCATATAGTAGTTGGATTTACAACTACCTGTGCAATCAGTGCCTATCACCACTAAAGTTGTGAGTTTGAACTCCGTTCATGGCAAGCTGTACTCGATACAACATATGTGATAAAGTTTGTCAGTGACTTGCGATAGGTCAGGGGTTTTCTCTGGGCACTCCAGTTTCCTCCACCAACAAAACTGACCGCCACGATATAACTGAAAAATTGTTGAAAGTGGCATTAAACACCATAAAACCAAACCAACCAATCTATATCTATGTCACGAGATATATTACTTATCTTTCTACAATGAGAAAATATTATCCATCGTCCTACTACGAGAGATATTAACTATTCCCCGGTAATGAAAGCTATCAGATATAGTGAGAAAAGTTTGAAGATACCAACAGTGAAATCAGAAGCTGTAAATTGAAGGACGGACAATAAAATGGCCAAAAGAAAAAGGAGAAACAATGATCAATAAAACACTACACAGAACACTAAAAAAAACTGGGTGAACTCAGGTGCTCCGGAAGCAGGGTTGGCTGGGAAATACCAGTGGCGGGAATTCCCAGTGGGAATTACCGGGAAATACTGATACTCTAAATTTTAGCTCAAGTGGGAAATACTGGGAAATATGATTTTTAGATATGATTAATTTCTTCAAAGTTGCTAAAAACTTAACATTTTAACACACAGTGTTAAAAATTACATCAGTTTAATAAATATGGGTATACAGCCTAGGTGTAGGACCATTAAGGACTTCAGGCAACTTTTGAAATTGTAATCTTCATATAAACATAATATTTTTACAAAAGACTTTTATTGAAAACATGTTAAAACTGTCACCACAATTTTATATCTACTTTTCAGTTCAATCATACAGTTTCACAGTTCGCCAATCTATTTCATCTTTCCCCCTTAACATTCTGTAGCAAAAAACAAGCTTTCCTGCTTTAACAAGACCAAGTTTATTTCCTAATTTTGACTGAATCATGACAAAGTTTGAGAAGATTCTCTCAATAGCAGCCAAACTTGATGGCATTTCTAACAATAGCCGATTGTTTTGCCAAGTTGTATACATGTAATCTAATATACTAAGGGCATTTCCTTTATGCTATAATAATGACTAACTTTTTTAATTTGTTTTTACAAAAGCAGGTCAGAATATGGTTTTAATCACTAAACAAAGGAGGTACAAAGTGAGAATTACAAGTAAAGAATAATTTTCTTAATATTTCTATCAAAATCAATATTTTTTTTAACAAATATCAATTTTAGATATCTGTACATTAAAAACACTATCCATTTTTCATACCCCCCCTCCCCGAAGGGGGAGGGGGTATACTGTTTTACGTCTGTCCGTTCTTCCGTCTGTCCAAGATATTTTTCGGCACATTTTTCTCAGTAACTGTTGATGGCAGAAATCCGATATTTGGTCACAAGCATCATATAGGTATACCATATTGTGGGTAGCGTTTTTGGACCCGTCAGATTCCTACTTCCTGTTTGCCGACTTAGTTGGTTTTTATACACATTGAACATATATGCACATTTTTCGTCACATTTTTCTCAGCAACTATTGATGACAGAGATCTGATATTTGGTCACAAGCGTCATATAGGTACCCCATATCGTGGGAAGCGTGTTTGGACCCATCAGATTCCTACTTCCTGTTTGCCGACTTAGTTGGTTTTTATACACATTGAACATATATGCACATTTTTCTCAGCAACTATTGATGACAGAAATCTGATATTTGGTCACAAGCTTCATATAGGTACCCCATATCGTGGGAAGCGTTTTTGAACCCATCAGATTCCTAAATCCTGTTTGCCGACTTTGTTGATTTTTATACACATTGAACATATATGCTCATTTTTCGTCGCATTTTTCTCAGCAACTATTGATGGCAGAAATCTGATATTTGGTCACAAGCTTCATATAGGTACCCTATATCGTGGGAAGCGTTTTTGGACCCATCAGATTCCTACTTCCTGTTTGCCGATTTTTTTTTTTTTTTTTTTTTTTTTCTGTAAGGCCAATATAGTTATATTTGTATCCATTAAAGATTTTTTATATGCAAATTTGGCCATACATGCAAAACATAAATATCAATTTAGAAGTTTCCTGTACCATTATATTTGCAAATTAAGAATCAATCTTATTTCCCAGTATTTCCCGCCGTCCTGGGAAATATGAGTATTTCCCACTTTTTTGCCAACTCTGTCCGGAAGGGTTAACAGTTGCTTCATATTAAGTGAGAAGTACTTTTGCTATATTCATAATGAAAACAGGTTTACATACAACTAATCATGCAGGTAAAATGTGACTCTGGTATTGGCCTAGGGTGCAAAGTTAAGATCATCATGGGATACGGGATATAGTGGTTTCAGTTGAAACGTTTCGCCCTGCAACAGGCCACCAACGGCCACTTGTACAAAATTGTTGCTCATTATGATCTGCTGCAAGTTGTCTTTCACATGTGGTTCTTCTTACACAAGGCACTCGTTTTGTTCTATATTAAAATTATATGGTTTGATTTTTAGCTCCCATGGCGGAAGGACATGTGAGCTTTTGACATCACTTGGCATCTGTCATCCGGCTGGCCGTCGTACATCTTAAACTTTCAGATTGAAATCTTCTCCTCTGAAACCTCTGAACCAAATTAACCCAAACTTGGCTGGGATGATCTGTGGGTGGTTCCCTTTCAAAATAGCTAGTGTCTGACAACCACACCCTCCATTCAAGAAGGCAGCTGTAACTAATACTAGAAATTTCTTTAATTGTTCATTGCTGCTCTATAATAAATCACGAGGTTAAATTTTTAAATGCAGCTCTACGGCCACGAGTAGTTGAACATATTCTGTTTTTATAAAATTTTTCATTCAGCCGATTTATACCGATTATGCAAATTGGGAATACTTTAAAATATCTTATTTAAATCTTCTCCCCTAAGCTAAATTAACCCAAACTTGACTAAAATGATCCCTTTCAAAATAGTGTCAGACAGCTCTGCCCTCCAAAGGCTCCATGCAAGAAGGCAGCTGTAACTAATACTAGAAATTTCTTTAATTATTCATTGCTGCTCTATTACAAGTCAAAATGAGGTTAACTTTTTAAATGCAGCTATATGGCCATGAGTAGTTGTTAACATATTCCATTTTTTTCTGTGAAATTTTTCTTTCAGCCGATTTATACTGATTATGCAAATTAGAAATATTTCAAAATGTCCTATTTAAATCTTCTCCTCCAAACCAAATTAACCCAAACTTGGCTGGTGTGATCCTAGGGTTGTTTATTATAAGTTAAATGAGGTCAAATTTTTAACTGCATCTACATGACCATCAGTAGTTGAAATTTTTCTTTCAGCCGATTTATACCGATTATGCAAATAAGGCATAAAAGCCTCAAATGGGCACTGGTTGGTGAACTTGGTAGATATCTGCTGTATATTGATATCATCATTAGTATGATTAAATATTGGATTCATTTGCATGACGATACATCAAGTCCTATATTAAGAGCAGCACTAGATGAACATTATGGTGTTTCAGAGTGATCAGCATTGTTGGGTTACTTGTATTCAAGGTTGGGCGGTTAAAACTGCCCCTGGTTTTAACCAGTTTTAACCGGTTTTAACCGTCCTGGTCAATACTATTATTAGTGAAAAATTGTCAATTTTGTTCTTTTTCATATCTAAAATGATGAAAATTTTCATTTGAAGTCTCAATTTAAATTTGTATTGCTGTATTAATCTGTTGAATATCTTAAAACATCACTGAGTTACTACTGAAATCTATTTAAGGCACATTTTCAGGTTTTCAGGTGCAGTACTAAATACATTTATAATTACATAAAGATTTATTTAATTCAAAATGTGTGATTGCAACAGGTAAGTGACAGGTAGCTTAAGTGCTGGACAGGTAACTGTACACTTGGTGGTCAATTAAGAAATTTAAATTGCTAAAACAACATAACCCCAATAAATGTGTTCATACGAAGGAAAAGGGTATAAAAGTGGTCAGCTTGAAACAATAAAATGTTTAAAGTTCATTAATATGCGAGACAGAATGATTCTGAATGCAAGAAATGGAAAGTTTATAGGGGGTTTACTCTTCATGGCTTCTTACCAAATGATTTATAATGAAGTCTAAATTAGACACTTTCATTCTATATTTTATTTGATTAAATTAAAGAAATACTAACTTAAAATCATTACAAGTTAAAAATAGATACCCCCACTAAAAAGACCCTCTTAGGAATCATTTTTTATAATCCTATCTGGCTTTTACTCTAATCGACCAGTATTTACCAGTATTGCCTTGTTAAAATCAGTATTAACCACCGGCCCGGTCAATATTGACTGGTTTTTTTCCAACCCTGCTTGTATTTTAGTTTATTACTCGAACTGCTTGCTTTCCTGGATCAGACACGGGGAGAATCGAAATGCGATTCTTAAGCACCGTCCCCTGGTGTCTCCTCCAGCTAAGTAATCACAGTCCTTTCATCAAACACATGATGTTTTACTACTTGAACCGCTTGCTTTGCTGGATCAGACACGAGGAGAATCATAACACAATTCTTAAGCATCGTCCCCTGGTGTCTCCTCCAGCTAAGTAATCGCATTCATGTAGTCCATTCTTCAACCATATGATACACTGCAACTATACATTACTCATTGCCTCTCATCGGGTCGTGCTGCCGAACACGGCCTATTTATTTATATATTTTTTGTAACATATATCATTTAAATAGTTAGAATTGTCTTGTTTAAAAACATATATCTCCATTCTGTATTGTTGTAACTGTTGATATAATTATGAATGTATATTTGTTATTGCCCCTTGAGGGACCCTAATTGGAATAAAAAATATTGTATTGTATTGTATTGTATTCATATTATTCTTAAAGAGCTGAACTTGCTAAAAATATTTTATTCACCAATTAGTTGTGGAAACAAAGAAATAAATGAACTGAAGCATAGATTAAAAGATAATTTTGTTCAGATTTGGAAAACTAATATTAATTTAGTTAAGTTTAACAATACCACTAATAGAAGTGAAAACAAATTAAGAACATATAGTAAATTTAAGACTATTTTTAATCAAGAAGAATATCTAAATATCAAAGATTTTAAGATGTGCTCTATATCAACTCGTTTTCGCATTAGTGCACATAAACTTGTCTTTACTTGAAATAGAAACTGGACGTTACACTACTCCAAAAACACCTCTTGAAAACAGATTATGTAAGCAGTGTAATTTATCAGAAATTGAAGACGAAGAACACTTTTTAATAAATTGCCCTAAATATAGTTTACATCGGAAAATATTTGTCTAATTGTTTTATTCTTCGAGACACAAAACAATGCTGATCTTCTGTATCTTGCACTCTGTGATATTTAGTATATGTAAGTATTAGAAAACAATAGTAATTTGAGTTGTCTCTCTTTAATCATTTGATAAACGTATACCCCTGGCTGTCAGTCATGTCAGTGAGTTTGATAGCTTAGTTTATTACTTATGCATGTATATGTTTATTTCTAGTCATCTCTTGCAATTGTCTTGTCTTTGCAAATTGATGTTCAATTTTGGACTTTCTTTCAATAAATTACTTTGAACTTTGAACTATATTAAAATGTCCAATTGAAATCTTCTCCTCTGAAACTGTTAAGCCATTTTAAATCAAATACGGATGGGATTGGGCTCTCAAATATACATATATATTTAAAGGTAAGGCGAACCATCTCGATACTTCCTAAAAAAAAATGTCTGCAGTCTCTACCAATCAGAACAGCAAATTCCACAGTTTATCTGTTGTTGGGAATATTACCAATATGCACCGAATTGCACAAAAGACAACTGAGCCTGTTCCACCAAATAGCAATGAGTGAAAATGTTTCAATTAGAGAAATCGCCTGGAGACAGTACAATGCGGGCAGACCAACTAGCTTCTTCATCAAAATAGTTGACATTCTAGACTTGTACGAACTGCCATCCTTTATTGAAGTAATGAGTGGATACTTCAAAAAATTGGACTGGAAAGGAATAGTTAAAAAGTCAATCAACACTTACTGGACTACAAAGCTACAACAGGACTGCAAGAGCAAATCATCCTTGAGCCTGCTCAGCACTACATCACTAGAGATGGGGAAAACTCATATTGTTTGGGACTCTATCAACAATTCAGTCCGGGATGTCAGAAAGGCCATTACGAAGGCAAGAATGCTAACAGGGACATACATGTTACAAACTCTAAAGAGCAAGTTCAACCAGGCCGAGGTGGATCCGACCTGCCCAATCTGCAGACTGGAAACAGAAACCATGACTCACGTTATCACAAGCTGCCCAGTATATAATGAGATCAGGAAAGAATACTTTGTGAAAACAAGGGAACTGTTATAACTTCTATTGGCTTTGATAGTTGGAAAAGAAACTTCAACAAAAAGGACATTATATGCCAGCTAGTCATTGACTGTCAAAAACTGGTGGTCACAGGTCTGCTGCCAAAGAATGATGACCTAATACATGAAATTGAAACAGCATCAAAGGACCTTTGTCATGCCATCCATTCAAGAAGACTAAACTTCAAGTGTGCTGAATAAAGACTGGTATGGCTGGCAGTCTCTGTGTAACATCCGCCACATCTCTATGCATTTTTGTCACCGCTTGTTATACTATAAGAAATCAATTTATCGGTACTCGAGTTTTAGATTGTATAATAAGTTCTCACTTTTTATTCCTTTCTGTCACTGCGTGTGATACAATACGTACGAGACCAGAATATCGATAGTTTTTTGTTTCGTTCAGAATTTGTTTTCCCCAACAACACAAGAGTTAGAATATTCATTTTTTTTCAGAATTTAACATTAGGTTATATGACAAAAACTCTGAATCAGATTTTTTTTCCCCTCCTCCGCCAAAATCAGAATATTTTTTTCAGCAACATTGGGAATCAGAATATTTTTTTAGAAAAAAAACATAACCCCCCCCCCCCTTCAAGTTAAATGGTCGTTCCCTAAAGACAGCCGCTTTTTAGATTTTAAGATTAATAAAGTTTTAGATTTTATTATAAGTGCAAATAAGGGCAATAACAAAATTACTGAACTCCGAACAATCTTACAAAGGGAAAGTCAAAACTCATAAGTATATAAACAGAAAAAATCAGTCAACAACCGGAAAACTATGAAAACCGTAATGACCCTGACTTGGTACAGGCATTTCTAAAGAAATGGTGGGTTGAATCAGATTTTAAAGCGCCAAACCTCCCGCTTTCATTACAGCTCAAAGGTTCCAGCAATATATAGGATAGGTCGATTCCGGTGCATCTGAATTCTGTGAAAATTAGAGGAATCTAACTGCTGTAGACTATTAAGGACAGTATTAAGCAAATAGTCGAGTAGCAGGAGGACATTATAAAGTTAATTATTTATAACTTTATCGTTACGTCTGACCGAGAGGGTTCCGCAAATAACTCTGTAAATAAATCCTGTGTACATATACTCGATTCATATAAATTGGTGGAAGAAATTCATATTCATAGTAAAATTGGTGGTGGATAAAACGAGTGCTCCTAGACTGGCGGTAAAACGAAAACAAGAAGAAGACTTGAACTTGAAGGGGGCGAACAAGTTTTGGGGCGAAACAATTCCATTTAATGTTTAATTTTCTCAGACACTGAAAAATATTGTGTGCGATCGGATTGCAAAATATATTGCGTGTAAAGTAAATGTAGTAAAATTCTTGTCAGGTATTTATAACAATCCGAACTAAATTTTCTCTTATTTATTTTTATTCATGGAGGCTGACATCTTGAATCGAGAACGAGGCAACAATTTCATTCCACTTCCGCTTGAAATTTTAGAAAAGAAATGTTTATGAACTCAGAAAAATGACTCATTTTAAGGATAACAATGGATAAATATACTCATCTTCCATATTTTAACAATATGACATGATTTTACGATGATTTTAAATAGTGGTTGGCATTAACCGTGAAAAATGTCCAGGTTTTTTAGATTTTTATCTCGTCGAAGAACTGGTAGGGGAATCAAACGAACTGAAATAGGACACCCCAAAAAGAAGAATGTGTTACCATGTATTGTAATGCTATTAGATGGAACTGATTTCAGTGTTGATTTACCTGTAAGTTAACTGGAACATGTAACAAAAAGTGCATGTATATGAGCAAGAATATGGTATTTGAACTTTTGGTTTCTTTGAATCCGGGTCGATTCGCCCCGGAAAGTGAGTCGATTCGTCCCACTTAATCGCTATTATATTATAATAGATGAAGTCTTTTTTGACAATTTTTTGTTAATTATTTATTTATTAGTTGTATGCAAAAAAAGTAATAATTCATTCCTTTTGGTCTACTTTAATTATTTATTTATTAGTTGTATACAAAAAAATAATAATTAATTCATTTTGGTCTAATTTTGTCAAAGATCTCCAGCGAAACTTTTCTTGCAAAATTTACAAAAAACCACACAAGAACAGTAAAAAGGTTGGTTTTTTTTGGTACCAACTCAAAAGTGCATGAAATGACTAAGATGCTGTACAAGTGTGCAAATAACCTCTTTTTTAATGAATTACGCATCAAATGTTAAAATAGTATAAATTTAATCAGATGTCAAACAAAGAGTGAAGCAATACATAATATTAAACACGTCAAGAAAGCATGTTAATTATGAGGAAGACAAAAATAAAGTACCCATGAACAAGCCTTACAAGCGTTTCGCTGACGTTTACTAGGTGGCGTTTCACTGTTAGGAGACGCTTTCGGTAGCGTAGATCTTATAGGTGTTGGTTGTTTTTTTACAAAATATATTAAATGTATAATGTGTACATGTATCTAAAATAATATGTGGCCAAACGACCCGGTACCGTTTCTTTTGGTATCCAAATGGTTAAATACTAAAACTTAAATATTTCACACGTGGAATATGATTATATCAATACTGTACAAAAGAAGCAAGTGATATCAAGGAAAATATTTACCCATCTTTTTAAACATTTTTATCGTGACAGGAAACCAAATGCTTATTACAAGTTATGGTAATAAACATTTGGTTTTCTGTCGCGATAAAAATGTATGAAACGGCACCATCTAAGACCATTTGGTTTTTTTCTTGGTTATTTAATGCATTTATATACCATTTTAAATATTAAAGTAGCATATTTTTTTTTTTTTTTTTAACGCGACAGGATACCACAAGCACTGTATCGGAGTTATAATATTATCATACAAAAATTGTATAAATGTTCCGAAAATCACACTTCCATTACACATGGTTCACTTGTGACCGGAAGTTCAATTGGGCGGAAATTGTAAATCAGACTAATTTATTTAATCTTTAAATTAACGTTTCTTTTTGGATGACATGTAATGCATAACGTAACAGGTGGATGATTGAATAAAAAAAATAGAAAATGAAAAGCTTAAATGTAAGCATCTGTAATTAATCTATTTAAACATCTCACGAGAGTTTATTTATGCTAATCGTTGTTATGGCGACTGTTACAAAAAGGAGATAACACAACTTAAAATAGCGTTACGAAATCGGAAACCAATGTAACGCGCAATATATGACACCTGTAACAGAAATACTTACTCTGCTCAAAATTTTCTTCTCTCCATTCTTCATTATCAATGTTTGTCAATATTTTAACGGCTAGCTTACATTTTTGTATGTCACAGTTGTGTGGAAATCCAACTCCGTTACGCAGTTCGGAGACGAAAATAACGATAAGAAACGATGCATAAAAGTACGAATATGGACATTAAAAATAATTTTTATTCATAAAATATTTACAATATATCAATGGTCACCATTCATCTAACACACCAACCAACCATTTGGCCATAGAATTACAACATATATCAAAGAAATATCCAATTTTATCAGTTTTCTATCGTTATCAGAAACGGTTCAAATACCATATTATTGCTCATATACAGAAATGTCATTATTATGGCTAAATTTGTGTTCAAGTGCAAGTTGTGGATTCCTGATCATTGTAAACACAATATAATTCTGTTTGGATTTAGTTCAAGTTGGCTCTGAAAATTGGTTTGACACTCTTACTAAATATTGGTGCATTACTTTCAGGGAATATATACTAACATAATTTCCTTTTCATTGTATTACTCCGGTGACTACCATGATATTTATAAATGAAATATTGTTGAAAGTGGCGTTAAATACCCTAACCCTAACCCTCATTGTATTATTTATTTATTTAGATCACTTCATCACATGTAATAATCCAAAATCTAGCAACATCCTTGTATTACATGTAATCCAGGGTTCGACATTAACGGTTGTCCGATTGCCCTGGGCAAGTGAAATGCGTCTTCGGGCAAGTGAAAACGGCACCCAACTTGTCCAATCGGGCAAGTGAAAATGATTCTGTGATATGTTCAATTCCTGAAGAGCAAAATGATTAATATTGAATTATTCAGTGTTGGAAATTGCGGCGAATTTTACCTAAACATCACATCGTACATGTATGTATCATGTATTTTACGCCATTTTGTTTTATTTTGTTGACTACGGAATTCCCCTTTCTCAAATGAAGATCGTGTTATTTATATTAGCCAATCGCGAATGCCTAATTAGGTGGCGGCGCTGCATCAACATCGTATTTATTTTCGCCGTCCAATGAAAAGCTAGAGTTATTTGCGGTGTTCTAATTTTAGAAAATTATCCCTGATGTGTATTGCCTTTACGATCAAAATATTGAAAGCGTGATAGATTACTGGAATAAAAATTCAAACAAACTATACAGTCGTTGTCAGTCTATGATATGGAACATTTATACTTAAATTTTCTAACAAAAATATTTCAGAAATCCTCATCAATCACCTGTATTTATAAAACTGTCATATTCCCGCAAATTGATAGGTACGTCTAATCAATATCTCACTCGGTCCCAGAATTTGGTGCCAATTTGGCACAAGTAACCCTCGGGAAATCATAAGGTGTAAATAATTAATATGAGGGGTTATTCTACTCTATGAACGGTCATTGTAGATTGCATAGTTCTGCACTACATGCATATATGGCACTTAAGAATTCGGGCTAGTAGTTTACAGTTTCGGGCAAGTAAAATGATGGCACTTGCCCGAATGGAAAAGTTGGTCTAAAAGTTAATGTCGAACCTTGTAATCTAACACGGTAGAAACAAATATTCTTAAAAGAAAATACAGCTACAAAAAATGTACATGAATGTTCTAATAGATTAACTAGGGCCGCTTAGGGGCTTCAAAATAATTGAAGCAAAAGTTAAATCCCAGGTTAAAAAATTACAGGATCAATATATATTTCCGCAACCAAGTCCTTTAAAATGATTTTGGCAATTATAATTCTAGTATATTGTCATCAGAATGTTTTAATTATTTTTTCAAATATGATCATTGATTAATTACAAATTATCACAGATTTTTGAGAAAATTTAAAGCTTGATTGGGTGAAGAATTTCAGCCGTAAGATCATATTTCTATAATCATATCTAAAATAATTTCATACTGGATTGTTTCCTCTCTCATTTCAGAGACTTGACGTCAGTTTGTGTCTCATAATTAAGTAGGTACACTGACACAGCCATTTAGAAAATAGGCTGTCTGACTGCCTGAAGACCTTTCAATTTACTTCTGATTTCTAGACAAATGTTACCATAGAAAAATCTGGGGAGGGAAACAAATGGAGAGAAAGTGTGGATAAGAACAGAAAGTCTGAGAAATGTTATCAATATGTCATATGACCTTAATTTCAGTTACCTTTCAGTTCACGGTGCATTCAATTTTAATTTAACCTTTATTTTTGACCCCCTGTCTTATGTGACCTTATACCGGTATATTTCAATGATCCCTTGAAGATCATGTAAGACAGGTTTACACATCATTATAGTTGTTTTGAAATAAAAAACTTTTTTTTCACTTCCCTATCGAACTACATGTACCGGTATATATACTTTTCCAGTGGACGACAAAAGTTGTTTCCCTGGTTGTCCTGTGCCTCCATAATTTCTTTATAAATAGATTACAGATATTGTTGAACTTGGTCTTGAATACATTGTATTGGTCAGACAACAATCAACCTAAAGTGATCAACACTTGAATACATTGTATTGGTCAGACAACAATCAACCTAAAGTGATCAACACAGGTTCTGTGGACAAATTGAAAAAAATGTCAGTTTTCAAATATATTATTTTTGGTCAAGGTGCACCAAAGTACAAAGCAGGCGCAGTATGCAACTTTTTCTCCCCTTCTTTTGCCGCTAAGATGAATTTTCAGTCATCTTTTTAGTTTTTGAAAGTCAGTCTGTTTTTCACCTATATAATCATCCTTTTTTTGTATATAATTATATTGGTAGCAGGTCAAATCGGCCCCAAACAAAATCGGCCCCAGATCAAATCATTGTATTATTATGTTTTTTTATTTAATTTGATAATATGTATTGTTAATTGTGTTGTTTATTTAATTCCTAATCAAATCATTGTTTTATTATGTTGTTTATCTAATTTGATAATATGTCCGTAATTACTGGTGCATAATGCGCTGGATTTTACATAAATTCTTTATTTTGCAGGAGGGGTGTGCATTATAAACAAGAACAATGTGTTTCACTCTTTTTTCTGAAGGGGAAATCACATGTCCGCCATTTTTGTTGTTTACTATTGTCAACATGCGAAGTTAAATATTTCAACAAAATAATTAAATACATCCAATACGTTTTAATTATTGAAGAATTAAAACTGTCTAGTACAGTTGTGTTTTGTACCAGTAAATGTTAAAATACCATTGATACGAAAATAAAAGAATCCGCTCATCAATAGAATTTAAATTTTACATCTTTTAACCAAAAATATTAATTTATATTAATACATAATTTTTATTTATTTATTCTTTTTTTCTTTTTCTTTTTGGGGCCGATTTGACATGGGGCCGATTTGACTGGGGCCGATTTGACGAGGGCCGATTTAACTGGGGCCGATTTGACTGGAAATCATTATATTCATGCATACTGTACATACTTTTCATGTTACTGAAATTTGATCTATATGGTTTGATATTCAATGTATTTTTTTCCAATCTTGTTGATTACATATTAAGAATGATTACTCTAGCACAAAATTATTTTAAAGGTAGGAGATGTCTTTATTTTCTATTGTATTGTATTTATTGAAACCTTGGATTTCAAGAATTTATTATGATGGGTCATTCACACTAGAACCATTAGTTAAGACGTGTCAATTGTAGATCTGATGTGGAACGTTGATACAAACGTAATATCGTTGATTTCTGTGTAATGTGACGTCAACTTGATACATTTTTGATACACATACAAATGTACAGGTACATGTACCTTCGATGATATTTTTTGCTCAAGATGGACCTCTCATTTTGTCTCGGGCTTTGCCTGCGAAGCATCGATTGCTCTTAAAAATCCATTCTCTCAAAATAAATCAACAATAGTATTAGTATATTTCTCAATGATTTAAACTGTCTTTTTACTTATGAGATACATGTACAATGTATATAGGTACTAGTATTGTACCCAACGTGAGAAAATGTATCAGCCTCATGTACAAATGTACAGCTTCCTCCACTTCTAATTATAAAACAACTGATAGCCACAATCATGATGATATAGGTGTAAAATTACTGAAACTGACAAAAACCAAACCATCAAAGAATGCTTTAAAATCCTGTGTGCTTGATTTTGTATACTGACATTAAATATCCAGAAAATTATACCAATAAATGTGTAATTTAGTTCTGTAATGTAATCTTACATGTATGTTAATTGAACCATGCCTTTAAAGTTGTGTAAATTATGTGACACTTCATTAAGATTTATATGGTACAAATTGTAGATTATATTATGATAGGTCATCTTAGTGCAAAATATTTATATACGGTACATGTACACAAATGTACATGTAGATATATATATACTGTACATGTAAATGTATGTAGAGACATGTACACAAAGAAGAACTATACATACATATATTGATCTTATTTTTATGTTTTTGATGATAAGTTACACAAAAATGAAAGAACTGTAACTATATAGTACCAAAACTAATTCAGATTATATAAATATAATGACAAAGAAATATAGAATCAAACCTCTCCTATGTGACCTTCCAAGTGAACATTGAAATAGGGTCACATAAGACAGGTGGTCACTAAATGCAGGTTTAATTAATTAAAATTAAGTGTACTCTGAAGGGAAATTATAGTTAGCAGGGCTTTCAATATTTTTTAAGTGTACCAACCATTACTTCTCTATGTACAGGTGGTACTTTTTATTAAAATTTGAACAATTTTCATGAATATCTTGTACAACATGTGCACTCTTTAAAATCAGGAGGTACCAAAGACCATTTTAGATGGGTAAAAGTACCCTGTACCTAAGGCCTGAATTAAGATCACAGAATACAAGTTATTTATTACTTAATAGAGGTGGTCACTAAATGCAGGAATTACTGTACACATAATATATTTTAGATAATAAAATAATAACATGAATATTTGTTTGAAATAATATAGACAATAGAGAGAGAAGAAAAGATTTCACACATAAACATGATGTGTTGTGGATTAGATAAAGATTTACTTGTACATAAACTAGTGGTGATCATGAAGATACACAGAGACATTGTTATATAATTACCATTGTTGTATTCCATTTTGTTTACAATAATATTATATTTTTAACATGTGATGTTATACAGCTGAATTCTTTTTAGGAATGTAAACATGTAAACATTAGATAATTAAATACATGTAATACATGTACAGGTATGTTTTATTTTGAACAGTTTAATTTTGGAAAACCAGAACAGATATAGTTGTGTATATTTATATATAGACCTGATATACATAAACTGGTCATTCATTAGAATAATGTAAATAAAGCATTCTAACATGACGTCCTTCTTTATAGAATAATGTAAATAAAACATTCTAACATGACGTTCTTCTTTCGCTTTGTAAAAAACGAGCGATTTATTGATTGGGTATAATCTCATTAACACATGCACTGGTGCATGTGACTGACTTTCCCGTCGTAAATGTACATGTTGATGAATTATTGTCTGCTTGAATTTGGCAGCATAAATTGTGTGCGACATATTCCGCAAACGTAAATATAAATAACCGTCTTCCAATCAAATATACATGTACTACCGTATTTGTACTCTTAGACATATCAGAATCGAAATAATTCATGGAAACCAGAATGTGTTTTGAGTTTTAACATGGGTTTGCAGATATTAGTAAATTTAATCCCTCGCCTCTGGCTCGAGATAAAATACTAACATCCGCCAACCCATGTTAAAACTCCCAACACATTCTGGCTTCCATGATTTATTTCTTAATTAAACTAGTCGGCTAGAACACCATCCTTGTTGACTAGGCTAGAACACCATCCTTGTTGACTAGGTTAGATCATCCTTGTTGACTAGGCTAGAACACCATCCTTGTTGACTAGGCTAGAACACCATCCTTGTTGACTAGGTTAGATCATCCTTGTTGACTAGGTTAGATCATCCATTTTGACTAGGCTAGGTAACCCTTGATGATTAAGCTAGACTGTCCTTGTTGATGAGACTGAACCATCCTTGTTGAATGGACTAGATCATTCCTAGTTGACTAGGCTAGACCATCCTTGTTGAATAGACTAGATCCTCCTTGTTGATTAGGCTAGATCACCCTTGTTGAATAGGCTAGATCATCCTTGTTGAATAGGCTAGAACATCCTTGTTGACTAGGCTAGAACATCCTTGTTGACTAGGCTAGAACATCCTTGTTGAATAGGCTAGAACATCCTTGTTGACTAGGCTAGAACATCCTTGACCTTGTTAAATAGGCTAGATCCTCCTTGTTGACTAGGCTAGAACATCCTTGTTGACTAGGCTAGAACATCCTTGTTGACTAGGCTAGAACACCATCCTTGTTGACTAGGTTAGATCATCCATTTTGACTAGGCTAGGTAACCCTTGATGATTAAGCTAGACTGTCCTTGTTGATGAGACTGAACCATCCTTGTTGAATGGACTAGATCATTCCTAGTTGACTAGGCTAGACCATCCTTGTTGAATAGACTAGATCCTCCTTGTTGATTAGGCTAGATCATCCTTGTTGAATAGGCTAGATCATCCTTGTTGAATAGGCTAGAACATCCTTGTTGACTAGGCTAGAACATCCTTGTTGACTAGGCTAGAACACCCTTGTTGACTAGGCTAGAACACCATCCTTGTTGACTAGGCTAGATCCTCCATTTTGACTAGGCTAGGTAACCCTTGATGATTAAGCTAGACTGTCCTTGTTGATGAGACTGAACCATCCTTGTTGAATGGACTAGATCATTCCTAGTTGACTAGGCTAGACCATCCTTGTTGAATAGACTAGATCCTCCTTGTTGATTAGGCTAGATCACCCTTGTTGAATAGGCTAGATCATCCTTGTTGAATAGGCTAGAACATCCTTGTTGACTAGGCTAGAACATCCTTGTTGACTAGGCTAGAACATCCTTGTTGACTAGGCTAGAACATCCTTGTTGAATAGGCTAGAACATCCTTGTTGACTAGGCTAGAACATCCTTGACCTTGTTAAATAGGCTAGATCCTCCTTGTTGAATAGGCTAGATCCTCCTTGTTGAATAGACTAGATCCTCCTTGTTGATTAGACTAGATCATCCTTGTTGACTAGGCTAGGTCATCATTGTTGATCACATTATGCCATCCCTTTTTATTAGACTAGGTAACTAAGCCTTGATGATTAAGCTAGACTGTCCTTGTTGATTAGACTGGACCATCCTTGTTGAAGAAACTAGGTAACCCTTGATGATTAAGATTAAAATTGTTGAAAGTTACAAACACTGATGATAACCTGTCATGACAAACAAATTTCTTAAAATTAGATAAACAACCATCATCTTTAAGAACATTGTCTTATAAGCAGTAGTACATATAATAATAATTCAGTAAAACCTGTCTAAGCTGAACCCTGTTGGAACTGAAGAATTTGTTCAGTTTAGACAGGTGTTTGGTTTACACAGGTTCAAATTACATAGACATTTAGTAGATGCCCCTAAGATGGGACTGTAAAGTCTGTCTGGTTTAGGCAGGTTTACTCCGGGTTCAGTTTAGGCAGGTTTACGGTTTACTCCGGGTTCGGTTTAGACAAGTTTATGGTTTACTCCGGGTTCAGTTTAGACAGGTTTACGGTTTACTCCGGGTTCAATTTAGGCAGGTTTACGGTGTACACCGGATTCGGTTTAGACAGGTTTCACTGTAATACTATCCTACATTAACATTACATCTACATGATTGTCAGTTTCCACTGTAATACTATCCTACATTAACATTACATCTACATGATTGTCAGTTTCCACTCCTACATCAACATTACATCTACATGATTGTCAGTTTCCACTCCTACATCAATATTACATCTACATGATTGTCAGTTTCCACTCCTACATCAACATTACATCTACATGATTGTCAGTTTCCACTCCTACATCAACATTACATCTACATGATTGTCAGTTTCCACTCCTACATCAACATTACATCTACATGATTGTCAGTTTCCACTCCTACATCAACATTATATCTACATGATTGTCAGTTTCCACTCCTACATCAACATTACATCTACATGATTGTCAGTTTCCACTCCTACATCAACATTACATCTACATGATTGTCAGTTTCTACTCCTACATCAACATTACATCTACATGATTGTCAGTTTCCACTCCTACATCAACATTACATCTACATGATTGTCAGTTTCCACTCCTACATCAACATTACATCTACATGATTGTCAGTTTCCACTCCTACATCAACATTACATCTACATGATTGTCAGTTTCCACTCCTACATCAACATTACATCTACATGATTGTCAGTTTCCACTCCTACATCAACATTACATCTACATGATTGTCAGTTTCCACTCCTACATCAACATTACATCTACATGATTGTCAGTTTCCACTCCTACATCAACATTACATCTACATGATTGTCAGTTTCCACTCCTACATCAACATTACATCTACATGATTGTCAGTTTCCACTCCTACATCAACATTACATCTACATGATTGTCAGTTTCTACTCCTACATCAACATTACATCTACATGATTGTCAGTTTCTACTCCTACATCAACATTACATCTACATGATTGTCAGTTTCCACTCCTACATCAACATTACATCTACATGATTGTCAGTTTCCACTCCTACATCAACATTACATCTACATGATTGTCAGTTTCCACTCCTACATCAACATTACATCTACATGATTGTCAGTTTCCACTTCTACATCAACATTACATCTACATGATTGTCAGTTTCCACTCTTACATCAACATTGCATCTACATGATTGTCAGTTTCTACTCCTACATCAACATTACATCTACATGATTGTCAGTTTCCACTCCTACATCAACATTACATCTACATGATTGTCAGTTTCCACTCCTACATCAACATTACATCTACATGATTGTCAGTTTCCACTCCTACATCAACATTACATCTACATGATTGTCAGTTTCCACTCCTACATCAACATTACATCTACATGATTGTCAGTTTCCACTCCTACATCAACATTACATCTACATGATTGTCAGTTTCTAGTCCTACATCAACATTACATCTACATGATTGTCAGTTTCCACTCCTACATCAACATTATATCTACATGATTGTCAGTTTCCACTCTTACATCAACATTACATCTACATGATTGTCAGTTTCCACTCCTACATCAACATTACATCTACATGATTGTCAGTTTCCACTCTTACATCAACATTACATCTACATGATTGTCAGTTTCCACTCCTACATCAACATTACATCTACATGATTGTCAGTTTCCACTCCTACATCAACATTACATCTACATGATTGTCAGTTTCCACTCCTACATCAACATTACATCTACATGATTGTCAGTTTCCACTCCTACATCAACATTACATCTACATGATTGTCAGTTTCCACTCCTACATCAACATTACATCTACATGATTGTCAGTTTCTACTCCTACATCAACATTACATCTACATGATTGTCAGTTTCCACTCCTACATCAACATTACATCTACATGATTGTCAGTTTCCACTCCTACATCAACATTACATCTACATGATTGTCAGTTTCCACTCCTACATCAACATTACATCTACATGATTGTCAGTTTCCACTCCTACATCAACATTACATCTACATGATTGTCAGTTTCCACTCCTACATCAACATTACATCTACATGATTGTCAGTTTCCACTCCTACATCAACATTATATCTACATGATTGTCAGTTTCCACTCCTACATCAACATTACATCTACATGATTGTCAGTTTCCACTCCTACATCAACATTACATCTACATGATTGTCAGTTTCTACTCCTACATCAACATTACATCTACATGATTGTCAGTTTCCACTCCTACATCAACATTACATCTACATGATTGTCAGTTTCCACTCCTACATCAACATTACATCTACATGATTGTCAGTTTCCACTCCTACATCAACATTACATCTACATGATTGTCAGTTTCCACTCCTACATCAACATTACATCTACATGATTGTCAGTTTCCACTCCTACATCAACATTACATCTACATGATTGTCAGTTTCCACTCCTACATCAACATTACATCTACATGATTGTCAGTTTCCACTCCTACATCAACATTACATCTACATGATTGTCAGTTTCCACTCCTACATCAACATTACATCTACATGATTGTCAGTTTCCACTCCTACATCAACATTACATCTACATGATTGTCAGTTTCTACTCCTACATCAACATTACATCTACATGATTGTCAGTTTCTACTCCTACATCAACATTACATCTACATGATTGTCAGTTTCCACTCCTACATCAACATTACATCTACATGATTGTCAGTTTCCACTCCTACATCAACATTACATCTACATGATTGTCAGTTTCCACTCCTACATCAACATTACATCTACATGATTGTCAGTTTCCACTTCTACATCAACATTACATCTACATGATTGTCAGTTTCCACTCTTACATCAACATTGCATCTACATGATTGTCAGTTTCTACTCCTACATCAACATTACATCTACATGATTGTCAGTTTCCACTCCTACATCAACATTACATCTACATGATTGTCAGTTTCCACTCCTACATCAACATTACATCTACATGATTGTCAGTTTCCACTCCTACATCAACATTACATCTACATGATTGTCAGTTTCCACTCCTACATCAACATTACATCTACATGATTGTCAGTTTCCACTCCTACATCAACATTACATCTACATGATTGTCAGTTTCTAGTCCTACATCAACATTACATCTACATGATTGTCAGTTTCCACTCCTACATCAACATTATATCTACATGATTGTCAGTTTCCACTCTTACATCAACATTACATCTACATGATTGTCAGTTTCCACTCCTACATCAACATTACATCTACATGATTGTCAGTTTCCACTCTTACATCAACATTACATCTACATGATTGTCAGTTTCCACTCCTACATCAACATTACATCTACATGATTGTCAGTTTCCACTCCTACATCAACATTACATCTACATGATTGTCAGTTTCCACTCCTACATCAACATTACATCTACATGATTGTCAGTTTCCACTCCTACATCAACATTACATCTACATGATTGTCAGTTTCCACTCCTACATCAACATTACATCTACATGATTGTCAGTTTCTACTCCTACATCAACATTACATCTACATGATTGTCAGTTTCCACTCCTACATCAACATTACATCTACATGATTGTCAGTTTCCACTCCTACATCAACATTACATCTACATGATTGTCAGTTTCCACTCCTACATCAACATTACATCTACATGATTGTCAGTTTCCACTCCTACATCAACATTACATCTACATGATTGTCAGTTTCCACAGTTCATGGTGATACCTTTACATTGGATGTCATCGCAGGGTTCAAAATCATTTGTTAAAATTTAGGGGATTTTTTTAGGACCAATATCTACGAATGTTTTATTAACCAATGAACATGTACATGTACAAACTTGTATTGTACAAAATGTGTATTATTTTTAATATAATTAAATATAGTTCTAGTTATGTTGAAATATTTTTATTTTAAAACTTTTTTTTTTATTATTTTTCTCTTAAGCTTCTAATTTTAATAAAATATATGTAAATGTATCTTTTAAATCAATATTTCAGTAATTGTTTTATCAGAAGAACTATTGATAGACATTACCTTGAAGAGATTTTTGTATAAAGTACACTTATAGTAAAATGTGAAGTATTATGACAATAGGTGTCTGTGATAACGATGTTAAGTCCACTTCAGTGTTGGGATCCTACACCTTGATAGTTTTTGTGTCACAAGGTGGTTATTTAAATAACTATGATTTATGACATAAATCCATTGGTTATATGTAAATCTTGTATGTAAAGAATCCCCGCTTGACAGAGATTAAAAAAATGAAAGATTTTTTTTTATATCTATTTGTATACATTTGACACACTCAAGTGGTCGTTAAGGTTGTAGAGGTAAAAGTTAACATCCACCCAACATGTCTGTTAGATTTAGGTGACCTGATTGTAATTCTTATATTAAGTAGAAAGTCAAATCTATATTGTACTGTATCAGTAGATTTGATTTTAGTCTAATCTTAGAAAACTAGGGTGTGGAAGTGCTATGTTTGGCTTATCTACCACATCGAAATGAAAATTAGATTTTACTGGTGCGAATCAAATTCTTGAATTTATTTTTATATAGTTCTTGCTCATCGTGAGGACTTGTCCCTAACTTTAGAAAACCAGGGTGTGAAAATGCCATGTATGGCTTATCTACTGGTCCCTAACTTTAGGAAACCGGGGTATGGAAGTGCCATGCCTGGCTTGTCTACTGGTCCGTAACTTACCCAAGGTACATGTAGACTATCTCCTGTCACCAATATATATAGTAGTTGAACAAAAGCTGGAGACCATTAACAGGATGGGTGCCACTAGTGAAACAGGAACTGTTTACCCTTCTTGAGCACCTGAGTTCACACCAAGTTTGTTTGTGGGGTTCATGTTGCTCTTTAGCTTCCTGTGTTTTGTGGATTGTTGTTTGTTGTCTATTGTCCTTATTCATGTAGTCTTATAGCCAGTGTACAAGTATTGTCTGTAATTCTTCAATGGCTTCTGATAATACCACTTTGTTATCTTCAAACTTTTCTTATTATTCTGAACAAGATACATGTATAGTCACTAGACAAAAGTGATTTGTGCTTCACTTGTACAGGACAAATAAATCCAAAGTCCTGATATTCCTATATACCTTAAAAAAAAGAGAGAGAAATAATCAAGCAGTTTTGATTCCTTCAAATTTTATAAATTTTATGTGAAAATCAAAGACAAACAAAAAGGGATAAGCAGTGAAGAGTTAAAAACTAAAATCCACTAGAAAATGTTTTTTTTTTTGTTTATATATATATATATATATATATGTCTCCTGATAACCAAGTACACCTTTAACATAATTAGTAGGTTAGGTCCATGTATCAAATAGTTTGATCATGGTTTAAATATGATGTACCCATTGTCTGGAACCTGATGATGGTTTAAATATGATGTCCCCATTGTCTGGAACCTGATGATGGTTTAAATATGATGTCCCCATTGTCTGGAACCTGATGATGGTTTAAATATGATGTCCCCATTGTCTGGAACCTGATGATGGTTTAAATATGATGTCCCCATTGTCTGGAACCTGATGGTTTAAATATGATGTCCCCATTGTCTGGAACCTGATGATGGTTTAAATATGATGTCCCCATTGTCTGGAACCTCTTCATGGTTTAAATATGATGTCCCCATTGTCTGGAACCTGATGATGGTTTAAATATGATGTCCCCATTGTCTGGAACCTCTTCATGGTTTAAATATAATGTCCCCATTGTCTGGAACCTGATGATGGTTTAAATATGATGTCCCCATTGTCTGGAACCTCTTCATGGTTTAAATATGATGTCCCCATTGTGACAATGTCTGGAACCTCTTCATGGTTTAAATATGATGTCCCCATTGTCTGGAACCTCTTCATGGTTTAAATATGATGTCCCCATTGTGACAATGTCTGGAACCTCTTCATGGTTTAAATATGATGTCCCCATTGTCTGGAACCTCTTCATGGTTTAAATATGATGTCCCCATTGTGACAATGTCTGGAACCTCTTCATGGTTTAAATATGATGTCCCCATTGTCTGGAACCTCTTCATGGTTTAAATATGATGTCCCCATTGTGACAATGTCTGGAACCTCTTCATGGTTTAAATATGATGTCCCCATTGTCTGGAACCTCTTCATGGTTTAAATATGATGTCCCCATTGTGACAATGTCTGGAACCTCTTCATGGTTTAAATATGATGTCCCCATTGTGACAATGTCTAGAACCTCTTCATGGTTTAAATATGATGTCCCCATTGTGACAATGTCTGGAACCTATTCATGGTTTAAATATGATGTCCCCATTGTGACAATGTCTGGAACCTATTCATGGTTTAAATATGATGTCCCCATTGTGACAATGTCTGGAACCTCTTCATGGTTTAAATATGATGTCCCCATTGTGACAATGTCTGGAACCTCTTCATGGTTTAAATATGATGTCCCCATTGTGACAATGTCTGGAACCTCTTCATGGTTTAAATATGATGTCCCCATTGTGACAATGTCTAGAACCTATTCATGGTTTAAATATGATGTCCCCATTGTGACAATGTCTAGAACCTATTCATGGTTTAAATATGATGTCCCCATTGTGACAATGTCTAGAACCTATTCATGGTTTAAATATGATGTCTCCATTGTGACAATGTCTAGAACCTATTCATGGTTTAAATATGATGTCCCCATTGTGACAATGTCTAGAACCTATTCATGGTTTAAATATGATGTCTCCATTGTGACAATGTCTAGAACCTATTCATGGTTTAAATATGATGTCCCCATTGTGACAATGTCTAGAACCTCTTCATGGTTTAAATATGATGTCTCCATTGTGACAATGTCTAGAACCTCTTCATGGTTTAAATATGATGTCTCCATTGTGACAATGTCTAGAACCTATTCATGGTTTAAATATGATGTCCCCATTGTGACAATGTCTAGAACCTATTCATTGTACACATCTGTATGTCATGTTAATTACTTTGAAATGTTGTGGTTGTAAACAAATTCTTTGTCAAAACTGCATTTATTGCACTGAAATGTTAAGCTAAAGTATGAATAAAATGGGTTTTAAACATTTAAATAGCTACAAATAGTCCAAGTTAAATTTGTACTAGAATGACCCACTTGTGTATCAAATTCTTTTAGATATAAATCTTTGATATTGTAAGCTACTGTACATGTATAATATCACTTTGAATTATACCCCTGTACCATGCATTTAAAATTTAAATCCTAATTTATTTTGGGTGCATGGCCTGATCATGATTTTGTTGAAATAAAATGACACATTTTTGTTTATCTCCAATACCTGTGTGTAATAATTATATAAGTAAAACATGCCCACAATGCAATGCCAAAAATCATAAACAATACATGTATACCTCATAAAAATACATGTATGTTAATAGTAAAATGAAAAATTAATTTGAGATTTTATCTGTTATTTATCTTGAAGGACAGCAATGACCAGTGTTCCTTATCTGCTATAGCACAACATTGACTGACCCTGTACATTTGTATGTTGCTGATATTTCACAGATTTAAAAGCCCTAGAGCATTCAAATAGAAATAAACAAATCATAATTAATAGACAATATTTATTATTAGGTGTCAACATAAATGACCACACAATATGATTGTGACAGTATTGATATAAAATACATTGTGTTTGTCAGGTTCATGTTTACCTACATTAATGTTTTATGACCACTTACTTTGTTCAGTACTCGCTAAGATCTGTCAATGAAGTTTAATGCACTACGTTACTCAGGTTGACACTTTTCGTTACTCGGGTTGACAATTTTTGTTACTCGGGATGACACTTTTCGTTACTCAGTTTGACACTTTTCATTATTCAGTTTGACACTTCGTTACTCATTTTGACAATTTACGTTACTCATTTTGACACTTTTCCTTGCTCATTTTGACACTTTTCGTTAATCAGGTTGACATGTTTCATTACTCAGGATCACACTCTTTGTTACTCAGACTGATACTTTTCATTACTCTGGTTGACTCATTTCGTTACTCAGGTTGACACATTTCGTTACTCAGGTTGACAATTTTTGTTACTCAGGTTGACACATTTCGTTACTCAGGTTGACAATTTTTGTTACTCAGGTTGACACATTTCGTTACTCGGGGTGACAATTTTTGTTAATCAGGTTGACACATTTCATTACTCGGGATCCGGATGACAATTTTTGTTACTCAGGTTGACACTTTTTATGCCACACAGTGCTCACGATGAGCACCGGTACTCACTACTCCGGCCCAGCACCAGTAAATTTGTAAATTTTTCAGTTTATATTTAGGAATGAAAATTAATTATAGAATTTGATTCGAACCAGTAAATCCAAATTTTCATTTTGAGGACTGTGGACCACATGTACCTTTCTTATCTTGCATCCCAAGACCTTTGTTAGTGATATAGGGGAGGGCTAAAATTCTATTAACTCAATAACTGGTTTAGCCCTGCCACATTTTTGTGTCTGTCCTAAGCCAGGTTCAAGATTTCCAATGTCATATGTTATGGTCTTTTTTGTGTTATATGATTGGAGACAAGAGGTACAATTTAGTTGTTCACTTTGTTGATATTGGTGGAATTGTTGACCATCAGTGGTTAAACTTTCTTTTCATAATCTACAGAAATTTGTTGAACATCCTGTTTTATGAAAAAGGGCTCAGAGCTGAGAAAGATTAATTTTGTTGTATTTCTAATCATGACATGTCTTTATACAGAAATATAAAGAATCTATGTAAAATCATAGATCATTACGGTATTCATGATACCTGAGAAATCTATTCTACATTTGATATTTAGCTTAGAAATGAGAATTTAATAATAAAAATATTTGAATACACAAAATAAAAATTTGTATGGAACCAAGAAAATGTTGACCTAATATCTGTGGAGGAGTAAAGTGTTTTACTCAAAAACCTTTTACTGTCTTTTAATTTGTCAGAAATTAAAAAAAAATAGAGATCAACAATTTTATCCAGCATTGTAAATAAGAGATAAAAAAAACATAGTATGAAATGGGAGATTGTTTACATGTTTCACTGAAACTCGGACAAGGGTGGACGCTGCGCCCTGTAAAAACGGGCTAGTGAGAACACTTGAGTTTGTATAATGTATTTAAGTGGGTTTGAGAAACAAATAATCTTTTATTGTTTGGTATATTATGCATAGATGCAAATCACTTTTCGAATATTCATCCTTTCATATTCCATGTGTATTTTTAATCAGAAAAATTAGTAAATATTGTATAATATATAACTGCCAAGTTAAAAGTTTTAATACATATATTACTTGTCATCTAGTGGGATTGATTAGGTTTAATTACAAGTCAATAGGTCAATTAACCCTAATCAGTGATTGACAACATGTTCAAATTTCTAAATATTACATACAGGTGGGTAACAGGTCCTTACAGTTATGTGGTGTTACATCACCTTACAGGGAGAATTGTTCCTGTGATAATAAACATTGGTAAAGGGGTCCTTAATTGGAAGTTGTGATAATGTTAACATACATAATGGTTTTAAATGACTTGTGGTCAAAGGGTGTTTATTTTGTGGTCACTATAATGTAAGGAGTGATAATGGGATTTAAATGGTCATATTGATCTTGACAATAATTAAGTTTGAATAGTTTAATAGATTTAATGAAATTTTAGGAAGAGAATGTTGACTTTAATGTTTGAACTTTAAAGAGAGATTTATGTGTACACATATGATCTAGACATATGTTATTGCTACTGTAAATAGAATGATTTAACAGTTGAACGTTAAAGGGTTTATAATAGGGTTTAAGACAAATTTTAGTTATTGAATCATTAGAGAAGTGGGAAGTTGGGATACTTTATGGGTATTATAGGAGTCTATAGTATCATGTGTTCATGGGTACATCATGTTCCAGGCCATCCACAAACACTGTTGGATTTCTGTTTCCTTATACATACCGGTATGTATATAAATATAGCTACTGACCCACCAACATTGCAGTTCTCCAAATGGTCATTTGAATTTACTGGTCCAAATCAAATTCTTGAATTAATCTTTTATAAATATTTATCATATAGGACTTTTCACGAGGTCAATATGTTATATATGGACCTGTTAGGATTATATTGACAGAGTAAAAAGTCCTTAATCTTTATATATGTAATGTATTACTCGTGTCATTGAAAATAAAATATTAACACATCATTATTTTATTGTTAAGAACACAATAAAACTAGAAAATTGTTTACTACAGGTGTAAACGTGGTCCCGAATGGACAATATCTGGATCTAAATTTAGTAACATAGCGTCAATATACTTAAAAATAGAAACATAGCCTCAATATTTTTTAAAAATAGAACAAGACATCTGGTTTCTTCACAGTGGAAAAAATACATTAAATATTCTGTATATCACATGACTGATTTAGCCAATGAAATTGTACGAAAACCACACCATATGTAATATATATATGGGTGATTTTCAAACACATGAAGATTTTGTGTGACATAGAGGGTGAAATTTCAAATTGGACAAATTGACATAATTTTGGTCGTAAAATAATGTCAATATGATATATTTTTCAGATTCAGTTGCTCAGAGCAATATATGAAGACGAAATATTTTTTTCAACTTTTATTAGCAACAAAGTGTTAAAATGATAACAAATACAGACTTACTTCCTCAGAGGTATCATTTTCTTTTGGGTATGGTAAAAGACCTAAATGTATTTCCATTTGATAATGATATGAAATAGGCACATTTTGGTACCAAACTTTGTATATATCATGAGAAAACAGTTTCAGTATATCAAAGAAACACTATTTTTACTGTATATTTTAAAAAATCTGGTAATTAAAGTTTTCATACAAGCATAAAAAATATCTAATGAGGCTTAATAGTTGTAAATCAATTATTTATATATGCCTAATAAATATAACAAAAGTTAAATTAAGTTGATCATTGGTGGTATAAACTAGAGGTAACCAAATGAAAATACTGTCCATTTTTGATGTTTTGTCACACTCCTGACACATTTTTCTAAAAGATAAATACACCAAATATCAAGCTAAATGCAATCATTGTTGGTCACAATAACTTTTTTAAGTAGTAGTACATAATCTATTTTGACTGAAAAAAGGTTTCCCTTGAATATATTTCATTTTTGCATTGTTATGATGTTATTTCAATCATATTTAAGTAATACTATCATAATTATAAAAAATGACAACTCAATTTTCAACCATTTATACATCTTTTCAAGAGTATAGTGCTTATTGAGAATTAAATAATTCCCTGAGACATTTACAAGCAGTTTTATGGAGGCTATATGCTTACAAAATAATCTTTCTTAAATAAAATTGTCACACTTCTGACTCTCTCTCGAAAATAAACCTGTCGAGCTGAAAATAATATAACCAACTTATTCTTTCCAAACTAAAAGTTATATTTCTTCAAAAGCTTATATTTCTTACAGTTAACAGTAAATATTAAAAGAAGATTCAAAATTATGTTTTTGCTTTTTCTAATGATTAGTGTGCTAATTATTTGCCCTTTAGGAATTTATCTTATCAAAAATGGATTTGAAATTTATTAAAACTAATAATAGATTATCTTTTCATAGTATAAAATTACTTTTTAGTGGTTTTCAAATTAGTTTCCCCATGTTTCTCAATAATTTACTCTGCAAGAAAACTTCCTACTGCAATTGCAATGGACATTTAATGTTTTTATGTCAGGAGTGTGACATATTACTGTTGAATGAAAAATTATTGATAAATTTTCAAAAATGCTATCAAAAGAATGAAAATGTTTTATGAAAGGCAAGATATATTAAAGTAAGTATTCTGTTAATCTAAAGCAACATACATCAATTTTTCATTTTGAAAAAAATCCATATTTTGACATGTTTTAAGAAAATATAACCCTTTATCATCACTTATTATGAGAAAGGTGTCATGCAATATACAAAATACTATAATTATTACTTATTTGTTTATATGTAATTAAATTGAAAACATTGTGGAAGTTTGTAGAAGCATGGTTTATTTATTTTTTTTATTTAAAAGATATGCCTATTAAAAGTGTCACACTCCTGATATTAGTTATTTTGATTTGTCATATATCAGAGCTATTTCCAACTTTTTTCTTTGATTGGGTCTGGATGGAGCTTTTGGAAAATAAAGAAAATTGTGAACTATTAAAGCATACAACATAGTACTACTATACATCTAAGATAAAATGTCACACTCCTGACATTTTTTGTGTCTCTCCTTATGCAAGCCCAATTTTACAACTATCATATTCATCCAGTCTAATACTACTAAATTATTATAACTATTGTTTTTTTACAACATATTTTGACTTTTCTGAACTAATTAGTCTCAACAATGAAAAACTATTAAGGTTTAATTTGACATATGTACAATTTTCCAAGTTAAATTTATTCACGTACACTAATTTAAAAAATAGAATAATTTTTTGTCACAAAACATCTAGATATTTGAAGTAAAATGGTACGAAATTATAGAATACCATCTTTCTTTAATATATTTTTTATTTTATTTATTTTATCATCAAGGTAAGTTAAGACAATTTAAAGTTTGTCACGCTAAAACGTCGCACTCCTGACAAATTTGACCAGTTTTTAGAGGATAACTTTTTAACCGGAAGAGCAATCTCCATAACATTTTGCATTAAGATAACTGTTACCATTGTGCTTGTTTTAAGATATTTACCTTTCTTTCATATCATTTAATATTCAAATTATTCTCTGAAAATGAAAAGTCTTCATTTTTTTGAAAATCACCCATATACAAATGTATCTAAATAAAAACTGATATATTTACTGGTCGGAACAAAGTTTTACTGGTCTTGGGTCAGAGGACCGGTACTCATCATGAGGACTGAAATTGTACCTACAATATCCCAAAATATTTTACCAGTGCACATGATATTGAACAAATTATGTTTTTGGCTATGTAAACATAATTTTACTCACAAGAACTGTTGCATTTTATAAGAAAAAATGTGTACCTATTAATTACTACCAACTTTCATTTTAAGGATGGCACCATACATGTTAAAAGTGCCTTGCTGCAGGTCAGTGTTTTTCTTCGGGTAGTCCGGTTTCCTCCACCAATAAAACCGACCGCCACAATATAAATGAAATATTGTTTAAAGTGGTGTTAAACACCCTAACCCCATATACATGTTACATGTAATAAGTAGAAGAGCTCCATTGGCCAACCAACCATTTAAAATAACGATATATATAAATTATTTATCGATTTAACTGGTGTTACTGGTAAATAATTAAATGTAGTATTTACTTTTCAATAAAGATATTTGACACAGAAAATGACCCATTGTTTTACAATAGAAGATTATGATTGGCTAATTAGTTAATACAATGTACTGTAGCAATATACATTGTATATCTATGTTAGATTACAAGGTGATTGTTGACATACACCAGACAAAATTTACTTATGCATTGTCATTGATTCTCCTACATGTGTCTGGTTATACAATTAAAGAATTTCTAACAAGTCTGTTTTCATTGTATGAAATATCTTTAAATTCTAGAGAGTTGTGATCCCAATGAACCAGTTTTACCCCACCATTGTTTTAGTGCCTGTCCCAAGCCAGGCCCTGGATTTCCAACTTCATAAAATTATGTTGTGGCCCTTTTTATGTTCAATTATTTTATATATGAGGTGATTGTGGAGGTGATTGAGGTTCATTTTTAACTCACCTGGCCATAGGCCACGTGAGTTTCTGTAATGGGTGAGCGTCCGTTAGCTAGCTTTTCACATTTAAATCTTCTTCTCTGAAACCACTAAACAGAATTGAACCAAACTTGCCAAAAATGTTCATTGGATGGTTCTCTACCAGATTTGTGTTTTTGGTGCTGATTTGAAATCCAACATGGCTGCCAGGGTCCATAATGTGTTCTCATTGGCTGAAATTTAAAAAATCTTCTTGTCAGAAACTACCAAGCCAATTGAATTGTGACTTTGCAGGAATGATCATTGGGTGGTCCTGTACTAAACTTGTGAATCATTTGCCGATCGGAAATTCAAGATGGCCACCATGACTCGACTTAGTTTTAACATAGGACCCTATGGAAAAAATGTTTAAAAGTCTTCTCCTCTGAAACCAGTAAGTCAATTTAAAGCAAACATGGCATGAATGATCCTTAGGTGGTCAACTTTAGAAATTATGTCCTGTGACCCCCAACCTCCATCCAAGATGGCTACCGTCAGCGGACATAGTTTTAACATAGGACCCTATGGGAAAAATGTTTAAAAAAAAAATTCCTCTGAAACCAGTAAGCCAATTTAAAGCAAACATGGCATGAATGGTCCTTAAATGGTCAACTTTTCAAATTATATCCAGTGACCAAGACCTCTATCCAAGATGGCCACCATCAGCGGACATAGTTTTAACAAAGGACCCTATGGGAAATATGTTTAAAAATCTTCTCCTCTGAAACCAGTAAGTCAATTTAAAGCAAACATGGCATGGATGGTCCTTAAGTGGTCAATTTTCAAAATTGTGTCCGGTGACCCTGACCTCCATCCAAGATGGTCGCCTTCAGCAGACAGTTTTAACATAGGACCCAATGGGGAAAAAATGTTTTAAAATCTTCTCCTCTGAAACCAGTCAGCCAATATAGGAAACATGTCATCGATGTTCCTTAGGTGGTCAACTGCCAAAATTGTGTTCAGTGACCCCGATCTCGGTCCAAAATGGCCACCGTCAGCGGACATAGCTTTAACATAGGACCTATGGGAAAATTGTTTAAAAGTCTTTTCCTCTGAAACCAGTCGGCCAATTTAAAGCAAACATGGCATGGATGGTCCTTGGGTAGTAAGTATACTTTCAAAATTGTGTCCGGTGACCACGACCTCCATCCAAGATGGCTGCCATGAGCAGACATAGTTTTAACATGCATTGTAGAACCCTATGGGATTTGAATAGTAAAACTTAGATGTACTTTTTGTATTCAGCATGCAGACATTCTTAAGAGGGCTTATTTATGTCGGTGAGCGATACATGCACACCTGAGCCTCTAGTATTGAATGGTGGAATTGATGTTCATTTTGTTGATATTGGTGGAATTGTTGTTCATTTTGTTGATATTGGTGGAATTGTTCATTTTGTTGATATTGGTGGAATTGTTGTCCACTTTCTTGATATTGGTGGAATTGTTGTTCTTTTTGTTGATATTGGTGGAATTGTTCATTTTGTGGATATTGGTGGAATTGTTGTTCATTTTCTTGATATTGGTGGAATTGTTGTTCATTTTGTGGATATTGGTGGAATTGTTGTTCATTTTCTTGATATTGGTGGAATTGATGTTCATTTTCTTGATATTGGTGGAATTGTTCATTTTGTGGATATTGGTGGAATTGTTGTTCATTTTCTTGATATTGGTGGAATTGTTGTTCATTTTGTGGATATTGGTGGAATTGTTGTTCATTTTGTGGATATTGGTGGAATTGTTGTTCATTTTCTTAATATTGGTGGAATTGATGTTCATTTTCTTGATATTGGTGGAATTGATGTTCATTTTCTTGATATTGGTGGAATTGTGGACCATCAGTGTTAGCTTAATTATAAGCTTTCTGTTCATAGATATATTATGCTCTTATTTACATCTGTGTGTACAGATACATGTAGATTATATTTATAAGTTTACAAAAAAACCCAATGATATATAAAAAGACATTACAAGACAGACATTTATTTTTATTGTTCAATTAAGGACAAGAAAGGGACATGACATTCATGATACAAAGATTGACTACATAGAACTAGATGATATTGTAAATCTTTGTATCATTAATGTATATCTATATAAAGAGAAAAATATTGTTGCTCCATTATAACCTACATACAGCTGTATAAGTACCAGAGTACATTATGTAGAAGTGTAGTAAGCAAATGACCATATACAAGTACAAATGTATATACAATCAAGTCTGCTTTAGTGACCACCTCTATTAACCAATAACTTCTATTATGTCATTTTACTTTTAATTTCCCTTCTCAGTGTATTTCATATTTAAACCTGTATTTAGCGACCACCTGTCGTATGTGACCTAGTTCAATTTTCCTATAAAAGGTCGTATAATTTATTTGACTGTATTTGTTTCAAAAATAAATTTATACTTGTATTATAATGTAATAGTAACAACTGTTGACAAAACAAGTGTTGTAACTCAGGTTGTATAGTATAGACACTCTGGAATGGTATATAGTCTACCAGCATACTGTTGTTTCAGTGAGCTACATGTAGCACTATAAAAATCACACTCCGCATGTTGATCTAGTACAAAGCGGATCTCATTATCATCTCATTGAAAATTAACTTGTTCTCACCATGATATAGCTGAAAAATTGCTGAATTGGCATTAAATAACAATCACTCCCTCACTCATTTTAATGGTATATAAATCTAGCAATTAATTTAGCATGTTTAAGTGAATTATGGTATGTGAATGTGAAGAGCAGTGCATACAGTTCCCATCCTATAAAAAATTATTGAAACCCAGACATGAGATATATTCATTATATAATATATTTTGTATTTTCAGAAACGATCTTTGGGAAGTGCTTTGTTAGAACAAGTTTTATATCATTTAGACATTATAGAGAAGGATTATTTTGGTTTACAATACACAGACCCACATAATGTTAATGTAAGTATACACAAAGTCAGATTTACATGGTAGGTAACTTCACTATCAGTCATATCTTTTTCTCATTGATTTTCTGTACTTGTACTTACCTGTCAGATTAAAATTGTCAGATAATTAATGAAAAATGAAGCAACACAATATATGACAATTTAATGTAATTTGGTTACAAAAGTCGGTCATGAGTGTTTTTTAATTCTTCTTACAATAAGATTTCAGTTATATCATGGGTTTCCTCTAATGTTCATATATAACATCATCAGTGGTGTAATGGTTGGCATACTCGTGGGATGGAGCCCCTGTTGGGTACTCGTAGGAAGGAGCCCCTGTTGGGTCATGGTTGGCATACTCGTGGGATGGAGCCCCTGTTGGGTACTCGTGGGAAGGAGCCCCTGTTGGGTCATGGTTGGCATACTCGTGGGATGGAGCCCCTGTTGGGTACTCGTAGGATGGAGCCCCTGTTGGGTCATGGTTGGCATACTCGTGGGATGGAGCCCCTGTTGAGTACTCGTAGGATGAAGCCCCTGTTGAGTACTCGTAGGATGGAGCCCCTGTTGGGTACTCGAAGGAAGGAGCCCCTGTTGGATCATGGTTGGCATACTCATGGGATGGAGTCCCTGTTGAGTACTCGTAGGATGGAGCCCCTGTTGGGTACTCGTAGGATGGAGCCCCTGTTGGGTACTCGAAGGAAGGAGCCCCTGTTGGATCATGGTTGGCATACTCGTGGGATGAAGTCCCTGTTGGGTACTCGTGGGATGGAGCCCCTGTTGGGTCATGGTTGGCATACTCGTGGGATGGAGCCTCTGTTGGGTACTCGTAGGATGGAGCCTCTGTTGGGTACTCGTGGGATGGAGCCTCTCTTGGGTCATGGTTGGCATACTCGTGGGATGGAGCCTCTGTTGGGTACTCGTGGGATGGAGCCTCTGTTGGGTCATGGTTGGCATACTCGTGGGATGGAGCCTCTGTTGGGTCATGGTTGGCATACTCGTGGGATGGAGCCTCTGTTGGATCATGATTGGCATACTCGTGGGATGGAGCCTCTGTTGGGTCATGGTTGGCATACTCGTGGGATGGAGCCTCTGTTGGATCATGGTTGGCATACTCGTGGGATGGAGCCTCTGTTGGATCATGATTGGCATACTCGTGGGATGGAGCCTCTGTTGGATCATGATTGGCATACTCGTGGGATGGAGCCTCTGTTGGGTCATGGTTGGCATACTCGTGGGATGGAGCCTCTGTTGGGTCATGGTTGGCATACTCGTGGGATGGAGCCTCTGTTGGGTCATGGTTGGCATACTCATGGGATGGAGCCTCTGTTGGGTCAAACCAAAAACTAGGGATTTTTTTTTAATTGGTATTTGCTGCTTCTTCGCACTAAACACATAAATTTAATGAGTAAGAGCAGGATAATATGTCCAAGTGGAGCGACATGTCTACCCGTGGATTGTTGTTTCATGATCAGTGAGCTAGCACTATAGGTAGGTAGGCTTATGGTGTTTAACGTCACTTTCAATAATATTTCAGTTATATTGTGGCAGTCAGTTTTATTGGTGGAGGAAACCGGAGTACCTGGAGAAAACCGCCGACTTGTCACAAGTCACTGACAAACTTTATCACATAATGTTGTATCGAGTACACCTCGCCTGAGTGGGTTTTAAACTCACAACGTTAGTGGTGATAGGCACTGATTGCATAAGTAGTTGTAAATCCAACTACCATACAATCACGACCACACTGACCCCAGCTAGCACTATAGAAATCCAAATAAGCGTGTTAGTCTAGTACAAAGCGAACATCATCATTATCATGTCATCAAATATAAGTTGTTCTCGCCATGATATAGCTGAACATTTTCTTATTTGACGTTAAACAACAATCACTCACTAGCTGCGTTCAAGGTTCTCCCAGTTGTCACTAATGGTAAAATAAATAACCATTGGTAAAAAATGGTAACAAATGGTATATTTTGGATACCAGTATCTACCATTTGTCTCCTCGGAAATTAAATGTAGGTCACCAAACTTGCCGTCAATCTAGACCTTGGGCAAGATTGGTAAGCATCGAACACATGACTTCAAACTTCAAAATAAAGTGGTCGGACAATCACAAGAAAAGAAAGCGTGGACTTTAGAAGATTTTACAATAAATCAAGAGTATGTGCATTATGATTAAATAAAATTATTATTATTTATATACAATTGTACATGCTGACATCTATAGCTGGAAAGTTTCCCCCAGATAAATCATTAAATGCATATGATATGAAATAACAAAGAAGACATAATGTAGGGTTCTTGGGAACCAATACTGGACCGATTTAAAATTATTTTTAGGCTATTTTGCTTCTTTTGAATTAAATTACATACAAAAAAAGTCCATATGCATTACATGCAAATTTGCCTACCGGTAACATCAACCTATATACCACAAGTAAATAATTACAGCTTTAGTAGGATATATAGTGTTGGACCAGTTGGTTTTCTAATGGCTGCACAATTTGCAATTCTCGCACAAAGGTTTTCAAATGTTTCTCTTGACAATCTGAAATGACTTAGAAATTCACCGGCAAATTTGCTACCATGTATTATCAATATTCGTTCAAAGTTTCGTTGCAAATAATGCTGCAAATGGTTGCCTTTGGTGACTTATAGCTACCAAACGTAACCAGTTGTAGCCAATGATTGGTGTCAGTTTCACCAATAGTAAAACCTTGAACACAGCTACTGTATAATCGTGTTATAGGAATCCTAGTTCAACAGTACTCATTAATTAGTTTATCAAATTATTGTTTAATATAAAATGATTATATTACAGCATTGGTTAGATGTAACTAAACCAATCAAGAAACAGGTCAAAAGTAAGTACAGTAATGTTAACTCTGTGTTCCCCCTCTCCCTCCCCATCCCCCTCCCCCAGGTTAGATGTAACTAAACCAATCAAGAAACAGGTCAAAAATAAGTACAGTAATGTTAACTCTGTGTTCCCCCTCCCCTCCCCATCCCCCTCTCCCTCCCCCAGCTTAGATGTAACTAAACCAATCAAGAAACAGGTCAAAAGTAAGTACAGTAATGTTAACTCTGTTTCCCCCCTCCCCCTCCCCAGGTTAGATGTAACTAAACCAATCAAGAAACAGGTCAAAAGTAAGTACAGTAATGTTAACTCTGTGTTCCCCCTCCCCCTCTCCCTCCCCATCCCCCTCCCCCAGGTTAGATGTAACTAAACCAATCAAGAAACAGGTCAAAAGTAAGTATAATAATGTTAACTCTGTGTTCCCCCTCCCCCTCCCCCAGGTTAGATGTAACTAAACCAATCAAGAAACAGGTCAAAAGTAAGTACAGTAATGTTAACTCTGTGTCCCCCCTCTCCCTCCCCATCCCCCTCCCCATCCCCCTCCCCCTCCCCCAGGTTAGATGTAACTAAACCAATCAAGAAACAGGTCAAAAATAAGTACAGTAATGTTAACTCTGTGTTCCCCCTCACCCTCCCCATCCCCCTCCCCCAGGTTAGATGTAACTAAATCAATCAAGAAATAGGTCAAAAGTAAGTACAGTAATGTTAACTCTGTGTTCCCCCTCGCCATCCCCCTCCCCCATGTTAGTTGTGACTAAACCAATCAAGAAACAGGTCAAACGTAAGTACAGTAATGTTAACTCTGTGTCCCCCCTCTCCATCCCCCACCCCTCTCCCCAGGTTAGATGTAACTAAACCAATCAAGAAACAGGTCAAAAGTAAGTACAGTAATGTTAACTCTGTGTCCCCCCTCTCCCTCCCCCCTCCCCCTCCCCCAGGTTAAATGTAACTAAACCAATCAAGAAATAGGTCAAAAGTAAGTACAGTAATGTTAACTCTGTGTTCCCCCTCTCCCTCCCCCAGGTTAAATGTAACTAAACCAATCAAGAAATAGGTCAAAAGTAAGTCCAGTAATGTTAACTCTGTGTTCCTCTCTCCCTCTCCCAGGTTAAATGTAACTAAACCAATCAAGAAATAGGTCAAAAGTAAGTACAGTAATGTTAACTCTGTGTTCCCCCTCCCCCTCCCCATCCCCCTCCCCCAGGTTAAATGTAACTAAACCAATCAAGAAATAGGTCAAAAGTAAGTACAGTAATGTTAACTCTGTGTTCCCCCTCTCCCTCCCCCAGGTTAAATGTAACTAAACCAATCAAGAAACAGGTCAAAAGTAAGTACAGTAATGTTAACTCTGTGTTCCCCCTCCCCCTCCCCAGGTTAGATGTGACTAAACCAATCAAGAAACAGGTCAAAAGTAAGTACAGTAATGTTAACTCTGTGTTCCCCCTCCCCCTCCCCCTCCCCCAGGTTAGATGTAACTAAACCAATCAAGAAACAGGTCAAAAATAAGTACAGTAATGTTAACTCTGTCTTCCCCCTCTCCCTCCCCATCCCCCTCCCCCAGGTTAGATGTAACTAAACCAATCAAGAAACAGGTCAAAAGTTAGTACAGTAATGTTAACTCTGTGTTCTCCCTCCCCTAGGTTAAATATAGCTAAACCAATCAAGAAACAGGTCAAAAGTAAGTACAGTAATGTTAACTCTGTGTTCCCTCTCTCCCTCCCCAGGTTAGATGTGACTAAACCAATCAAGAAACAGGTCAAAAGTAAGTACAGTAATGTTAACTCTGTGTTCCCCCTCTCCCTCCCCATCCCCCTCCCCCTCCCCCAGGTTAGATGTAACTAAACCAATCAAGAAACAGGTCAAAAATAAGTACAGTAATGTTAACTCTGTGTTCCCCCTCACCCTCCCCATCCCCCTCCCCCAGGTTAGATGTAACTAAATCAATCAAGAAATAGGTCAAAAGTAAGTACAGTAATGTTAACTCTGTGTTCCCCCTCGCCATCCCCCTCCCCCATGTTAGATGTAACTAAACCAATCAAGAAACAGGTCAAACGTAAGTACAGTAATGTTAACTCTGTGTCCCCCCTCTCCATCCCCCACCCCTCTCCCCAGGTTAGATGTAACTAAACCAATCAAGAAACAGGTCAAAAGTAAGTACAGTAATGTTAACTCTGTGTTCCCCCTCCCCCAGGTTAAATGTAACTAAACCAATCAAGAAACAGGTCAAAAGTAAGTACAGTAATGTTAACTCTGTGTTCCCCCTCCCCCTCCCCAGGTTAGATGTGACTAAACCAATCAAGAAACAGGTCAAAAGTAAGTACAGTAATGTTAACTCTGTGTTCCCCCTCCCCCTCCCCCTCCCCCAGGTTAGATGTAACTAAACCAATCAAGAAACAGGTCAAAAATAAGTACAGTAATGTTAACTCTGTCTTCCCCCTCTCCCTCCTCATCCCCCTCCCCCAGGTTAGATGTAACTAAACCAATCAAGAAACAGGTCAAAAGTTAGTACAGTAATGTTAACTCTGTGTTCCCCCTCTCCCTCCCCTAGGTTAAATATAGCTAAACCAATCAAGAAACAGGTCAAAAGTAAGTACAGTAATGTTAACTCTGTGTTCCCTCTCTCCCTCCCCAGGTTAGATGTGACTAAACCAATCAAGAAACAGGTCAAAAGTAAGTACAGTAATGTTAACTCTGTGTCCCCCCTCTCCCTCCCCATCCCCCTCCCCCTCCCCCAGGTTAGATGTAACTAAACCAATCAAGAAACAGGTCAAAAATAAGTACAGTAATGTTAACTCTGTGTTCCCCCTCACCCTCCCCATCCCCCTCCCCCAGGTTAGATGTAACTAAATCAATCAAGAAATAGGTCAAAAGTAAGTACAGTAATGTTAACTCTGTGTTCCCCCTCGCCATCCCCCTCCCCCATGTTAGTTGTGACTAAACCAATCAAGAAACAGGTCAAACGTAAGTACAGTAATGTTAACTCTGTGTCCCCCCTCTCCATCCCCCACCCCTCTCCCCAGGTTAGATGTAACTAAACCAATCAAGAAACAGGTCAAAAGTAAGTACAGTAATGTTAACTCTGTGTCCCCCCTCTCCCTCCCCCCTCCCCCTCCCCCAGGTTAAATGTAACTAAACCAATCAAGAAATAGGTCAAAAGTAAGTACAGTAATGTTAACTCTGTGTTCCCCCTCTCCCTCCCCCAGGTTAAATGTAACTAAACCAATCAAGAAATAGGTCAAAAGTAAGTCCAGTAATGTTAACTCTGTGTTCCTCTCTCCCTCTCCCAGGTTAAATGTAACTAAACCAATCAAGAAATAGGTCAAAAGTAAGTACAGTAATGTTAACTCTGTGTTCCCCCTCCCCCTCCCCATCCCCCTCCCCCAGGTTAAATGTAACTAAACCAATCAAGAAATAGGTCAAAAGTAAGTACAGTAATGTTAACTCTGTGTTCCCCCTCTCCCTCCCCCAGGTTAAATGTAACTAAACCAATCAAGAAACAGGTCAAAAGTAAGTACAGTAATGTTAACTCTGTGTTCCCCCTCCCCCTCCCCAGGTTAGATGTGACTAAACCAATCAAGAAACAGGTCAAAAGTAAGTACAGTAATGTTAACTCTGTGTTCCCCCTCCCCCTCCCCCTCCCCCAGGTTAGATGTAACTAAACCAATCAAGAAACAGGTCAAAAATAAGTACAGTAATGTTAACTCTGTCTTCCCCCTCTCCCTCCCCATCCCCCTCCCCCAGGTTAGATGTAACTAAACCAATCAAGAAACAGGTCAAAAGTTAGTACAGTAATGTTAACTCTGTGTTCCCCCTCTCCCTCCCCTAGGTTAAATATAGCTAAACCAATCAAGAAACAGGTCAAAAGTAAGTACAGTAATGTTAACTCTGTGTTCCCTCTCTCCCTCCCCAGGTTAGATGTGACTAAACCAATCAAGAAACAGGTCAAAAGTAAGTACAGTAATGTTAACTCTGTGTCCCCCCTCTCCCTCCCCATCCCCCTCCCCCTCCCCCAGGTTAGATGTAACTAAACCAATCAAGAAACAGGTCAAAAATAAGTACAGTAATGTTAACTCTGTGTTCCCCCTCACCCTCCCCATCCCCCTCCCCCAGGTTAGATGTAACTAAATCAATCAAGAAATAGGTCAAAAGTAAGTACAGTAATGTTAACTCTGTGTTCCCCCTCGCCATCCCCCTCCCCCATGTTAGATGTAACTAAACCAATCAAGAAACAGGTCAAACGTAAGTACAGTAATGTTAACTCTGTGTCCCCCCTCTCCATCCCCCACCCCTCTCCCCAGGTTAGATGTAACTAAACCAATCAAGAAACAGGTCAAAAGTAAGTACAGTAATGTTAACTCTGTGTTCCCCCTCCCCCAGGTTAAATGTAACTAAACCAATCAAGAAATAGGTCAAAAGTAAGTACAGTAATGTTAACTCTGTGTTCCCCCTCCCCCTCCCCAGGTTAGATGTGACTAAACCAATCAAGAAACAGGTCAAAAGTAAGTACAGTAATGTTAACTCTGTGTTCCCCCTCCCCCTCCCCCTCCCCCAGGTTAGATGTAACTAAACCAATCAAGAAACAGGTCAAAAATAAGTACAGTAATGTTAACTCTGTCTTCCCCCTCTCCCTCCTCATCCCCCTCCCCCAGGTTAGATGTAACTAAACCAATCAAGAAACAGGTCAAAAGTTAGTACAGTAATGTTAACTCTGTGTTCCCCCTCTCCCTCCCCTAGGTTAAATATAGCTAAACCAATCAAGAAACAGGTCAAAAGTAAGTACAGTAATGTTAACTCTGTGTTCCCTCTCTCCCTCCCCAGGTTAGATGTGACTAAACCAATCAAGAAACAGGTCAAAAGTAAGTACAGTAATGTTAACTCTGTGTCCCCCCTCTCCCTCCCCATCCCCCTCCCCCTCCCCCAGGTTAGATGTAACTAAACCAATCAAGAAACAGGTCAAAAATAAGTACAGTAATGTTAACTCTGTGTTCCCCCTCACCCTCCCCATCCCCCTCCCCCAGGTTAGATGTAACTAAATCAATCAAGAAATAGGTCAAAAGTAAGTACAGTAATGTTAACTCTGTGTTCCCCCTCGCCATCCCCCTCCCCCATGTTAGATGTAACTAAACCAATCAAGAAACAGGTCAAACGTAAGTACAGTAATGTTAACTCTGTGTCCCCCCTCTCCATCCCCCACCCCTCTCCCCAGGTTAGATGTAACTAAACCAATCAAGAAACAGGTCAAAAGTAAGTACAGTAATGTTATCTCTGTGTCCCCCCTCTCCCTCCCCCCTCCCCCTCCCCCAGGTTAAATGTAACTAAACCAATCAAGAAATAGGTCAAAAGTAAGTACAGTAATGTTAACTCTGTGTTCCCCCTCGCCATCCCCCTCCCCCATGTTAGATGTAACTAAACCAATCAAGAAACAGGTCAAACGTAAGTACAGTAATGTTAACTCTGTGTCCCCCCTCTCCATCCCCCACCCCTCTCCCCAGGTTAGATGTAACTAAACCAATCAAGAAACAGGTCAAAAGTAAGTACAGTAATGTTAACTCTGTGTCCCCCCTCTCCCTCCCCCAGGTTAAATGTAACTAAACCAATCAAGAAATAGGTCAAAAGTAAGTCCAGTAATGTTAACTCTGTGTTCCTCTCTCCCTCTCCCAGGTTAAATGTAACTAAACCAATCAAGAAATAGGTCAAAAGTAAGTACAGTAATGTTAACTCTGTGTTCCCCCTCCCCCTCCCCATCCCCCTCCCCCAGGTTAAATGTAACTAAACCAATCAAGAAATAGGTCAAAAGTAAGTACAGTAATGTTAAGTCTGTGTTCCCCCTCTCCCTCCCCCAGGTTAAATGTAACTAAACCAATGAAGAAATAGGTCAAAAGTAAGTACAGTAATGTTAACTCTGTGTTCCCCCTCCCCCTCCCCAGGTTAGATGTGACTAAACCAATCAAGAAACAGGTCAAAAGTAAGTACAGTAATGTTAACTCTGTGTTCCCCCTCCCCCTCCCCCTCCCCCAGGTTAGATGTAACTAAACCAATCAAGAAACAGGTCAAAAGTAAGTACAGTAATGTTAACTCTGTGTTCCCCCTCCCCCTCCCCCTCCCCCAGGTTAGATGTAACTAAACCAATCAAGAAACAGGTCAAAAGTTAGTACAGTAATGTTAACTCTGTGTTCCCTCTCTCCCTCCCCCAGGTTAGATGTAACTAAACCAATCAAGAAACAGGTCAAAAGTAAGTACAGTAATGTTAACTCTGTGTTCCCCCTCCCCCTCCCCCTCCCCCAGGTTAGATGTAACTAAACCAATCAAGAAACAGGTCAAAAGTTAGTACAGTAATGTTAACTCTGTGTTCCCTCTCTCCCTCCCCCAGGTTAGATGTAACTAAACCAATCAAGAAACAGGTCAAAAGTAAGTACAGTAATGTTAGCTCTGTGTTCCCCCTCTCCCTCCCCTAGGTTAAATATAGCTAAACCAATCAAGAAACAGGTCAAAAGTAAGTACAGTAATGTTAACCCTGTGTTCCCTCTCTCCCTCCCCAGGTTAGATGTGACTAAACCAATCAAGAAACAGGTCAAAAGTAAGTACAGTAATGTTAACTCTGTGTTCCCCCTCCCCCTCCCCCTCCCCCATGTTAGATGTAACTAAACCAATCAAGAAACAGGTCAAAAGTAAGTACAGTAATGTTAACTCTGTGTTCCCCCTCTCCCTCCCCATCCCCCTCCCCCAGGTTAGATGTAACTAAACCAATCAAGAAACAGGTCAAAAGTCAGTACAGTAATGTTAACTCTGTGTTCCCCCTCCCCCTCCCCCTCCCCCATGTTAGATGTAACTAAACCAATCAAGAAACAGGTCAAACGTAAGTACAGTAATGTTAACTCTGTGTTCCCCCTCTCCCTCCCCATCCCCCTCCCCCAGGTTAGATGTAACTAAACCAATCAAGAAACAGGTCAAAAGTAAGTACAGTAATGTTAACTCTGTGTTCCCTCTCTCCCTCCCCCAGGTTAGATGTAACTAAACCAATCAAGAAACAGGTCAAAAGTAAGTACAGTAATGTTAACTCTGTGTTCCCCCTCTCCCTCCCCCAGGTTAAATGTAACTAAACCAATCAAGAAACAGGTCAAAAGTAAGTACAGTAATGTTAGCTCTGTGTTCCCCCTCTCCCTCCCCCAGGTTAAATATAGCTAAACCAATCAAGAAACAGGTCAAAAGTAAGTACAGTAATGTTAACTCTGTGTTCCCCCTCTCCCTCCCCCAGGTTAAATATAGCTAAACCAATCAAGAAACAGGTCAAAAGTAAGTACAGTAATGTTAACTCTGTGTCCCCCCTCTCCATCCCCATCCCCCTCCCCAGGTTAGATGTGACTAAACCAATCAAGAAACAGGTCAAAAGTAAGTACAGTAATGTTAACTCTGTGTTCCCCCTCCCCCTCCCCCTCCCCCAGGTTAGATGTAACTAAACCAATCAAGAAACAGGTCAAAAGTTAGTACAGTAATGTTAACTCTGTGTTCCCTCTCTCCCTCCCCCAGGTTAGATGTAACTAAACCAATCAAGAAACAGGTCAAAAGTAAGTACAGTAATGTTAACTCTGTGTTCCCCCTCCCCCTCCCCCTCCCCCAGGTTAGATGTAACTAAACCAATCAAGAAACAGGTCAAAAGTTAGTACAGTAATGTTAACTCTGTGTTCCCTCTCTCCCTCCCCCAGGTTAGATGTAACTAAACCAATCAAGAAACAGGTCAAAAGTAAGTACAGTAATGTTAGCTCTGTGTTCCCCCTCTCCCTCCCCTAGGTTAAATATAGCTAAACCAATCAAGAAACAGGTCAAAAGTAAGTACAGTAATGTTAACCCTGTGTTCCCTCTCTCCCTCCCCAGGTTAGATGTGACTAAACCAATCAAGAAACAGGTCAAAAGTAAGTACAGTAATGTTAACTCTGTGTTCCCCCTCCCCCTCCCCCTCCCCCATGTTAGATGTAACTAAACCAATCAAGAAACAGGTCAAAAGTAAGTACAGTAATGTTAACTCTGTGTTCCCCCTCTCCCTCCCCATCCCCCTCCCCCAGGTTAGATGTAACTAAACCAATCAAGAAACAGGTCAAAAGTCAGTACAGTAATGTTAACTCTGTGTTCCCCCTCCCCCTCCCCCTCCCCCATGTTAGATGTAACTAAACCAATCAAGAAACAGGTCAAACGTAAGTACAGTAATGTTAACTCTGTGTTCCCCCTCTCCCTCCCCATCCCCCTCCCCCAGGTTAGATGTAACTAAACCAATCAAGAAACAGGTCAAAAGTAAGTACAGTAATGTTAACTCTGTGTTCCCTCTCTCCCTCCCCCAGGTTAGATGTAACTAAACCAATCAAGAAACAGGTCAAAAGTAAGTACAGTAATGTTAACTCTGTGTTCCCCCTCTCCCTCCCCCAGGTTAAATGTAACTAAACCAATCAAGAAACAGGTCAAAAGTAAGTACAGTAATGTTAGCTCTGTGTTCCCCCTCTCCCTCCCCCAGGTTAAATATAGCTAAACCAATCAAGAAACAGGTCAAAAGTAAGTACAGTAATGTTAACTCTGTGTTCCCCCTCTCCCTCCCCCAGGTTAAATATAGCTAAACCAATCAAGAAACAGGTCAAAAGTAAGTACAGTAATGTTAACTCTGTGTCCCCCCTCTCCATCCCCATCCCCCTCCCCAGGTTAGATGTGACTAAACCAATCAAGAAACAGGTCAAAAGTAAGTACAGTAATGTTAACTCTGTGTTCCCCCTCCCCCTCCCCCTCCCCCAGGTTAGATGTAACTAAACCAATCAAGAAACAGGTCAAAAGTTAGTACAGTAATGTTAACTCTGTGTTCCCTCTCTCCCTCCCCCAGGTTAGATGTAACTAAACCAATCAAGAAACAGGTCAAAAGTAAGTACAGTAATGTTAACTCTGTGTTCCCCCTCCCCCTCCCCCTCCCCCAGGTTAGATGTAACTAAACCAATCAAGAAACAGGTCAAAAGTTAGTACAGTAATGTTAACTCTGTGTTCCCTCTCTCCCTCCCCCAGGTTAGATGTAACTAAACCAATCAAGAAACAGGTCAAAAGTAAGTACAGTAATGTTAGCTCTGTGTTCCCCCTCTCCCTCCCCTAGGTTAAATATAGCTAAACCAATCAAGAAACAGGTCAAAAGTAAGTACAGTAATGTTAACCCTGTGTTCCCTCTCTCCCTCCCCAGGTTAGATGTGACTAAACCAATCAAGAAACAGGTCAAAAGTAAGTACAGTAATGTTAACTCTGTGTTCCCCCTCCCCCTCCCCCTCCCCCATGTTAGATGTAACTAAACCAATCAAGAAACAGGTCAAAAGTAAGTACAGTAATGTTAACTCTGTGTTCCCCCTCTCCCTCCCCATCCCCCTCCCCCAGGTTAGATGTAACTAAACCAATCAAGAAACAGGTCAAAAGTCAGTACAGTAATGTTAACTCTGTGTTCCCCCTCCCCCTCCCCCTCCCCCATGTTAGATGTAACTAAACCAATCAAGAAACAGGTCAAACGTAAGTACAGTAATGTTAACTCTGTGTTCCCCCTCTCCCTCCCCATCCCCCTCCCCCAGGTTAGATGTAACTAAACCAATCAAGAAACAGGTCAAAAGTAAGTACAGTAATGTTAACTCTGTGTTCCCTCTCTCCCTCCCCCAGGTTAGATGTAACTAAACCAATCAAGAAACAGGTCAAAAGTAAGTACAGTAATGTTAACTCTGTGTTCCCCCTCTCCCTCCCCCAGGTTAAATGTAACTAAACCAATCAAGAAACAGGTCAATAGTAAGTACAGTAATGTTAGCTCTGTGTTCCCCCTCTCCCTCCCCCAGGTTAAATATAGCTAAACCAATCAAGAAACAGGTCAAAAGTAAGTACAGTAATGTTAACTCTGTGTTCCCCCTCTCCCTCCCCCAGGTTAAATATAGCTAAACCAATCAAGAAACAGGTCAAAAGTAAGTACAGTAATGTTAACTCTGTGTCCCCCCTCTCCATCCCCATCCCCCTCCCCAGGTTAGATGTGACTAAACCAATCAAGAAACAGGTCAAACGTAAGTACAGTAATGTTAACTCTGTGTTCCCCCTCCCCCTCCCCCTCCCCCTCCCCCAGGTTAGATGTAACTAAACCAATCAAGAAACAGGTCAAAAATAAGTACAGTAATGTTAACTCTGTGTTCCCCCTCCACCTCCCCATCCCCCTCCCCCATGTTAGATGTAACTAAACCAATCAAGAAACAGGTCAAAAGTAAGTACAGTAATGTTAACTCTGTGTTCCCCCTCTCCCTCCCCCTCCCCCAGGTTAAATGTAACTAAACCAATCAAGAAATAGGTCAAAAGTAAGTACAGTAATGTTAACTCTGTGTCCCCCCTCTCCCTCCCCATCCCCCTCCCCCATGTTAGATGTAACTAAACCAATCAAGAAACAGGTCAAAAGTAAGTACAGTAATGTTAACTCTGTGTCCCCCCTCTCCCTCCCCCTCCCCCAGGTTAGATGTAACTAAACCAATCAAGAAACAGGTCAAAAGTAAGTATAGTAATGTTAACTCTGTGTCCCCCCTCTCCCCCCCCCCTCCCCCTCCCCCAGGTTAGATGTAACTAAACCAATCAAGAAACAGGTCAAAAGTGAGTACAGTAATGTTAACTCTGTGTTCCCCCTCTCCCTCCCCATCCCCCTCCCCCAGGTTAGATGTAACTAAACCAATCAAGAAACAGGTCAAAAGTCAGTACAGTAATGTTAACTCTGTGTTCCCCCTCTCCCTCCCCCAGGTTAGATGTAGCTAAACCAATCAAGAAACAGGTGAAAAATAAGTACAGTAATGTTAACTCTGTGTTCCCCATCCCCCTCCCCCAGGTTAGATGTAACTAAACCAATCAAGAAATAGGTCAAAAGTAAGTACAGTAATGTTAACTCTGTGTTCCCCTCCCCCCCTCCCCCTCCCTCTCCCCAGGTTAGATGTAGCTAAACCAATCAAGAAACAGGTCAAAAGTAAGTACAGTAATGTTAACTCTGTATCCCCCCTCTCCCCCCCCCCATCCCCCTCCCCCAGGTTAGATGTAACTAAACCAATCAAGAAACAGGTCAAAAGTAAGTACAGTAATGTTAACTCTGTGTTCCCCCTCCCCCTCCCCATCCCCCTCCCCCAGGTTAGATGTAACTAAACCAATCAAGAAACAGGTCAAAAGTAAGTACAGTAATGTTAACTCTGTGTTCTCCCTCCCCATCCCCCTCCCCCAGGTTAGATGTAACTAAATCAATCGAGAAACAGGTCAAAAGTAAGTACAGTAATGTTAACTCTATCCCCCCTCTCCCTCCCCACCCCCCTCTTCCAGGTTAGATGTAACTAAACCAATCAAGAAACAGGTCAAAAGTAAGTACAGTAATGTTAACTCTGTGTTCCCCCCCCCCTCCCCCTCCCCCTCCCCAGGTTAGATGTAACTAAACCAATCAAGAAACAGGTCAAAAGTAAGTACAGTAATGTTAACTCTGTATCCCCCCTCTCCCTCCCCATCCCCCTCCCCCAGGTTAGATGTAACTAAACCAATCAAGAAATAGGTCAAAAGTAAGTACAGTAATGTTAACTCTGTGTTCCCCCTCCCCCTCCCCATCCCCCTCCCCCAGGTTAGATGTAACTAAACCAATCAAGAAACAGGTCAAACGTAAGTACAGTAATGTTAACTCTGTGTTCCCCCTCTCCCTCCCCATCCCCCTCCCCCAGGTTAGATGTAACTAAATCAATCAAGAAACAGGTCAAAAGTAAGTACAGTAATGTTAACTCTATCCCCCCTCTCCCTCCCCATCCCCCTCTCCCTCCCCATCCCCCTCTTCCAGGTTAGATGTAACTAAACCAATCAAGAAACAGGTCAAAAGTAAGTACAGTAATGTTAACTCTGTGTTCCCCCTCCCCATCCCCCTCTTCCAGGTTAGATGTAACTAAACCAATCAAGAAACAGGTCAAAAGTAAGTACAGTAATGTTAACTCTGTGTCCCCCCTCTCCCTCCCCCAGGTTAGATGTGACTAAACCAATCAAGAAACAGGTCAAAAATAAGTACAGTAATGTTAACTCTGTGTTCCCCCCCTCCCCCTCCCCCTCCCCAGGTTAGATGTAACTAAACCAATCAAGAAACAGGTCAAAAGTAAGTACAGTAATGTTAACTCTGTATCCCCCCTCTCCCTCCCCATCCCCCTCCCCCAGGTTAGATGTAAGTAAACCAATCAAGAAACAGGTCAAAAGTAAGTACAGTAATGTTAACTCTGTATCCCCCCTCTCCCTCCCCATCCCCCTCCCCCAGGTTAGATGTAACTAAATCAATCAAGAAACAGGTCAAAAGTAAGTACAGTAATGTTAACTCTGTGTCCCCCCTCTCCCTCCCCCAGGTTAGATGTGACTAAACCAATCAAGAAACAGGTCAAAGGTAAGTACAGTAATGTTAACTCTGTGTTCCCCCCCTCCCCCTCCCCCTCCCCAGGTTAGATGTAACTAAACCAATCAAGAAACAGGTCAAAAGTAAGTACAGTAATGTTAACTCTGTGTCCCCCCTCTCCGTCCCCCTCGCCCTCCCCCAGGTTAGATGTGACTAAACCAATGAAAAAATAGGTCAAAAGTAAGTACAGTAATGTTAACTCTGTGTCCCCCCTCTCCATCCCCATCCCCTCCCCCAGGTTAGATGTAACTAAACCAATCAAGAAACAGGTCAAAAGTAAGTACAGTAATGTTAACTCTGTGTTCCCCCTCTCCCTCCCCATCCCCCTCCCCCAGATTAGATGTAACTAAACCAATCAAGAAACAGGTCAAAAGTAAGTACAGTAATGTTAACTCTGTGTTCCCCCTCTCCCTCCCCATCCCCCTCCCCCAGGTTAGATGTAACTAAACCAATCAAGAAACAGGTCAAAAGTAAGTACAGTAATGTTAACTCTGTGACCCCCCTCTCCCTCCCCACCCCTTCCCCCAGGTTAGATATAGCTAAACCAATCAAGAAACAGGTCAAAAGTAAGTACAGTAATGTTAACTCTGTGTCCCCCCTCTCCCTCCCCATCCCCCTCCCCCAGGTTAGATGTAACTAAATCAATCAAGAAATAGGTCAAAAGTAAGTACAGTAATGTTAACTCTGTGTTCCCCCTCCCCCTCCCCCAGGTTAGATGTAGCTAAACCAATCAAGAAACAGGTCAAAAATAAGTACAGTAATGTTAACTCTGTGTTCCCCCTCCCCCAGGTTAGAAGTAACTAAACCAATCAAGAAATAGGTCAAAAGTAAGTACAGTAATGTTAACTCTGTGTTCCCCCTCACCCTCCCCCAGGTTAGATGTAACTAAATCAATCAAGAAACAGGTCAAAAGTAAGTACAGTAATGTTAACTCTGTGTTCCCCCTCCCCCAGGTTAGATGTAACTAAACCAATCAAGAAATAGGTCAAAAGTAAGTACAGTAATGTTAACTCTGTGTTCCCCCTCACCCCCCCCCCTCCCCCTCCCCCAGGTTAGATGTAACTAAATCAATCAAGAAATAGGTTTCTGTTTTATTCAGGGTTTGGTTTATACAGGATTCTGTTTTATTCAGGGTTCAGTTTATACATGTTTCTGTTTTATTCAGGGTTAAGTTTAGACAGGTTTCTGTTTTATTCAGGCCATCAGTGTTCAGTTTTGAGAGGTATCTGTTTTATTCAGGGTTCAGTTTAGACAGGTTCTATTTTATTCAGGGTTCAGTTTATATAGGTTTCTGTTTTATTCAGGGTTCAGTTTATACAGGTTTCTGTTTTATTCAGGGTTCAGTTTAGACAGGGTTCACTGTACATAGTACACACTAACACAGTACTAAGTACACAGGTGTAATTATAAACAAAAGTTAAACATATTTAATATAATCACAAGGTATATAGGTGAGTCATCTTTTATTACAATAAACACTGATATAGGTATGTCTGTATCAGCTGTAAGGTGTAATTAGAGAGGCTGTCACACGATACATGTACATGTATATATATTTGATATGTAAAGAAGAATGTGTAGATAAAAGAAAACCTATCTATGACATCTGGTAGAAACTAATAAAATAACACTATTTATTGATAAAGTCAAGAAAAGAAAATCATTGTGTTTTATATACGTATCTTAGAATTCAATTACTCTTGTGACTTTATTACTCTGGAAAAAAAATCAACTAAGCAAAAGCTAAAAAAAATGTACTATACTAGTAAGATACTGATGTAAATAATAGAGTTAAGATCATTTTTAAAAACAGCTAATTAAAATTCCCTATTTTTACCCAAAATAGTAAGATGGTGAAAATATTATCAAAAAGCTGACCAATTGCCATAATTAAATAATCAAATTTTCAGAGAATCTTAATTAAGAATCATAATTAAAATATTTACTATTTTATTCAAGACATTTACCATGTTTTGCAGTACATTTGCTACACTTTGGACATCACATGTATAATGCACATTTTTACCATGGAAAACACTGTAAGCTGACATGTCACAATACAAATCTTTAGCTGTTAATAAAAAAAAACCTGGTATACTTACTACTTAGATTTGCACAAAGAGACTTACAACACCCCCCCTAAAAAAAATTTTTTACAGCAACAAAAATTAAAAAATACAGCTTGTACAACAGATATACAGATTAATCACTTGATGAGATCAAAGAAAAAACGTCAAAATTACTGGTTAATACCTATTTTGACATTGATGGTACCAGTGTTGTAAACCAGTGTGAAAATAAGTATTAAAGTAAAAAATCGTGTTTTATAATCACAGACTTTATTTATTATCAGTAAACACTAAAGCAATATGATACAGTATTATAGTATTTTACTTCAAGCTATTGCTAGACAGCATATATTCTGTTGACATCTGTCTTAAAATACAATTACATTTGTATTGTAATGTGATTAACTTAGGCTGTCAGCAATGTTTGCTCAAAATAAATCATTTCAATTGTTTGACCTGTAAAGAAACAAACAAAAATAAATATTGTAACACATGTTTGTTTACACAATAATAACTTTTTATTAAAATTGTGATCAGATTTAGATTTCTATTGTTCCATGTCGACTTACATTTTTTTGTATCATTTCAAATAAAATATATGTCCATCTGATAAACGTCATAATTTACATGTCTTAAACTTCTATGACCTACAGTGTACACGGTCATGTAATATTAACATGCTTGACCTTGGCAGAAGATTATATACATGAAAAAAAAAGGAGGGAGGTAATGTGTATGACATTACGTACACTGACCGATATTTTTCAATCCCTTGATACCGATACTGCAGTGAGATGAAAGGTAAAATGGATAAGTTACTGATAAAAATTGTATAGAGCATTTGTACTACATGTATAATAATGGATCATGGGTGTTACATGCCACAGTCTATAATATTTTATTATCCCCTCGCCAACGAAGTTGCGAAGGGATATAGTAACGCTACCGTCCGTCCGTCACATCCTTGTGAACACTCTAGGATCAACATCCTTCAATGGATTTTGACCAAACTTGGTACATATTTAGTCCTTAAGAGAATCTGGAACCCTATTGATTTTCAAGGTCAAAGGTCAAGGTCACCGGGTCAAATTTTTACGGCATAACATCCTTGTGAACACTCTAGAATCAACATCCTTCAATGGATTTTGACTAAACTTGGTACATACTTAGTTCTTAGGAGAGTCTGGAATCCTATTGATTTTCAAGGTCAAAGGTCAAGGTCACTGGGTAAATTTTTTACCGTGTAGCATCCTTGTGAACACTCTAGAATCAACATCCTTCAATGGATTTTGACCAAACTTGGTACATACATAGTCCTTAGGAGAGTCTGGAACCCTATTGATTTTCAAGGTCAAAAGTCAAGGGGTCAAATTTTTACCACATAACATCCTTGTGAACACTAAAATCAACATCCTTCAATGGATTTTGACCAACCTTGGTACATACTTAGTCCTTACGAGAGTCTGGAACCCTATTGATTTTCAATGTCAAAGGTCAAGGTCACTGGGTCAAATTTTTATTGCATAGCATCCTTGTGAACACTAAAATCAAGATCCTTCAATGGATTTTGACCAAACTTGGTACATACGTAGTCCTTAGGAGAGTTTGGAACCCTATTGATTTTCAAGGTCAAATGTCAAGGGGTCAATGTCACCGGGTCAAATTTTTACTGCGTAACATCCTTGTGAACACTCTAGAATCAACATCCTTCAATGGATTTTGACCTAACTTGGTACATACTTAGACCTTAAGAGAATCTGAAACCCTATTGATTTTCAAGGTCAAAGGTCACAGGGTCTAATTTTTAGGCGAGGGGATGCACCATGCTTTGCGTTGCCCTTGTTTATACGTGTATGATGGAGATCTATTTTATTTATGGAGGGAACCAGTGTACATCGATTGATTGGTTTATGGTGTTTTATGCCACTTTCAACAATATTTCAGTTATATGGAGAAAATCACTACAATTAAGTTACGTATACAGTCACAAACCTTATTTGTGAGTGGCAGTGATTGCCCACATGTATATATACTGTATATATGTAGACATTAAATTGATTAATCCAATAATTGCATGAATGAAGCCACAGAGCCCACTTTGTTTTAGCTATATATAGGATAACAGTGTTTGAATTAATACCATGTTATAGCTATATATAGGATAACAGTGTTAGAATTAATACCATGTTATTTATATATTTTACAGTTGGACCACCATATACATTTAGATGTAAAGTCAAGTTTTATTCGTCAGAGCCTAATAACTTGCATGAAGAATTAACAAGGTAAATAAGACGTGACATTATGCATTTATCTACTTGTCTACCCATGGGCATTGAGATTGTACCACCCTGAAGCACTTCTATTTTTTTTCTCAAGAGTTTTGTCCTCACTTCGTGTGGGATGCAAAGCACTTTGAGATTATGTGAGTTTGACATGCATAGCAACGTAATGAGCCCTGTGACGTTGCGTATCTACAAGCCAGATGCATGGGTTTTGTACACACGAATCATTGACCAATCAAAAGCCGACATTTTTATCAAGCCAAGGATAATGTATCTTATCAACTCTGTGTCCATACTTACTTTTAATATACCCTTGTTTAACTTTTCCTTGTCAACATGCTGCAGTCGTATCATTATTACAGTAAGTTCACAGAAGTCAATATTTTGTTGGTGGAAGAAACCTGGAAGTGACTGACAAACTTAAAATTTAATCATGTTAACTTGTATCAATACCTCACCACTCACTGGTTGGAAATGAATTCACATCTTTAGTGGTGATAAGCACTTATTGCATAGGTAGATATAGATCCTCTTATCATACTATAACAGCTACTAAAGCTCCCTAGAAAGTTTAAGCAGTGACGTTCAACTAATTTCACCAATATCAACAAAATGAACCTCTTACCTCGAATCATTGAGCACAAAAAAGACCATGTCATATGGGTATGGAGATAGTAATCCAAATTCTGGCTTGGAACAGACAAAGCAATGTGACAGGATTAATATTTGAACAACAACAAAAAATCACAACATATATCTCAAAAACTTTTGAGTTTTAAAGTAATGAAGCTTTTAAACAGTGATGGTTAAGACTTAAATACTTGTATCTTTGTAAGGAGATATTTACATGATATAATTAATCCTTTTCCCTTACAATGTATATCAAGTTTAGAAAGAAACAAATAGATTTATCCCCTCGCCAACGAAGTTGCAAAGGGATTTAGTAACGCTATCGTCCGTCTGTCCGTTCTTCCGTAACATCCTTGTCAAAGGTCAAGGTCACTGGGTCAAATTTTTACCATGTAACATCCTTGTGAACACTCTAGAATCAACCTCCTTCAATGGATTTTGACCAAACTTGGTACATACTTAGTCCTTAAGAGAATCTGGAACCCTATTGATTTTCAAGGTCAAAGGTCAAGGTCACCGGGTCCAATTTTTAGGCGAGGGGATGCGCCACGATTTGCGTTGCCCTTGTTATATTGTATATTTCTAACATATTTACAGACTTTGTTGTTTATTTTTTTTACAGATACCAGTTTTTTCTTCAATTAAAACATGATATTCTGACAGGAAAGTTACCATGTCCAGATGACCTAGCAGTAGAACTGGCAGCTTATGCCTTACAATGTATGTCATGTAAAAAATGAAACAAGTAACAACATAAAACATGTCTTTTCTGAGTTAGAAAAAAATAAATCCACCAACAAACAAATAATCACCTCTTCTAGAGTACATGCCTTTTGTAATTATATATTAGCAGCCTGGTTTTTTTATTTCATCTTTATTTGGTTAAATGATTTTGTTCAATATGCTATATTTATTATAAATATTTTGATTTATTGATTTTTATATGATGATAAGAAATTACTAGATCTAAATAAAATCACCTTTAGCTAATTATTGATGTACATTAACATATAACTGGAGTTACCTGATCTTACCTGTAAATTGACATGTAACTGGAGTTACCTGATCTTGCCTGTAAATTGACATACTACTGGAGTTATCTTATCTTACCTGTAAATTGACATGTAACTGAAGTTACCTGATCTTACCTGTAAATTGACATGTAACTGGAGTTGCCTGATTTTACCTGTAAATTGACATGTACCTTGAGTTACCCGATCTTACCTGTAAATTGACATGTAACTGGAGTTATTTGATTTTACCTGTAAATTGACATATAACTAGAGTTACCTGATCTTGCCTGTAAATTGACATGGAACAAGAGTTACCTGATCTTACCTGTAAATTGACATGTAACAAGAATTACCTGATCTTACCTGTAAATTGACATGTAACTAGAGTTACCTGATTTTACCTGTAAATTGACATGTAACTAGAGTTACCTGATCTGACCTGTAAATTGACATTTAACCAGAGTTCTTCTTCTTCTGTAGTTACGGAATAGCGCTCAACATACTGAACATTATTTTCCAGTGCAAGTTACCTGATCTTATCTGTAAATTGACATGTAACCGGAGTTATCTGTTCTTACCTGTTAAATACTTTTGCATTTTCTGATACAAGCCAATGTTTCAATTTTAATTAAACACTTCCTTATTAAATCTAATTCATATAATTATAAAGTAGAAATTTCACCCTGTCTTTTTTTTTTCTTACCTTCCCTATTAAATCTGATAGTCACAAGATAGCTGACAATTACTGAAAATGATAATATACAACAATAACCCTAACATTATTCATGCTAGACAAAGATGACCAGATGTTGCTTTTATAGACAGAAGTAAAGAACTGCTGTTTCACACTCATTTTAGGTTATGAGTTATTAACATTCGTGAAGACCATATTGTGACTATGATATGTAGAACAGCAATAAAAACACTGTTCCTCAACTTTAACTTGTGTCTAAGTGTAATTTTGATTGTCTCTTATGTTCATTTACATCCATATTGATATTCCTTACTTACTAACTAATTATATATAAAATCTCTTCAAATGCTATCAAAGCTGTAACAATCTTGTGCATCACTGACAGTTATGTCTGGCTTGTAATAATGATATGTTTTTATTCTGTTTCAGCTGAGTTGGGAGACTATGATCCTGAGGTACACACTCCAGGGTATATATCTCAATTCCGTTTTGTTCAACATCAATCAGAAGACATGGAGGTTGCCATTTATGAAAAATTTAAAACTTGCAAGTAAGTTAATCATAAATGTTAGTAATTATTTATTATAGAGAAAATTAGTTATTGTTGATACTAGAGAAAATGAGTTATTGTTGATAGTAGAGAAAATGAGTTATTGTTGATAATAGAGAAAATGAGTTATTGTTGATAATAGAAAAAATAAGTTATTGTTGATAATAGAGAAAATGAGTTATTGTTGATAATAGAGAAAATGAATTATTGTTGATAATAGAGAAAATGAGTTATTGTTGATAATAGAGAAAATGAGATATTGTTGATAATAGAAAAAATAAGTTATTGTTGATAATAGACAAAAAAAAGTTATTGTTGATAATAGAGAAAATGAATTATTGTTGATAATAGAGAAAATGAGTTATTGTTGATAATAGAAAAAATAAGTTATTGTTGATAATAGAAAAAATAAGTTATTGTTGATAATAGACAAAAAAAAAGTTATTGTTGATAATAGAGAAAATGAATTATTGTTGATAATAGAGAAAATGAGTTATTGTTGATAATAGAAAAAATAAGTTATTGTTGATAATAGAAAAAATAAGTTATTGTTGATGATAGAGAAAATGAGTTATTGTTGATAGTAGAGAAAATGAGTTATTGTTGATAATAGAGAAAATGAGTTATTGTTGATAATAGAGAAAATGAGTTATTGTTGATAATAGAAAAAATAAGTTATTGTTGATACTAGAGAAAATGAGTTATTGTTGATAGTAGAGAAAATGAGTTATTGTTGATAATAGAGAAAATGAGTTATTGTTGATAATAGAGAAAATGAGTTATTGTTGATAATAGAAAAAATAAGTTATTGTTGATAATAGAGAAAATGAGTTATTGTTGATACTAGAGAAAATGAGTTATTGTTGATAATAGAGAAAATGAATTATTGTTGATAATAGAGAAAATTAGTTATTGTTGATACTAGAGAAAATGAGTTATTGTTGATAATAGAGAAAATGAGTTATTGTTGATAAGAGAGAAAATAAGTTATTGTTGATAATAGAGAAAATGAGTTATTGTTTTTATCAGAGATCCTTGTAGGATGAAATTTTGATGAGTCCTAACGGAAAAGTCAGGAGTCCCACTAGTACATTCTTTGATAGTTTTTGTAAAAAGTTGTGAGTCCAAAATATAAGAGATGAGTCCAGGACTCACCTAGACGAGTAGGAAATATCTGATTTATAATAGAGAGAAAGATTTTTTTATTTATTTAAATCAATAATCAATTTAACATTGTACCCTATGTTGTCAAAAAATTGTTGATATTACTGAACTATTTGAAGTTACAAAATTTCTTGGATGGCCCTCTAAAGAAGTGGTAGTTGATAAAAATAAAATCTAAGGATACCACCACTGTGGATATAGACATAGTAGAATCTAGGGACGTGAACTCTGACCTAACCGATTCAAATTTTGTACTTGGACTAAAAAAACAGCTATCTTTTATGTATAGTGTTCTGATTGGATAAGTTTGGAAAAGAGGTACAAATATCATACTAGAAAGTTTTATAACCATAATTATTATCCTACTTTTAGAAGACTATTCTTTGTAGATGTAAAAGAAAACTTGAAATACTTTGTATCTAGTTATTTCCCTAGACCTGTTACAAAGCATATTCTTACAACTATCCTGTTATCTCCCCTTTTACCAGTATCAATCAAGTCACCTGTTCATATTGCCACCCAAGTGCCACCTATTTACTCCCATGCTGATATATTGTATCTAAGCTTGTTTACCTCGTGAATAATATATCTGAAATACTGCTCACTTTACGTTAAACAACAATTAGTAAATTAATCACTTTTGATCAGTAGTAGACCTTAGGCCAAACAAAAAAAATTTATTAGCTTCTCAGGCCAATTTCGAAAAAATTTTATGAGGCAGGGAGGCACCTTTTTTGTTGTTGTAATAATCAGTGTTGGTTCAAATCAGGGGATGTCATGCAATGGCAGCTTATACCGGAAACAACCATGCATGCCATCGACATAAACGCTTTACTGACAATGATCGCAATCAACAAACTTACGGGTCGGACCGGAGCGGATCCGGAAATGACCGGAAACGGACACAATTATTTTTTTCCCAATGTAAAAATGATCAATGCGGCAGTAAAAACACACACACGGCGGTGCCTGAGAAGCTAACAATTAATTTTTTTTGGCCTAAGTTACAATAATTTTATATTTGTAATATTTCAGAGGTGAAACACAATAATTTTATATTTGTAATATTTCAGAGGTGAAACACCTGCTCAAGCAGAACTTAATTACCTGAACAAAGCCAAGTGGTTGGAAATGTACGGTGTTGATATGCATATAGTTATGGTGAGGTTACTAAGTAACACTATAATAACACAGGATTTGAAAACACATGTAAAATATGTCATGTTCCATTAACATATGAAACAACTTGATTTAACCTTATTAGAACCAGATGAACTTTAGAATAACCAATGAAAATGTAGCTGACAAGATGGTGTCAGCAGGTTCTGTTTTTTACAGGCATGAAGAATGTTTAAGTTCACAAGGAACAAAAGTTGTATTATTTTTTCTATGGTATATTTAAGTAATGCAATGATAACCGGAAGCATTTACTAATCAGTCGGATGTCAGCATTCGATCTGATGATCAATTCTTAGACCTTGTGGTCGATTCTGATTCCTGTTGTTAAAAACAATATATATATTTTAACTTTATTCTTTGTTTTGTTTTCATAGTGACAAATATTTTGTTGTTTTATCCCCGCGTACTTGACCGTAAATACTTTAAGAGATTATTACGTGACATTTTCCATATCGGCCCTGGTATCAGACTGAGACTCCCATATCAAGCCTGACAGCGAAGCTGGAGGGCTGATACCAGAAACTATATGGAAAATTTCATGTCATAATCTATTTATCACATATTTTACATTGACTTTTTTCAAGCATTGACTTTTAAATTGTAGAAAAGATCTTAGAACTGACAAAATGCGAAAATAAATCCTTAAGAGACTTGCAAATATTTTTGTTTCGAGTCTGGTTTCAAAAAGATATCAATATCGATCTGTACCATGAACGTTAGAAAGTGTTAGTAAAATCTACACAAGATGTTGACATTTGAATGGAATTTCCTATTCAACACAATGTATACATTTGAGCTAATTATTCCGTTTCAAGTTATTTAAACTTTATTCCAATATTTAGAAATTGTTAATTTGATTGAAATACGATTTTATGCATATATTTATGCACCATCTTTCCTTGTACTTTGACATATAATCTTTGAGACCACTGCACAGATACCGGAAGTTGAATTCAGGGGCAAATACGGATATTTGAGGGCAAATATGGAAATGTGAGGGCAAATACGGATATTTGCCCTGAGGGCAAATAAAGAACACTGACTTCTAGCTATTATTGAACATGCAAAAACGAACATATTGCAACCAAATATGTGATAAACATAAATACTTATCTACTGCCCGCACTTATCCATTTTATGTCTGGTGTTACACACATGGATGAAACCGATGTTTTGTTTTGTTTTAAGTTAATTTTTACAAATTGTGTAACAGTCTATTCTGATGACAATCGCCAGTAATAAATCGCAATATTCTTGAATAAAATATAAAAAGTTGTAACATTGTATTACAATGTATTTTCAACAATCCCTTTTTCTAAGATCTGTAGTGTTCCAGTCAGTGTATTTTTAAAATCACCAGCAGCAAACGATTAACAAATTGTAGTCTCTGTGTCTTAATGCGATACAATTTTATTATTCTCTTTACTTTTGTCAAACATACTCTTGAAATAAAGACTATTTGAGTAATTATAGTCAGTAAATACATTCAGAAGGTAATTGTCACTGATCATTGGTTGATGTTGGTATAACAATCATGAAAATTTGACCGAATCCCATCACAGTATATTTATGAAATATTTCAAGATATATTTCTTATTTTGTAAAATTTTGTTATACAGGGGAGAGATGGTTTGGAGTACAGACTTGGATTAACTCCAACAGGAGTGTTAGTCTTTGAAGGAGGACAAAAAATTGGTCTTTTCTTTTGGTATGTTATCCTATTTTTTTATTTGTCCAGATTTTATATTGTATGAAGGGTGTTTTTATGTATGTTCATGTAAAATAACATTACCTTGATACAATTATGTACCAAATAAAAATGTTGCTATGGTTTAAAGAAAGTCGAAAAACAAAAAATATTGTTTTTCATAAAACAGTGCAGTGAAAAATGTGTAAACTGAACCCTGAATAAACTACTTTCCTGTATAAATCAAACTTTAAATAAACTACTAATGTAGGTAATCTTTGTTAATTTAACCTGTATAAGCTGAACACCTGTCTATTCATAGGTAATCTTTGTTAATTTAACCTGTATAAGCTGAACACCTGTCTGTTCCTAACACAAAAACTGGTTCCAAGGAGGTTTGGTTCAAACAAGTTTTCACCATATTAAGTTTTCATTCATAGGGATATAAACCCTATTTTTGTTCTCTATTAAGTTTTCATTCATAGGGATATAAACCCAATTTTTGTCCTCTAACAGATTTATAAAATGATATACAAAGATCCAATGAATAATTAGAGTAGATGTGTATCTTGTTATGTACTCAGTACTTATTAACTACCATGATCTATAATTTTGACCCCTGTCCATGGCTGGGTATAATTTTCTATTGATTATTGTTGTTAGCCAATTGCTCATCTTTTGTGTAGTTCCTGATAATTTTTTAGGCATTTAAGTAAGACATAAGACATCCAAAATATGGTAAAAGATGAAATTTGAACATTTATTTATATTTTTAGGCCCAAAATGACCAAATTAGACTTCAAAGGGAAGAAACTGACATTGATTGTTGTTGAAGATAATGATGAGGTGAGTCATTTACTGTATAAATGTCAAATAAATGTTGTTTGGTTTCATGGGCTATATATATAGTTTTCTTATTTTGGATGCATCAGTTAATATTTTTCTGGGTGCTTCTTGAAACAATATTTCATTAACATATTATATACACAATCAACAAAATTTGCATATTGTTTAAGTCTAATGTTATTTAATATTTAAATATTTTAATGAACTAAAATTACTGCATTTTCATCTAAATTTTAACAAAGTTTGGTTTTGTAAGTGAGCCCATTTTGCATTTACTCTTTTTATGGAGAAAATTTGTACAAAAATTAAATTTAAGATAAATTGAATTATTTGAACACACTGTTATCTGAACTGTAAACAGAGAGAATAAAAAAGACAGAAAAATAAAAACAAGATATAAACAGATTTATCTATGACATCCATACAGAGAGAGTTGCTGGAAAATGAGAAGACATTATTAATATATATATCCTACATTATATAGGACAATCAAATAACACCTTATTGTGTTAATTTATTTGTTCAGACGAGGCAGAGTGTGTTATATCTAGGGTTTGAACCTCGGTCAGATCAAACCAAAGACTTTAAAATTGATATTTGTTGCTTCTCTGCTAAGTATGCAGCAGCATTAAGGAGAAAGAGCAAAGCCTAGTCGACTCAAAATCAGAATATTGTGTCTGAGTGGAGTGACATGTCTGCCTACGGATGCTGTGATTTAGATGGAAATTTACTCACTTGGTGTTCAACAACAATTACTTACTTACTAAGAAAAGGCAGAGGAAGAAAACATTTAACAGTGCAACTTGATTTCTTGTTTCATTAAAAATTGGTTTTATATTTATTCACTATTTATTGTTACATGAAATTCTTCATGTAGCTTTAAACCAGACATTTTAGAATTCTTTTTGCATATTTTTCAGGGCCATGAACAAGAACATATCTTTGTATTTAGACTACAAAATGAGAAGGCTTGTAAACATTTATGGAAATGTGCAGTAGAGCACCATGCCTTCTTCAGATTAAAGGGTCCTGTGAAAGAACCAAATAACAGACAAAACTTCTTCAGAATGGGGTCCAGGTTTAGATACAGGTAATTTGGCTTTCTAAAACTTTTGACATTGAGTGTACCTGATGAAGGTTAATCTAGAAATAGGTCGTGCTCATTGTATCAAATGTCTATCTTTTATTACTATCACTGAGTCAATACCTCTGTTGGTGGACTATTAGTCCCTGAGGATATCATCTGCACAGTAGTCGGTGTTTCTGTACTGATGTGATTTATTAGATATAGTTATTACTAAAATTTACAGTTCCTAAATAATGTAAATATTAATTTAAGCTAAGGTTCTCTCTCCTCCCTCAGACATATGTGATCGTAGTAGATTTTGGTTATCGTGTTTAGATCCTTTGGTTTTCTTGCTCCCAGATTTTAGTTATCGTGTTTAGACCCTTTGGTTTTCTTGCTCCTAGATTTTAGTTATCGTGTTTAGATCCTTTGGTTTTCTTGCTCCCAAATTTTAGTTATCGTGTGTAGACCCTTTGGTTTTCTTGCTCCCAGATTTTAGTTATCGTGTTTAGACCCTTTGGTTTTCTTGCTCCCAGATTTTAGTTATCGTGTTTAGATCCTTTGGTTTTCTTGCTCCTAGATTTTAGTTATCGTGTTTAGATCCTTTGGTTTTCTTGCTCCCAGATTTTAGTTATCGTGTTTAGATCCTTTGGTTTTCTTGCTCCCAGATTTTAGTTATCGTGTTTAGATCCTTTGGTTTTCTTGCTCCCAGATTTTAGTTATCGTGTTTAGACCCTTTGCTTTTCTTGCTCCCAGATTTTAGTTATCGTGTTTAGACCCTTTGCTTTTCTTGCTCCCAGATTTTAGTTATCGTCTTTAGACCCTTTGGTTTCCTTGCTCCCAGATTTTAGTTATCGTGTTTAGATCCTTTGGTTTTCTTGCTCCCAGATTTTAGTTATCGTGTTTAGATCCTTTGGTTTTCTTTCTCCCAGATTTTAGTTATCGTCTTTAGACCCTTTGGTTTCCTTGCTCCCAGATTTTAGTTATCGTGTTTAGACCCTTTGGTTTTCTTGCTCCCAGATTTTAGTTATCGTGTTTAGACCCTTTGGTTTCCTTGCTCCCAGATTTTAGTTATCGTGTTTAGACCCTTTGGTTTTCTTCCTCCCAGATTTTAGTTATCGTGTTTAGATCCTTTGGTTTTCTTGCTCCCAGATTTTAGTTATCGTGTTTAGACCCTTTGGTTTCCTTGCTCCCAGATTTTAGTTATCGTGTTTAGATCCTTTGGTTTTCTTGCTCCCAGATTTTAGTTATCGTGTTTAGACCCTTTGCTTTTCTTGCTCCCAGATTTTAGTTATCGTGTTTAGACCCTTTGCTTTTCTTGCTCCCAGATTTTAGTTATCGTCTTTAGACCCTTTGGTTTCCTTGCTCCCAGATTTTAGTTATCGTGTTTAGATCCTTTGGTTTTCTTGCTCCCAGATTTTAGTTATCGTGTTTAGATCCTTTGGTTTTCTTTCTCCCAGATTTTAGTTATCGTCTTTAGACCCTTTGGTTTCCTTGCTCCCAGATTTTAGTTATCGTGTTTAGACCCTTTGGTTTTCTTGCTCCCAGATTTTAGTTATCGTGTTTAGACCCTTTGGTTTCCTTGCTCCCAGATTTTAGTTATCGTGTTTAGACCCTTTGGTTTTCTTCCTCCCAGATTTTAGTTATCGTGTTTAGATCCTTTGGTTTTCTTGCTCCCAGATTTTAGTTATCGTGTTTAGACCCTTTGGTTTCCTTGCTCCCAGATTTTAGTTATCGTGTTTAGACCCTTTGGTTTTCTTGCTCCCAGATTTTAGTTATCGTGTTTAGACCCTTTGGTTTTCTTGCTCCCAGATTTTAGTTATCGTGTTTAGACCCTTTGGTTTTCTTGCTCCCAGATTTTAGTTATCGTGTTTAGACCCTTTGGTTTTCTTGCTCCCAGATTTTAGTTATCGTGTTTAGATCCTTTGGTTTTCTTGCTCCCAGATTTTAGTTATCGTGTTTAGACCCTTTGGTTTTCTTGCTCCCAGATTTTAGTTATCGTGTTTAGATCCTTTGGTTTTCTTGCTCCCAGATTTTAGTTATCGTGTTTAGATCCTTTGGTTTTCTTCCTCCCAGATTTTAGTTATCGTGTTTAGATCCTGTGGTTTTCTTGCTCCCAGATTTTAGTTATCGTGTTTAGACCCTTTGGTTTTCTTCCTCCCAGATTTTAGTTATCGTGTTTAGACCCTTTGGTTTCCTTGCTCCCAGATTTTAGTTATCGTGTTTAGACCCTTTGGTTTTCTTCCTCCCAGATTTTAGTTATCGTGTTTAGATCCTTTGGTTTTCTTGCTCCCAGATTTTAGTTATCGTGTTTAGACCCTTTGGTTTCCTTGCTCCCAGATTTTAGTTATCGTGTTTAGACCCTTTGGTTTTCTTGCTCCCAGATTTTAGTTATCGTGTTTAGACCCTTTGGTTTTCTTGCTCCCAGATTTTAGTTATCGTGTTTAGACCCTTTGGTTTTCTTGCTCCCAGATTTTAGTTATCGTGTTTAGACCCTTTGGTTTTCTTGCTCCCAGATTTTAGTTATCGTGTTTAGATCCTTTGGTTTTCTTGCTCCCAGATTTTAGTTATCGTGTTTAGACCCTTTGGTTTTCTTGCTCCCAGATTTTAGTTATCGTGTTTAGATCCTTTGGTTTTCTTGCTCCCAGATTTTAGTTATCGTGTTTAGATCCTTTGGTTTTCTTCCTCCCAGATTTTAGTTATCGTGTTTAGATCCTGTGGTTTTCTTGCTCCCAGATTTTAGTTATCGTGTTTAGACCCTTTGGTTTTCTTCCTCCCAGATTTTAGTTATCGTGTTTAGATCCTTTGGTTTTCTTGCTCCCAGATTTTAGTTATCGTGTTTAGACCCTTTGGTTTTCTTGCTCCCAGATTTTAGTTATCGTGTTTAGACCCTTTGGTTTCCTTGCTCCCAGATTTTAGTTATCGTGTTTAGACCCTTTGGTTTTCTTCCTCCCAGATTTTAGTTATCGTGTTTAGATCCTTTGGTTTTCTTGCTCCCAGATTTTAGTTATCGTGTTTAGACCCTTTGGTTTCCTTGCTCCCAGATTTTAGTTATCGTGTTTAGACCCTTTGGTTTTCTTGCTCCCAGATTTTAGTTATCGTGTTTAGACCCTTTGGTTTTCTTGCTCCCAGATTTTAGTTATCATGTTTAGACCCTTTGGTTTTCTTGCTCCCAGATTTTAGTTATCGTGTTTAGACCCTTTGGTTTTCTTGCTCCCAGATTTTAGTTATCGTGTTTAGATCCTTTGGTTTTCTTGCTCCCAGATTTTAGTTATCGTGTTTAGACCCTTTGGTTTTCTTGCTCCCAGATTTTAGTTATCGTGTTTAGATCCTTTGGTTTTCTTGCTCCCAGATTTTAGTTATCGTGTTTAGATCCTTTGGTTTTCTTCCTCCCAGATTTTAGTTATCGTGTTTAGATCCTGTGGTTTTCTTGCTCCCAGATTTTAGTTATCGTGTTTAGACCCTTTGGTTTTCTTCCTCCCAGATTTTAGTTATCGTGTTTAGACCCTTTGGTTTCCTTGCTCCCAGATTTTAGTTATCGTGTTTAGACCCTTTGGTTTTCTTCCTCCCAGATTTTAGTTATCGTGTTAAGATCCTTTGGTTTTCTTGCTCCCAGATTTTAGTTATCGTGTTTAGACCCTTTGGTTTCCTTGCTCCCAGATTTTAGTTATCGTGTTTAGACCCTTTGGTTTTCTTGCTCCCAGATTTTAGTTATCGTGTTTAGACCCTTTGGTTTTCTTGCTCCCAGATTTTAGTTATCGTGTTTAGACCCTTTGGTTTTCTTGCTCCCAGATTTTAGTTATCGTGTTTAGACCCTTTGGTTTTCTTGCTCCCAGATTTTAGTTATCGTGTTTAGATCCTTTGGTTTTCTTGCTCCCAGATTTTAGTTATCGTGTTTAGACCCTTTGGTTTTCTTGCTCCCAGATTTTAGTTATCGTGTTTAGATCCTTTGGTTTTCTTGCTCCCAGATTTTAGTTATCGTGTTTAGATCCTTTGGTTTTCTTCCTCCCAGATTTTAGTTATCGTGTTTAGATTCTGTGGTTTTCTTGCTCCCAGATTTTAGTTATCGTGTTTAGACCCTTTGGTTTTCTTCCTCCCAGATTTTAGTTATCGTGTTTAGATCCTTTGGTTTTCTTGCTCCCAGATTTTAGTTATCGTGTTTAGACCCTTTGGTTTCCTTGCTCCCAGATTTTAGTTATCGTGTTTAGACCCTTTGGTTTTCTTGCTCCCAGATTTTAGTTATCTTGTTTAGACCCTTTGGTTTTCTTGCTCCCAGATTTTAGTTATCGTGTTTAGACCCTTTGGTTTTCTTGCTCCCAGATTTTAGTTGTCGTGTTTAGACCCTTTGGTTTTCTTGCTCCCAGATTTTAGTTATCGTGTTTAGACCCTTTGGTTTTCTTGCTCCCAGATTTTAGTTATCGTGTTTAGATCCTTTGGTTTTCTTGCTCCCAGATTTTAGTTATCGTGTTTAGATCCTTTGGTTTTCTTGCTCCCAGATTTTAGTTATCGTGTTTAGACCCTTTGGTTTCCTTGCTCCCAGATTTTAGTTATCGTGTTTAGATCCTTTGGTTTCCTTGCTCCCAGATTTTAGTTATCGTGTTTAGACCCTTTGGTTTTCTTGCTCCCAGATTTTAGTTATCGTGTTTAGATCCTTTGGTTTTCTTGCTCCCAGATTTTAGTTATCGTGTTTAGACCCTTTGGTTTCCTTGCTCCCAGATTTTAGTTATCGTGTTTAGATCCTTTGGTTTCCTTGCTCCCAGATTTTAGTTATCGTGTTTAGACCCTTTGGTTTTCTTGCTCCCAGATTTTAGTTATCGTGTTTAGACCCTTTGGTTTTCTTGCTCCCAGATTTTAGTTATCGTCTTTAGACCCTTTGGTTTCCTTGCTCCCAGATTTTAGTTATCGTGTTTAGACCCTTTGGTTTTCTTGCTCCCAGATTTTAGTTATCGTGTTTAGACCCTTTGGTTTCCTTGCTCCCAGATTTTAGTTATCGTGTTTAGACCCTTTGGTTTTCTTCCTCCCAGATTTTAGTTATCGTGTTTAGATCCTTTGGTTTTCTTGCTCCCAGATTTTAGTTATCGTGTTTAGACCCTTTGGTTTCCTTGCTCCCAGATTTTAGTTATCGTGTTTAGACCCTTTGATTTTCTTGCTCCCAGATTTTAGTTATCGTGTTTAGACCCTTTGGTTTTCTTGCTCCCAGATTTTAGTTATCGTGTTTAGACCCTTTGGTTTTCTTGCTCCCAGATTTTAGTTATCGTGTTTAGACCCTTTGGTTTTCTTGCTCCCAGATTTTAGTTATCGTGTTTAGATCCTTTGGTTTTCTTGCTCCCAGATTTTAGTTATCGTGTTTAGACCCTTTGGTTTTCTTGCTCCCAGATTTTAGTTATCGTGTTTAGATCCTTTGGTTTTCTTGCTCCCAGATTTTAGTTATCGTGTTTAGATCCTTTGGTTTTCTTCCTCCCAGATTTTAGTTATCGTGTTTAGATCCTGTGGTTTTCTTGCTCCCAGATTTTAGTTATCGTGTTTAGACCCTTTGGTTTTCTTCCTCCCAGATTTTAGTTATCGTGTTTAGATCCTTTGGTTTTCTTGCTCCCAGATTTTAGTTATCGTGTTTAGACCCTTTGGTTTCCTTGCTCCCAGATTTTAGTTATCGTGTTTAGACCCTTTGGTTTTCTTGCTCCCAGATTTTAGTTATCTTGTTTAGACCCTTTGGTTTTCTTGCTCCCAGATTTTAGTTATCGTGTTTAGACCCTTTGGTTTTCTTGCTCCCAGATTTTAGTTGTCGTGTTTAGACCCTTTGGTTTTCTTGCTCCCAGATTTTAGTTATCGTGTTTAGACCCTTTGGTTTTCTTGCTCCCAGATTTTAGTTATCGTGTTTAGATCCTTTGGTTTTCTTGCTCCCAGATTTTAGTTATCGTGTTTAGATCCTTTGGTTTTCTTGCTCCCAGATTTTAGTTATCGTGTTTAGATCCTTTGGTTTCCTTGCTCCCAGATTTTAGTTATCGTGTTTAGATCCTTTGGTTTCCTTGCTCCCAGATTTTAGTTATCGTGTTTAGACCCTTTGGTTTTCTTGCTCCCAGATTTTAGTTATCGTGTTTAGATCCTTTGGTTTTCTTGCTCCCAGATTTTGGTTATCGTGTTTAGACCCTTTGGTTTCCTTGCTCCCAGATTTTAGTTATCGTGTTTAGATCCTTTGGTTTCCTTGCTCCCAGATTTTAGTTATCGTGTTTAGACCCTTTGGTTTTCTTGCTCCCAGATTTTAGTTATCGTGTTTAGACCCTTTGGTTTTCTTGCTCCCAGATTTTAGTTATCGTGTTTAGATCCTTTGGTTTCCTTGCTCCCAGATTTTAGTTATCGTGTTTAGACCCTTTGGTTTTCTTCCTCCCAGATTTTAGTTATCGTGTTTAGACCCTTTAGTTTCCTTGCTCCCAGATTTTAGTTATCGTGTTTAGACCCTTTGGTTTTCTTGCTCCCAGATTTTAGTTATCGTGTTTAGACCCTTTGGTTTTCTTGCTCCCAGATTTTAGTTATCGTGTTTAGATCCTTTGGTTTTCTTGCTCCCAGATTTTAGTTATCGTGTTTAGATCCTTTGGTTTTCTTGCTCCCAGATTTTAGTTATTGTCTTTAGACCCTTTGGTTTTCTTGCTCCCAGATTTTAGTTATTGTGTTTAGATCCTTTGGTTTTCTTGCTCCCAGATTTTAGTTATTGTGTTTAGATCCTTTGGTTTTCTTGCTCCCAGATTTTAGTTATCGTGTGTAGACCCTTTGGTTTTCTTGCTCCCAGATTTTAGTTATCGTGTTTAGACCCTTTGGTTTTCTTGCTCCCAGATTTTAGTTATCGTGTTTAGATCCTTTGGTTTCCTTGCTCCCAGATTTTAGTTATCGTGTGTAGACCCTTTGGTTTTCTTCCTCCCAGATTTTAGCTATCGTGTTTAGACCCTTTGGTTTTCTTGCTCCCAGATTTTGGTTATCGTGTTTAGATCCTTTGGTTTTCTTGCTCCCAGATTTTAGTTATCGTGTTTAGATCCTTTGGTTTCCTTGCTCCCAGATTTTAGTTATTGTGTTTAGACCCTTTGGTTTTCTTGCTCCCAGATTTTAGTTATCGTGTTTAGACCCTTTGGTTTTCTTGCTCCCAGATTTTAGTTATCGTGTTTAGATCCTTTGGTTTCCTTGCTCCCAGATTTTAGTTATCGTGTTTAGACCCTTTGGTTTCCTTGCTCCCAGATTTTGGTTTTCTTGCTCCCAGATTTTAGTTATCGTGTTTAGACCCTTTGGTTTCCTTGCTCCCAGATTTTAGTTATCGTGTTTAGACCCTTTGGTTTTCTTCCTCCCAGATTTTAGTTATCGTGTTTAGAACCTTTGGTTTTCTTGCTCCCAGATTTTAGTTATCGTGTTTAGATCCTTTGGTTTCCTTGCTCCCAGATTTTAGTTATCGTGTTTAGACCCTTTGGTTTCCTTGCTCCCAGATTTTAGTTATCGTGTTTAGACCCTTTGGTTTCCTTGCTCCCAGATTTTAGTTATCGTGTTTAGACCCTTTGGTTTTCTTGCTCCCAGATTTTAGTTATCGTGTTTAGATCCTTTGGTTTCCTTGCTCCCAGATTTTGGTTATCGTGTTTAGACCCTTTGGTTTCCTTGCTCCCAGATTTTAGTTATCGTGTTTAGACCCTTTGGTTTTCTTCCTCCCAGATTTTAGTTATCGTGTTTAGACCCTTTGGTTTTCTTGCTCCCAGATTTTAGTTATCGTGTTTAGATCCTTTGGTTTCCTTGCTCCCAGATTTTAGTTATCGTGTTTAGACCCTTTGGTTTTCTTCCTCCCAGATTTTAGTTATCGTGTTTAGACCCTTTGGTTTTCTTCCTCCCAGATTTTAGTTATCGTGTTTAGATCCTTTGGTTTTCTTCCTCCCAGATTTTAGTTATCGTGTTTAGACCCTTTGGTTTCCTTGCTCCCAGATTTTAGTTATCGTGTTTAGACCCTTTGGTTTTCTTGCTCCCAGATTTTAGTTATCGTGTTTAGACCCTTTGGTTTCCTTGCTCCCAGATTTTAGTTATCGTGTTTAGACCCTTTGGTTTCCTTGCTCCCAGATTTTAGTTATCATGTTTAGACCCTTTGGTTTTCTTGCTCCCAGATTTTAGTTATCGTGTTTAGATCCTTTGGTTTTCTTTTCTTACTCACAGATTTTAGTTATCGTGTTTAGATCCTTTGGTTTCCTTGCTCCCAGATTTTAGTTATCGTGTTTAGACCCTTTGGTTTTCTTGCTCCCAGATTTTGGTTATCGTGTTTGGACCCTTTGGTTTTCTTGCTCCCAGATTTTAGTTATCGTGTTTAGATCCTTTGGTTTTCTTGCTCCCAGATTTTGGTTATCGTGTTTAGATCCTTTGGTTTTCTTGCTCCCAGATTTTGGTTATTGTGTTTAGACCCTTTGGTTTTCTTGCTCCCAAATTTTAGTTATCGTGTTTAGATCCTTTGGTTTTCTTGCTCCCAGATTTTGGTTATCGTGTTTAGATCCTTTGGTTTTCTTGCTCCCAGATTTTGGTTATCGTGTTTAGACCCTTTGGTTTTCTTGCTCCCAGATTTTGGTTATCGTGTTTAGACCCTTTGGTTTTCTTGCTCCCAGATTTTGGTTATCATGTTTAGATCCTTTGGTTTTCTTGCTCCCAGATTTTATTTATCGTGCTTAGATCCTTTGGTTTTCTTGCTCCCAGATTTTATTGATCGTGTTTAGACCCTTTGGTTTTCTTGCTCCCAGATTTTATTTATCGTGTTTAGACCCTTTGGTTTTCTTGCTCCCAGATTTTATTTATCGTGTTTAGGGTTTCTTGCTCCCAGATTTTAGTTATCGTGTTTAGATCCTTTGGTTTCCTTGCTCTCAGATTTTAGTTATCGTGTTTAGACCCTTTGGTTTTCTTGCTCCCAGATTTTAGTTATCGTGTTTAGATCCTTTGGTTTTCTTGCTCCTAGATTTTAGTTATCGTGTTTAGACCCTTTGGTTTTCTTGCTCCCAGATTTTAGTTATCGTGTTTAGATCCTTTGGTTTCCTTGCTCTCAGATTTTAGTTATCGTGTTTAGACCCTTTGGTTTTCTTGCTCCCAGATTTTAGTTATCGTGTTTAGATCCTTTGGTTTTCTTGCTCCCAGATTTTAGTTATCGTGTTTAGATCCTTTGGTTTCCTTGCTCTCAGATTTTAGTTATCGTGTTTAGACCCTTTGGTTTTCTTGCTCCCAGATTTTAGTTATCGTGTTTAGATCCTTTGGTTTTCTTGCTCCCAGATTTTAGTTATCGTGTTTAGACCCTTTGGTTTTCTTGCTCACAGATTTTAGTTATCGTGTTTAGACCCTTTGGTTTTCTTGCTCCTAGATTTTAGTTATCGTGTTTAGACCCTTTGGTTCCTTGCTCTCAGATTTTAGTTATCGTGTTTAGACCCTTTGGTTTTCTTGCTCCCAGATTTTAGTTATCGTGTTTAGACCCTTTGGTTTTCTTGCTCCCAGATTTTAGTTATCGTGTTTAGATCCTTTGGTTTTCTTGCTCCCAGATTTTAGTTATCGTGTGTAGACCCTTTGGTTTTCTTGCTCCCAGATTTTAGTTATCGTGTTTAGACCCTTTGGTTTTCTTGCTCCCAGATTTTAGTTATCGTGTTTAGATCCTTTGGTTTCCTTGCTCCCAGATTTTAGTTATCGTGTGTAGACCCTTTGGTTTTCTTCCTCCCAGATTTTAGCTATCGTGTTTAGACCCTTTGGTTTTCTTGCTCCCAGATTTTGGTTATCGTGTTTAGATCCTTTGGTTTTCTTGCTCCCAGATTTTAGTTATCGTGTTTAGATCCTTTGGTTTCCTTGCTCCCAGATTTTAGTTATTGTGTTTAGACCCTTTGGTTTTCTTGCTCCCAGATTTTAGTTATCGTGTTTAGACCCTTTGGTTTTCTTGCTCCCAGATTTTAGTTATCGTGTTTAGATCCTTTGGTTTCCTTGCTCCCAGATTTTAGTTATCGTGTTTAGACCCTTTGGTTTCCTTGCTCCCAGATTTTAGTTATCGTGTTTAGACCCTTTGGTTTCCTTGCTCCCAGATTTTAGTTATCGTGTTTAAACCCTTTGGTTTTCTTCCTCCCAGATTTTAGTTATCGTGTTTAGACCCTTTGGTTTTCTTGCTCCCAGATTTTAGTTATCGTGTTTAGATCCTTTGGTTTCCTTGCTCCCAGATTTTAGTTATCGTGTTTAGACCCTTTGGTTTCCTTGCTCCCAGATTTTAGTTATCGTGTTTAGACCCTTTGGTTTTCTTCCTCCCAGATTTTAGTTATCGTGTTTAGACCCTTTGGTTTTCTTGCTCCCAGATTTTAGTTATCGTGTTTAGATCCTTTGGTTTCCTTGCTCCCAGATTTTAGTTATCGTGTTTAGACCCTTTGGTTTTCTTCCTCCCAGATTTTAGTTATCGTGTTTAGACCCTTTGGTTTTCTTCCTCCCAGATTTTAGTTATCGTGTTTAGATCCTTTGGTTTTCTTGCTCCCAGATTTTAGTTATCGTGTTTAGACCCTTTGGTTTCCTTGCTCCCAGATTTTAGTTATCGTGTTTAGACCCTTTGGTTTTCTTGCTCCCAGATTTTAGTTATCGTGTTTAGACCCTTTGGTTTCCTTGCTCCCAGATTTTAGTTATCGTGTTTAGACCCTTTGGTTTCCTTGCTCCCAGATTTTAGTTATCGTGTTTAGACCCTTTGGTTTTCTTGCTCCCAGATTTTAGTTATCGTGTTTAGATCCTTTGGTTTTCTTTTCTTACTCACAGATTTTAGTTATCGTGTTTAGATCCTTTGGTTTCCTTGCTCCCAGATTTTAGTTATCGTGTTTAGACCCTTTGGTTTTCTTGCTCCCAGATTTTGGTTATCGTGTTTGGACCCTTTGGTTTTCTTGCTCCCAGATTTTAGTTATCGTGTTTAGATCCTTTGGTTTTCTTGCTCCCAGATTTTGGTTATCGTGTTTAGATCCTTTGGTTTTCTTGCTCCCAGATTTTGGTTATTGTGTTTAGACCCTTTGGTTTTCTTGCTCCCAGATTTTAGTTATCGTGTTTAGATCCTTTGGTTTTCTTGCTCCCAGATTTTGGTTATCGTGTTTAGATCCTTTGGTTTTCTTGCTCCCAGATTTTGGTTATCGTGTTTAGACCCTTTGGTTTTCTTGCTCCCAGATTTTGGTTATCGTGTTTAGACCCTTTGGTTTTCTTGCTCCCAGATTTTGGTTATCATGTTTAGATCCTTTGGTTTTCTTGCTCCCAGATTTTATTTATCGTGCTTAGATCCTTTGGTTTTCTTGCTCCCAGATTTTATTTATCGTGCTTAGATCCTTTGGTTTTCTTGCTCCCAGATTTTAGTTATCGTGTTTAGACCCTTTGGTTTTCTTGCTCCCAGATTTTATTTATCGTGTTTAGATCCTTTGGTTTTCTTGCTCCCAGATTTTATTTATCGTGTTTAGACCCTTTGGTTTTCTTGCTCCCAGATTTTAGTTATCGTGTTTAGATCCTTTGGTTTTCTTGCTCCCAGATTTTAGTTATCGTGTTTAGACCCTTTGGTTTTCTTGCTCCCAGATTTTAGTTATCGTGTTTAGATCCTTTGGTTTCCTTGCTCTCAGATTTTAGTTATCGTGTTTAGACCCTTTGGTTTTCTTCCTCCCAGATTTTAGTTATCGTGTTTAGATCCTTTGGTTTTCTTGCTCCCAGATTTTAGTTATCGTGTTTAGACCCTTTGGTTTTCTTGCTCCCAGATTTTAGTTATCGTGTTTAGATCCTTTGGTTTCCTTGCTCTCAGATTTTAGTTATCGTGTTTAGACCCTTTGGTTTTCTTGCTCCCAGATTTTAGTTATCGTGTTTAGATCCTTTGGTTTTCTTGCTCCTAGATTTTAGTTATCGTGTTTAGACCCTTTGGTTTTCTTGCTCCCAGATTTTAGTTATCGTGTTTAGATCCTTTGGTTTCCTTGCTCTCAGATTTTAGTTATCGTGTTTAGACCCTTTGGTTTTCTTGCTCCCAGATTTTAGTTATCGTGTTTAGATCCTTTGGTTTTCTTGCTCCCAGATTTTAGTTATCGTGTTTAGATCCTTTGGTTTCCTTGCTCTCAGATTTTAGTTATTGTGTTTAGACCCTTTGGTTTTCTTGCTCCCAGATTTTAGTTATCGTGTTTAGATCCTTTGGTTTTCTTGCTCCCAGATTTTAGTTATCGTGTTTAGACCCTTTGGTTTTCTTGCTCCCAGATTTTAGTTATCGTGTTTAGACCCTTTGGTTTTCTTGCTCCTAGATTTTAGTTATCGTGTTTAGACCATTTGGTTCCTTGCTCTCAGATTTTAGTTATCGTGTTTAGACCCTTTGGTTTTCTTGCTCCCAGATTTTAGTTATCGTGTTTAGACCCTTTGGTTTTCTTGCTCCCAGATTTTAGTTATCGTGTTTAGATCCTTTGGTTTTCTTGCTCCCAGATTTTAGTTATCGTGTTTAGACCCTTTGGTTTCCTTGCTCCCAGATTTTAGTTATCGTGTTTAGACCCTTTGGTTTCCTTGCTCCCAGATTTTAGTTGTCGTGTTTAGACCCTTTGGTTTTCTTGCTCCCAGATTTTAGTTATCGTGTTTAGATCCTTTGGTTTTCTTGCTCCCAGATTTTAGTTATCGTGTTTAGACCCTTTGGTTTTCTTGCTCCCAGATTTTAGTTATCGTGTTTAGACCCTTTGGTTTCCTTGCTCCCAGATTTTAGTTATCGTGTTTAGACCCTTTGGTTTTCTTGCTCCCAGATTTTAGTTATCGTGTTTAGACCCTTTGGTTTCCTTGCTCCCAGATTTTAGTTATCGTGTTTAGACCCTTTGGTTTCCTTGCTCCCAGATTTTAGTTATCGTGTTTAGACCCTTTGGTTTTCTTGCTCCCAGATTTTAGTTATCGTGTTTAGACCCTTTGGTTTTCTTGCTCCCAGATTTTAGTTTTCGTGTTTAGACCCTTTGGTTTTCTTGCTCCCAGATTTTAGTTATCGTGTTTAGACCCTTTGGTTTTCTTGCTCCCAGATTTTAGTTATCGTGTTTAGACCCTTTGGTTTCCTTGCTCCCAGATTTTGGTTATCGTGTTTAGATCCTTTGGTTTTCTTGCTCCCAGATTTTGGTTATTGTGTTTAGACCCTTTGGTTTTCTTGCTCCCAGATTTTAGCTATCGTGTTTAGACCCTTTGGTTTTCTTCCTCCCAGATTTTAGTTATCGTGTTTAGATCCTTTGGTTTTCTTGCTCCCAGATTTTAGTTATCGTGTTTAGACCCTTTGGTTTTCTTGCTCCCAGATTTTGGTTATCGTGTTTAGATCCTTTGGTTTTCTTGCTCCCAGATTTTAGTTATCGTGTTTAGATCCTTTGGTTTTCTTGCTCCCAGATTTTAGTTATCGTGTTTAGATCCTTTGGTTTTCTTGTTCCCAGATTTTAGTTATCGTGTTTAGATCCTTTGGTTTTTTTGCTCCCAGATTTTAGTTATCGTGTTTAGACCCTTTGGTTTTCTTGCTCCCAGATTTTAGTTATCGTGTTTAGATCCTTTGGTTTTCTTGCTCCCAGATTTTGGTTATCGTGTTTAGATCCTTTGGTTTTCTTGCTCCCAGATTTTAGTTATCGTGTTTAGATCCTTTGGTTTTCTTGCTCCCAGATTTTAGTTATCGTGTTTAGACCCTTTGGTTTTCTTGCTCCCAGATTTTGGTTATCGTGTTTAGACCCTTTGGTTTTCTTGCTCTCAGATTTTGGTTATCGTGTTTAGATCCTTTGGTTTTCTTGCTCCCAGATTTTAGTTATCGTGTTTAGATCCTTTGGTTTTCTTGCTCCCAGATTTTAGTTATCGTGTTTAGATCCTTTGGTTTTCTTGCTCCCAGATTTTGGTTATCGTGTTTAGACCCTTTGGTTTTCTTCCTCCCAGATTTTAGTTATTGTGTTTAGACCCTTTGGTTTTCTTGCTCCCAGATTTTAGTTATCGTGTTTAGATCCTTTGGTTTTCTTGCTCCCAGATTTTGGTTATCGTGTTTAGACCCTTTGGTTTTCTTCCTCCCAGATTTTAGTTATCGTGTTTAGACCCTTTGGTTTTCTTGCTCCCAGATTTTAGTTATCGTGTTTAGATCCTTTGGTTTTCTTGCTCTCAGATTTTGGTTATCGTGTTTAGATCCTTTGGTTTTCTTGCTCCCAGATTTTAGTTATCGTGTTTAGATCCTTTGGTTTTCTTGCTCCCAGATTTTAGTTATCGTGTTTAGATCCTTTGGTTTTCTTGCTCCCAGATTTTAGTTATCGTGTTTAGATCCTTTGGTTTTCTTGCTCCCAGATTTTAGTTATCGTGTTTAGATCCTTTGGTTTTCTTGCTCCCAGATTTTAGTTATCGTGTTTAGATCCTTTGGTTTTCTTGCTCCCAGATTTTAGTTATCGTGTTTAGACCCTTTGGTTTTCTTGCTCCCAGATTTTAGTTATCGTGTTTAGATCCTTTGGTTTTCTTGCTCCTAGATTTTAGTTATCGTGTTTAGATCCTTTGGTTTTCTTGCTCCCAGATTTTAGTTATCGTGTTTAGATCCTTTGGTTTTCTTGCTCCCAGATTTTTGTTATCGTGTTTAGATCCTTTGGTTTTCTTGCTCCCAGATTTTAGTTATCGTGTTTAGACCCTTTGGTTTTCTTGCTCCCAGATTTTAGTTATCGTGTTTAGATCCTTTGGTTTTCTTGCTCCTAGATTTTAGTTATCGTGTTTAGATCCTTTGGTTTTCTTGCTCCCAGATTTTAGTTATCGTGTTTAGATCCTTTGGTTTTCTTGCTCCCAGATTTTAGTTATCGTGTTTAGATCCTTTGGTTTTCTTGCTCCCAGATTTTAGTTATCGTGTTTAGATCCTTTGGTTTTCTTGCTCCCAGATTTTAGTTATCGTGTTTAGATCCTTTGGTTTTCTTGCTCCCAGATTTTAGTTATCGTGTTTAGATCCTTTGGTTTTCTTCCTCCCAGATTTTAGTTATCGTGTTTAGACCCTTTGGTTTCCTTGCTCCCAGATTTTAGTTATCGTGTTTAAACCCTTTGGTTCCTTGCTCCCAGATTTTAGTTATCGTGTTTAGATCCTTTGGTTTTCTTGCTCCCAGATTTTAGTTATCGTGTTTAGACCCTTTGGTTTTCTTGCTCCCAGATTTTAGTTATCGTGTTTAGACCCTTTGGTTTTCTTGCTCCTAAAGACTTGAATTATTTGGCTTTCCAAACTTTTGACTTAGAGTGAACCTGATGAAGTTTAGTATAGAAATGTATCATGCACACTTAATTAAATATCTATGTTTTGTTATTTTGACCATGCCCATTTCAGATTTTGTGATCCATGTGAACATATTCAGACAGGCCAGGGCAATTTTTAAAAAGAAGTTATGAAATAAATATGGGTCCAATCATTAGAATCATGAATACGATATACCACTTTAATGGAACTTCAAACACGGAAAAAATAGATAACTTCATTCACTACATATTTTCCATAGTTGTATATTAATGATGCATGTATGTTTTTCAGTGGAAGGACAGAATTCCAGGCTTCATCAGTTAGTAAAGCTAGACGGAGTGTTAGGTTTGAGAGGAAGCCTAGTCAGAGATTTTCTAGAAGGCAATCCTTTGAAAAGAAGGAGACAGAAGAAAAACTGAGGAGAGATGCTGAGAGAAAGAAGAAAAGAGAGTAAGATTTAAGTTATACTTATTAACACCTGTTTTTGACCTAAGAAATAATATGTGGCAGCCCATGGTTCATTAAAGATTTTATCATGGGTAGGTCATATTTTCCCCAGTCAAGCAGAGCGGAGCGAGGGGTGAATTTTTACGAAAATATTAGACCTACCCATAGTAAAATAGTAAATAAAACAGGATATACACAGGATGATAAATTATTTTGATTCTAATAAGATAATATACAAAAAAAGATCTGAATTCCTGCTGCAAATGGATGACTCTATTTGTAATCTTTGTTAATACAAAACTTGTTATGTATTATTTATAACATATAATATGTAGAACATACCTCAAAGTGAATACACGACATCATATTAGAATATAAAATATTTTAATACCTGTTCATCATTCAGTCAAATGATGATAGGTACGTGTGTGATCATAAAGACAAATCCATCCTAAGCTGGTCAAAATCAAAACCTTAAACTCAGTTTTTGTTCATCTTGAACATGAAGAACAACTAACTCTTAACTCAAATTATTGGGCATAAAAAAGACCATGACATATGAAGTTAAAAATCCAGGTCCTAGCTTTGAATGGGCACAAAAATGTAATGAGTTATACTGGTTAAAGGTATCCCAACACCCCTCTTGATAATTAGATCTCCAATGTCGTATGCTTATAATATGTCAGTCTAAGAATAGTTCTATTAAAATTGTTTTGGTCAATATCTCATTAAAGAGAGAGAAAGTTGGCTGTAGAAGTCAATGTTCCTGTCGTACCTGTGACCCCACTACCAGCTCCACCCTCTTCTCCCAAGTCTAAACCAGCTCCACTCAAGCCTGACTCACCTGTTGCCAATGGTAACAAACCAGTGGAGGGAACCAATGCAGTAGATAGATTGGATACTTTGGTAAAAGGAGATGGGTCTACAGCATCTGGTAGTTCTGTTCATAATAATTCTGAGATGTCATTGAAAGGTGAGATCGGATTAAAGGTTATCTGTTTCAAACAAGTATCATTCATAAAAAAAATGTATGGCAACGATAAAAACAGAAATACTTTAAAATAAACAGAAACTAATCAATTCAAATCAAGGGTTCAAATTCGAATTTTATATAATTTTAAATTGTGAAGGAGTTAAAGACGTAACATTTTAAGTATGAAAATTTAGAAATCTATTTTTATGTGTTTGATGTTGTGTTTATATATTCACGTAAGAGTCCTCATCCATGTCATTGTGCTTATGTTTACCATTATCAGCCCACTTTACTATAAATAATGACATTTTAATGTGCATGTCTCCCGATCAGGCTGATCGGATGTTTCTGGTTTAAAGAAGAAGTACATAACGCTAACACAAAGCCAAAGATGCTTCATATTAGGAAAACAATTGTTAATCGAAGACTTCCTATCCGTCTGGGCTCAGTTGTTCAGTAGTGTTGTTAAGAGTTATCAATGATTACAGCTAACAAGCCATACAAATCTAATAATATGACCAGTAAGCTATTCTGTTAAGTTTAAGCAACTGGGCTTTGATGTTTTGTTTGAATTTTAAAAGGTTCTATGATATTCTACCCAAATTTTGATCATATATACAAGTTTTGGCGTTATTTTTTGATTCACTGAAATCTGTGATTTTTTTTAAAAAGGAGAAACTATATTATAGGAGTTAAACTTATAAAACTGTTTCTAGTAAACAAATCAATGTCATTGTTTTCCTGATTTCGTTTCAAAGCTAAAAAGATGTTTATGCTGTTATTGGAAGAAATAAATCAACGAGAAATATAATAACAAATTTTCTATTTTATATTGTATGTCTTAAGTTTTTGCCTGTATGTGAAAATTATTTCATAGAAAATGATGATAAAAGAAAATGGTTAAGACAAATTTTGTTTCTAATTTCAGATGCATCAGAAATGGCCCAGGCCAAATTAAAAGGACTAGACAATAATATACATGTTCCTCCCAGAAAGACTGATGTCAATGTTAACTTGAGTAAAAACAACCAGGTTAAATTCCCGGGGGGTGCTACTACAATACCTGCTGACCAAATGAAGTGCAATATACTGAAGGCTGCTAAAATGAAGGAAGAGTGTCAAGGTTTGTGTCTAAGTCCTACAGTATCTTGTTAGTCTGATACAATATACTGAAGGCTGCTAAAATGGAGGAAGAGTGTCAAGGTTTGTGTCTAAGTCCTACAGTATCTTGTTAGTCTGATACAATACTGAAGGCTGCTAAAATGGAGGAAGAGTGTCAAGGTTTGTGTCTAAGTCCTACAGTATCTTGTTAGTCTGATACAATACTGAAGACTGCTAAAATGAAGGAAGAGTGTCAAGGTTTGTGTCTAAGTCCTACAGTATCTTGTTAGTCTGATACAATACTGAAGGCTGCTAAAATGGAGGAAGAGTGTCAAGGTTTGTGTCTAAGTCCTACAGTATCTTGTTAGTCTGATACAATACTGAAGGCTGCTAAAATGGAGGAAGAGTGTCAAGGTTTGTGTCTAAGTCCTACAGTATCTTGTTAGTCTGATACAATACTGAAGGCTGCTAAAATGGAGGAAGAGTGTCAAGGTTTGTGTCTAAGTCCTACAGTATCTTGTTAGTCTGATACAATATACTGAAGGCTGCTAAAATGAAGGAAGAGTGTCAAGGTTTGTGTCTAAGTCCTACAGTATCTTGTTAGTCTGATACAATACTGAAGGCTGCTAAAATGGAGGAAGAGTGTCAAGGTTTGTGTCTAAGTCCTACAGTATCTTATTAGTCTGATACAATACTGAAGGCTGCTAAAATGGAGGAAGAGTGTCAAGGTTTGTGTCTAAGTCCTACAGTATCTTGTTAGTCTGATACAATATACTGAAGGCTGCTAAAATGGAGGAAGAGTGTCAAGGTTTGTGTCTAAGTCCTACAGTATCTTGTTAGTCTGATACAATATACTGAAGGCTGCTAAAATGAAGGAAGAGTGTCAAGGTTTGTGTCTAAGTCCTACAGTATCTTATTAGTCTGATACAATACTGAAGGCTGCTAAAATGAAGGAAGAGTGTCAAGGTTTGTGTCTAAGTCCTACAGTATCTTGTTAGTCTGATACAATATACTGAAGGCTGCTAAAATGGAGGAAGAGTGTCAAGGTTTGTGTCTAAGTCCTACAGTATCTTATTAGTCTGATACAATATACTGAAGGCTGCTAAAATGGAGGAAGAGTGTCAAGGTTTGTGTCTAAGTCCTACAGTATCTTGTTAGTCTGATACAATACTGAAGGCTGCTAAAATGGAGGAAGAGTGTCAAGGTTTGTGTCTAAGTCCTACAGTATCTTATTAGTCTGATACAATACTGAAGGCTGCTAAAATGGAGGAAGAGTGTCAAGGTTTGTGTCTAAGTCCTACAGTATCTTATTAGTCTGATACAATACTGAAGGCTGCTAAAATGAAGGAAGAGTGTCAAGGTTTGTGTCTAAGTCCTACAGTATCTTGTTAGTCTGATACAATACTGAAGGCTGCTAAAATGGAGGAAGAGTGTCAAGGTTTGTGTCTAAGTCCTACAGTATCTTGTTAGTCTGATACAATACTGAAGACTGCTAAAATGGAGGAAGAGTGTCAAGGTTTGTGTCTAAGTCCTACAGTATCTTATTAGTCTGATACAATACTGAAGGTTGCTAAAATGGAGGAAGAGTGTCAAGGTTTGTGTCTAAGTCCTACAGTATCTTATTAGTCTGATACAATACTGAAGGCTGCTAAAATGGAGGAAGAGTGTCAAGGTTTGTGTCTAAGTCCTACAGTATCTTGTTAGTCTGATACAATATACTGAAGGCTGCTAAAATGGAGGAAGAGTGTCAAGGTTTGTGTCTAAGTCCTACAGTATCTTGTTAGTCTGATACAATATACTGAAGGCTGCTAAAATGGAGGAAGAGTGTCAAGGTTTGTGTCTAAGTCCTACAGTATCTTGTTAGTCTGATACAATATACTGAAGGCTGCTAAAATGAAGGAAGAGTGTCAAGGTTTGTGTCTAAGTCCTACAGTATCTTGTTAGTCTGATACAATACTGAAGGCTGCTAAAATGGAGGAAGAGTGTCAAGGTTTGTGTCTAAGTCCTACAGTATCTTGTTAGTCTGATACAATACTGAAGACTGCTAAAATGGAGGAAGAGTGTCAAGGTTTGTGTCTAAGTCCTACAGTATCTTGTTAGTCTGATACAATATACTGAAGGCTGCTAAAATGGAGGAAGAGTGTCAAGGTTTGTGTCTAAGTCCTACAGTATCTTGTTAGTCTGATACAATATACTGAAGGCTGCTAAAATGAAGGAAGAGTGTCAAGGTTTGTGTCTAAGTCCTACAGTATCTTGTTAGTCTGATACAATACTGAAGGCTGCTAAAATGGAGGAAGAGTGTCAAGGTTTGTGTCTAAGTCCTACAGTATCTTATTAGTCTGATACAATACTGAAGGCTGCTAAAATGGAGGAAGAGTGTCAAGGTTTGTGTCTAAATCCTACAGTATCTTGTTAGTCTGATACAATACTGAAGGCTGCTAAAATGAAGGAAGAGTGTCAAGGTTTGTGTCTAAGTCCTACAGTATCTTGTTAGTCTGATACAATACTGAAGGCTGCTAAAATGGAGGAAGAGTGTCAAGGTTTGTGTCTAAGTCCTACAGTATCTTGTTAGTCTGATACAATACTGAAGGCTGCTAAAATGGAGGAAGAGTGTCAAGGTTTGTGTCTAAATCCTACAGTATCTTGTTAGTCTGATACAATACTGAAGGCTGCTAAAATGAAGGAAGAGTGTCAAGGTTTGTGTCTAAGTCCTACAGTATCTTGTTAGTCTGATACAATACTGAAGGCTGCTAAAATGGAGGAAGAGTGTCAAGGTTTGTGTCTAAGTCCTACAGTATCTTGTTAGTCTGATACAATACTGAAGGCTGCTAAAATGGAGGAAGAGTGTCAAGGTTTGTGTCTAAGTCCTACAGTATCTTATTAGTCTGATACAATACTGAAGGCTGCTAAAATGGAGGAAGAGTGTCAAGGTTTGTGTCTAAGTCCTACAGTATCTTGTTAGTCTGATACAATACTGAAGGCTGCTAAAATGGAGGAAGAGTGTCAAGGTTTGTGTCTAAGTCCTACAGTATCTTATTAGTCTGATACAATATACTGAAGGCTGCTAAAATGAAGGAAGAGTGTCAAGGTTTGTGTCTAAGTCCTACAGTATCTTGTTAGTCTGATACAATACTGAAGGCTGCTAAAATGGAGGAAGAGTGTCAAGGTTTGTGTCTAAGTCCTACAGTATCTTGTTAGTCTGATACAATACTGAAGGCTGCTAAAATGGAGGAAGAGTGTCAAGGTTTGTGTCTAAGTCCTACAGTATCTTATTAGTCTGATACAATACTGAAGGCTGCTAAAATGGAGGAAGAGTGTCAAGGTTTGTGTCTAAGTCCTACAATATACTGAAGGCTGCTAAAATGAAGGAAGAGTGTCAAGGTTTGTGTCTAAGTCCTACAGTATCTTGTTAGTCTGATACAATACTGAAGGCTGCTAAAATGAAGGAAGAGTGTCAAGGTTTGTGTCTAAGTCCTACAGTATCTTATTAATCTGACCCAATTTGACATTAAGATCTATTTTTGACACGTAGCAGTGACAAAACTTAGCATTTTTGTTTCAGTTGCCAGGTGGGACCCAGCAACTGACTTTGCACATTGGAATACAAGTTTTTATTTGGTAAAGCAAATGTTAATATGAATAAAGTGTACTAAATTCAGTATCATCCAGACAAACAAAGGAAAAGATGTAATCATTTCAAAATAATTCTTTACTTGTCCTTTGCACATGTATATGTACTTTTATTTCTATCTGTCGTCTGCTTCTCATCAAATTACAGACTCTATTTTTTTAAAAAGGAGATATCTAATTTATTATATAGATAGGTGTGAATTGTGGGAATTTATCCGTGAAATAAATCTCGGTATTTTCACATGTGAAAATATCAGTTTTTTCCCGCTGGAACTACTTTTGCATAGCTATAAGTGTAGTGGTTACGTCCCTTGTTGTGTTACAGTGAATACACATACGATTGTAAGCTGAAAAAAATTCTGCGAAATGTCATTGACGACTTTAACACATAACCAACATGACATCATATGAAGACTTCCAGTTTGAAACGTAAAGATTATACATACGTTATTTGGCTTCATGTACGCTTCAATTTTGATCAAATTTAACTAAAATAAGTTTTCAAAGTAAGCATTTTAAAAAAATTTGTGTATTGTTGTAAATATGACATGTAGAATTTCACATTTTCAAGATGGCAGACCCTTCCAGCTGAACCCCTTAGTATCATTGCTCGTAGATTCACACGCGTGGAATGAAATATACAAATAACAAAAATAATATATCAGAAATTTTGAAAGTTTATATAATAAACAGTATAGCTAAATCATACATTTTGAATATCAAAATAAGACCACTCGTGACCAGATACGCATTAACAATTAAACTTGTAAGTTCCGCCCACTCGTTTAATCCTTATGCGTACTTTGGTCACTCGTCTTATTTTGATATTCAAAATCTACGATTAGTTATACTATATGTATTGTGCACAATGCATTTGTGGAATAACCTTTCTCAGGTACACTCATAGTTAAAAGATCCTCAGGTACGCTCAGAGTCATAGTTAAAAGATTGGAAAGCCACATGATTTAAAGGTTTTTGGGAGAAAGGTAACCAATGGTCCTAAACAAGATATCCAATTTGGATGAGGTCTCTTATGGCTAAGGGAGGAGGACCTTGGGCCAAACAAAAAAATATGTGTGTTTCCGATTGCATGATCTTCAAAATTAGGGTCGGTAGGTAGGGATTATTATTTATTTTTTTTAAATTGCTTTCCAACTTTTCAAAAGATGTAGACAGCGATAGTGCTTTGAAAGTTCGGATTTCTGGAGAGTGGTGGCACTTCTCTTTCCATATGGACTGTTGATGCCCCTTCCACTATAGGATTGCTGAATCATTAATACTGGTTCCAAACATCGATCAAATGTACAAGGAAATGAAGAAAAACCGGTCTTTAATAAATCTGTTTCAATTAAACGCTAAACAAACATGGAAATGGAGACGAATTTACGGATTTTGTCGATCTATTATTTTTTATGGCATAAAAAATGTTAAGGTCGGTCGGTTGATCGGAAACACACATATTTTTTTGTTTGGCCTTGGTGTTTATAATAATGACATGATTTAGGAACTGTAAATTTCATGCATAGATATATTTATAAAGTTATATTTGGTAGGTTGATTCCATAGTTAAAATGTAGTATGTCTTTGTTGTTAAAACAGTGTTTAACACTGGTATGTCAACAATCTAACATATACCAGAATATATGTACTGTATACTTATTTAAGATACTTCTACTTTAGGTTTACTCCAAGAGGAAGAAGAATTAGAAGAAGAGGAAAACAGTGATGACGTTGATGGAGACAGGTAAGAGTTATTTCCCTTTAAAAACATTTTCAATATCATAATGCTAGTTTACGAAAAAAATGTATCTTGCATGATGCTGACAAAATCTTGCTAGAATAAGATAAGATCATTTCTGTTAAATTTGTATTAGCTTGAATAGCACATTATGATAATTCATGAAATGGAAATTTTTCATTTTTGAATGAGATATTAATAACAAATTAGTAAACATATGACTTTAATCAGGATCTGGCTTTAAGTATTTAGTGGTAGGTTCTTTTGTTTAACCTTTTTTGTGAGTTTCAATGCAGTCATACCTCATGATATCGATCTCAGAGGAAGTTGCTTCTCACTGGTTCCACAGGTCTGTCGGACATTGGGAAAAGTCCAGTTAAAATTGGTTTCAGTCTTGTTAAATAAACATATTTATGTTTATTGTTTGTATGTCAGATTATAAATAAACTTTTTGTATTTTTATTCAATATTAATTAGATTTTGAATATTTCAGCATCAACAGTCTTTGTCTTCATTTTTTACACCTACTTCCCAAAAGCCAAATTTAGAAAAAGAATTATATTTATTCAAACAATTTTTTTCATAATTTTCATTTGTCCCAATCCAGTTTTACTCTGTCCCAGGCTTCAGTGGGTTATTGTGAAGACTGCATCAACATAGTATAATATTTGGATGGTTTATTAACTGTATTTACATACAGTAAGATGTACATGGATATAAAGGGATAGTTTGTTTTTTATAGATAAGACTTTAATTACTGCTTTGTTCTATAAGCTGTTATAATTTGACATCATTGCTTTGTGACATATAATTACTTACCTTGCTTACAGCGTAAATTCTGACAGCGATAACGAACAAGAGGAAAAACAGGAAGTTCATCACAATGAAATAAAACTTAAAACAACTAATGAAAACCGAGATCAGAAAGAGAGGTATATATTGTGTTGGTACAATATATACATTAACATATAACTAATATGTTGAATGTTGTACTGTAAGCCTTTCAACATTAACTTTACTGTCATTTTAAATGTAAATTCTAATATGACGTCCTTCAAACGCTTTGAGTCCAAACCCGTGATAAAAATAATATTAATCTATGACTGATTAAATTTATGACATCATCGACAATTTATAATGATATTTTACCAATTTTTACATATTAGAATCGAAATAATTCATGGAAGCCATATGTATATATTGTTTTTACCACGGGTAGGCCTTTATGTCAGTTTTTTACCCCTCGCTGATGCTCGGGGTAAAACTTCGTGACATAAAGGCCTACCCGTAGTAAAAACAATATATACATATGGCTTCCATGAATTATTTCTTAATCAATTTCCACTATTTCACTGTGTATTTTAAATTTTCACACATTTTTTGTTTTTGATTTTTTTTTCTCCTCACAAAAAATGTTAAATGTAACTTTTTAATATGCCACAATTAAATACAATCCTGGATATGTATAATTATAGAATCTTGTACGTAGAAATTTGAATTAATGTTTTAACATTTGTCAGTCCTTACTGAGTTTTTTAATATCCCAGAATGCAAAACATTTAGTTACGATAACATAAATATTGTCTTCAATAACCATTTTATTTTTTTAAATAAGCAACACTGGTATAAAATGGATTGTTTCCCTTGATTTTCAAAATATACAATATATTGACACTGCTCAGAACGGGGAAAGATTTTTGAAAAAATAATACAGTAGATATTTTTTGTTTGTTATACAAATTTTTCCCCCATAAAATCCTTACCACACCCGAAGTCATATATTGTTATTCTATGAAAATTTGATTACTGTTATGTGATAATGAAATGTTAAACATTTTTGATATCTTTATTGCACATTTTTTTTTTATCCCTTTTAAGGACATGAATACAAGAGCTACAGTTCCACACATCATTGCTACAGACCATTAAATCTCACCAATCTAGCGTTCAGTTTTTAATCCTTTTTATTTGGTCACGATATAACTGAAATATTGTTGAAAGTGGTGTTAAGCACCATAACCCTAACCCCCTTTTTATTTGTAGCATTAGTTTGACTTGATAACAGTCTTCGAAATTAGACTTTCGAATGTACTGGCCCGAAAACTTCAAAATTAGAATATTTATATAGATTCTATTGAAAAATTTGGGCAAAAGTCACGGGTCCGAATCAATTTTCACTGGCCGTGGGCCACCGGACCACTGCTAAAGTCAATGACTGTGATAATTACTGTTATCGGCAATGAAACAAAAGTTCTCAATACATGAACGTTAAGATAAGAGGTGATGGAATGTTAATGATTGAAAGGCTGTTGATATATAGATGTACTAAGTTACACTGTAAACATCAGATCTTATTTTTAGTTATCTATATGTACTACTCTATGATTCCTTTTAACACTTACTAACTTCTGGTGATTGTTTTACAAGTTTTTCATTTCCGTAGACGAAGCATAATCTTGTTTTTGCTTCATAATAGAGTTATTCACAGTTTTCACTAACTTTAATGATGCACATATAATTTTATAGTTGATTGCACATTTAATTCAATGCACACACTATACCTATGTGTATGTATCTGCTTTATACATTGAAACATGACAGTAATCTGATTAAAGTCACATCTCTTACTTGTTTCCCCCCCTTTACTGATATGTCTTGGGAGATATAAGAAAACCCCATTATTGGCCACATGCAAGTGACCCTATGTACCACCCAATGAAAATGGTGATTGTGAGACAATGATAGTGTTACTAAACTAATTGGCATGTTACGAGCAATCTGATTGGCCGGTAAAGGTTGTAACTGTATTTATTATGTTATATATTCATGACATAAGGTTACTTGAACGTGATCCGTAATGGTGTTTCTTCAGATCTCCCACACTGTGACGTATCATTAAAGTGGAGCCAGGGAGAGATCTGATTTAAATCTTATTGACATGACTATATTCTTTATTGCACATTTTAGATGGATTGATTGATAATTGTATATCATCCAGTGAGCCCTGGTGGGGTCAAACCAAAGACTGAAATTGGTATTTGTTGTTTGTCCTCTAACCACACAACGTTATGGAATATGAGCAAAAACTCATTGGGTCGTAGTCAGGATAATGAGGCAGAGTAGAGTGCCAGATGTAAGCGTGGACTGTTGATTCAGTGAGCACTCACAGTGTGTTGGTCTAGTACTAACAGTGAGCACTCACAGTGTGTTGGTCTAGTACTAACAGTGAGCACTCACAGTGTGTTGGTCTAGTACTAACAGTGAGCACTCACAGTGTGTTGGTCTAGTACTAACAGTGAGCACTCACAGTGTGTTGGTCTAGTACTAACAGTGAGCACTCACAGTGTGTTGGTCTAATACTAACAGTGAGCACTCACAGTGTGTTGGTCTAGTACTAACAGTGAGCACTCAGTGTGTTGGTCTAGTACTAACTGAGCACTCACAGTGTTGGTCTAGTACTAACAGTGAGCACTCACAATGTGTTGGTCTAGTACTAACTGAGCACTCACAGTGTGTTGGTCTAGTACTAACAGTGAGCACTCACAGTGTGTTGATTTAGTACTAACAGTGAGGACTCACAGTGTGTTGGTCTAGCACTAACAGTGAACACTCACAGTGTGTTGGTCTAGCACTCACAGTGTGTTGGTCTAGTACTAACAGTGAGTACTCACAGTGTGTTGGTCTAGCACTAACAGTGAACACTCACAGTGTGTTGGTCTAGCACTCACAGTGTGTTGGTCTAGTACTAACAGTGAGTACTCACAGTGTGTTGGTCTAGTACTAACTGAGCACTCACAGTGTGTTGGTCTAGTACTAACAGTGAGCACTCACAGTGTGTTGATTTAGTACTAACAGTGAGCACTCACAGTGTGTTGGTCTAGCACTCACAGTGTGTTGGTCTAGCACTAACAGTGAGCACTCAGTGTGTTGGTCTAGCACTAACAGTGAGCACTCACAGTGTGTTGGTCTAGTACTAACAGTGAGTACTCACAGTGTGTTGGTCTAGTACTAACAGTGAGCACTCGCAGTGTGTTGGTCTAGTACTAACAGTGAGCACTCACAGTGAGTTGGTCTAGTACTAACAGTGAGCACTCACAGTGTGTTGGTCTGGTACTAACAGTGAGCACTCACAGTGTGTTGGTCTAGTACTAACAGTGAGCACTCACAGTGTGTTGGTCTAGTACTAACAGTGAGCACTCACAGTGTGTTGGTCTGGTACTAACAGTGAGCACTCACAGTGTGTTGGTCTAGTACTAACAGTGAGCACTCAGTGTGTTGGTCTAGTACTAACAGTGAGCACTCACAGTGTGTTGGTCTAGTACTAACAGTGATCACTCAGTGTGTTGGTCTAGTACTAACAGACATCATCATCATCTTATCATCATGAAGTAACTTACTCTTGTCATGTTATAGCCAAATTAAAAGATGCTCAATGTAAAACAACAATAAAAGCACTGTTTCTTTACTTTAATTTGTGTGCAAGTGTAAAAATGGATAGTCTCTCATGTTCATTTACATCCATATCCTAGGATCATAAAACTCATGTCTGATCCATTTGTTATATGAACAATAAAATTTGTTTAAATTAGAATCATTTTAACCGGCTTTTTGGCCAGGTGAGCTATTGCCATCACTTGGCGTCCGTCGTCGTCGTCCATTGTATGTCGTAAACTTTTTCAAAGATCTCCTCCTCTGAAACTACTAGACCAATTGGAACCAAACTTGGTCTGAATCATCACTAGGGTATCTAGTTTCAAAAGTGTGTCCGGTGATGCTGTGCACCAATCAACATGGCCACTGTTACTAAAAATAGAACATATGGTAAAATTGCAGGTTTTAGGGTAATAACTCAAAAACTGTTAACAATATCAGAAATCTGACAGGGTAAAATTGACCAGCACAGCAAGATCTAACTACCCTGCAATTTTGAAGAAAATCTGATTACCCATCTTGGAGTTATTGCCCTTTTTTTCATCAAATTTTCAAAATTTTAGTATTTTTCGTCTTATATTTCGATAACTATAAGAGATAGAGGTTAAGTTTAAACTCTAAACATGTTCAGCATGTCAAGATCTACCTACCCTGCAATTTTGAAGTAAATCCCATTACCCATTTTGGAGTTGTTGCCCTTTTTTCATCAATTTTTCAAAATTTTAACACTTTTCATCCTTTATTTCAAAAACTATACGAGATAGATGTTAAGTTTAAACTTCAAGCATGTTCAGCATGTCAAGGTCTACCTACCCTGCAATTTTGGAGTAAATCTGATTACCCATCTTGGAGTTCTTGCCCTTTTTTCATCATTTTTTTATTTTTATTTTAATACTTTTCATCTTATATTTCAAAAACTATAAGAGATAAAGGTTAAGTTTAATTGCAAAAATGTGCAGCATTTCAAGATCTACCTACCCTGCAATTTGTAAGTAAATCCCATTACCCATTTTGGAGTTTTTGCCCTTTTTTCATAAAATGTTCTAAATTTTAATACTTTCATCTTATATCTCAAAAACTATTAGAGATAGAGGAAAAGTTTATACTGCAAAAATGTTCAGCATGTCAAGATCTACAAAAAAGTTCCCACAGTTGAAAATGTCCGACAACTGTGTGAAGAGTTATGCCTCTTGAAATGCATTTTTTTTTTTTTTGACTTTCACTGCTTTTGGTTACTCAAATAATCAAAGGGAAGCAACTCTATTACAAAATGTGAAGTAGAAAAAGCTAAGTTTTGAGAATCATTGACATTTATGTTTTTTTACAGCAATGTTGATAACTTACATTTTTTTGGAGAGGGGATCTGCAATGACGCAGGCTACATTTGTTATTTTTTGAACGAAGTCATCAAGTTTTATTGACTGATAATTGACATTTTATTTTGTTTATGTTGACATTTATCATTGTATTGAAGGATATGTTTAAATTTTATGTTAATTTTGTTTAATATATAAACCTCTATTGTAATATAATTAATTTAAAATGTAATTTATTAAGACCTTTTTGATACATTTCGTTTCCTTGTAAGATCATAGTATCTTATTTCTTATTAACAGTATTTGAAAATTTCTAATAAACAGAATATTTAAATTTAAAACAATAATTTTGACTTGATCAAAGAACAATTTTATTTCATATATTTGTGGGTTCATTATTAATGTACTTTGTAGTTCTAAAAATAGTTTAAATTTGTTTACAGAATAACACATAATAATATGGTTATAAAGAGGCCTCCACCACCTAAACGATCCTCTCAAAGTAGTGAGATTAGAACCTCTCACAATGACACAAGGACTCATAGTGAAGCAAGGAGTTCTCATAGTGATAGAAGTTCTCATAGTAGTGAGAGCAACATGAGAACATCTGTGAGTAGTGATAGAAGAATTTCTCATGGGAGTGATACAGGGAGAAGGATCTCACTTGGTGAAAGTCATGTACATAGCAGTTCACTACCGAGGGGAGCAACAGTTACTCACAATGGGTATGGTATAAGTTTGACTGAAGTCAAATTGATGGCTATTACAGATTGTTAATTCCTTTCCTATTCATTGTTGATGACCTCCCGTCTTGACAACTGGATCTCTAATTACAATGGATTGATTTTCCACAAATGTCAATTATTTTTCATAAAAGTTTTTCATTTTTATAGTTTCACTTTTTCCATGACAACAGTGATTGCTGATTAGATTTTTTTGCACAAGTTTTTGTCATTTTTGAATTTTCTAAGATGACAAAGTTAAGAATCAATGTATATTAATGATATAGAATGAAAAAAATAATAAGATGCAAATCTCACCATTGAATATACAAAAAAAAAACACTGTATATTTACATGTAAACTTTCAGAAGTTGTTATTAATAATTATTGGGAACTGGACAAAAAAAACCTAGACAAAAGCCCTTCCTAAGGCAAAACTCTCCTTACAAAAAAAACGACATAATCATACAACCTTATTACTTTTTTATATTGATTAATTGGGGCCGCCGTGGCCGTAATCGTATCTTACCAATTTTTGGTACGTATAGAACGCAGTCTTATGCTTTAAAATGATAATTTGTAGATGGGGTGCGTTTTATGCATAAGAACAAGTATCAGACACTTTTTTCAGGTCACAGAGTTGCATAGCTTTGAGTTCACGGACGGCAATATTCCCAATGATCAATGAATTAATGTTCAAATAACATTAATTGTGTTCATTATATATGTGTTATTTAAAATAAAATTGTATAAAAATTATATTTATTGCTTGTTCGTTGCCTTTTTGAAAGGTATGTAAATATTCTCGATGTTTGTCAATAATCATACTTGTGCATTGGTGTTGTTGTTCGGCACTAATTGTCCATACGAATGCAGGAATAACTGTCAAATGTTTGCTATCAGACGTGTGATATTTTACTTTTTTTCAATCTATTTTTTCCTGGGGTGAAATTACCTGTGTTTGGGTATTGAACCTTTGCTTGAATTATCGATTTTTACAGCAGTTGACAAGGTCAAGGACCATATATTGTATAACAAGGTGTGAAAAGATAATTGAACACCTGTCAATATTATATAATATATGGTAGCATTGGTACAATATGAGTACACTTCAAAAGAAATTATAATCTCTTTGATCAGGTCTTAATTAATGTTATTACTTTTGTATTGTTTTCTCTTTATTTGAATCGATCGTAATTACTTCCTATTTTAAGCTTGACCCAAGCTTGCCTATCTTTGATCATATGAACGGTTCATTATTTGATGAATTAATACTGATTAAAGATTAAACATATCTACATATTTATTATTTAAAGCAACCATAATTCACGTAAAGAACGGCATAAAAATCAACTGCTCCATCCATATCATTTTCATTGCCGTTTTTAACTTGTTTTCAAATTAAACATTGCCGATAAACTTCCTGCATTCACAAAACAGCTAATTTTCGCTTGCAACATGTAGAATAATCGACTTAAATTTATCAAAAATACATGGATTAACAAATACGTGATCTGTGGTAAGCAGTATTTTGCCGTTTGAACGAGGATTTCTGCCGTGAATGTTTTACTGAATCTCCCTGCGTTCTATTGATAGGAACTAGAATTTTCCACAGATTTTTTGGGGAGGAAGGGGGGTGCGTTCTATGCACCAGTGCGTTTAATAGACACAAAAAGACGGTAGTTAGATTTACAACTACCTGTACCATCAGAGCCTATCACCACTAAAGTTGTGAGTTTGAACCTCGTTCATGGCGAGGTCACGTGTACTTGATACAACCTTATGTGATAAAGTTTATCAGTGACTTGTGACAGGTCAGTGGTTTTCTCCGGGTTCTCCAGTTTCCCCACCAATAAAACTGACCACCATGAGATAACTGAAATATTGTTGAAAGTGGCATTAAACACTAAACCAACCAACTATATTGATTAATATTTTTTTTTTGCCACAGTATTGAACACAACAACAACAGGAGAAGAAATCTAAGTTCATCAACAGCTAATAATGAAGTATTTTTAACTACAGCCACTTCAACTCCATTTGGGGTAAGTTTATATTGTAACCAGAGTACTATCATTAAACTCTTAACACTTGTGTATATCATCTGGAACTGCTACTCTATATATGTAAAAGTTTTCTACAATGGACCAATTTAGGAATTTAATTCTCATAAATTATGTCTTGACCAATCAGTGATGTGGCAACAGATTTAATCATATTTGTGAATTGGTCTGAGGGGAGCTACTGGTAGTCATTGCTCATTGGCAGTCCTCTTTAAATAAAGAATCAAGTTAATTGGTTCATTTTACACAATAAAGATATATAGAAATGAAATAAAACAGGACACTTAACTTCTGTTGCACACCACCCTTATGCAAATTAATAAAGAAAATAATCTATAGCTTCTGGTGCACACCACCTTTATACAAAATAAATAAATAAATAAATAAATAATCTATAGCTTCTGGTGCACAACACCCTTATACAAAATAAAATAAAAAAAAATAATCTATAACTTCCGGTGCACAACACCCTTATACAAAATAAAATAAAAAAAAATAATCTATAACTTCCGGTGCACACCACCCTTATACAAAATAAAAAAAAATTAATCTATAGCTTCTGATGCACACCACCCTTATACAAAATAAAAAAAAATTAATCTATAGCTTCTGGTGCACACCACCCTTATACAAGATAAATTAAAAAAAATAATCTATAGCTTCTGGTGCACACCACCCTTATACAAAATAAATTAAAAAAAAAATAATCTATAGCTTCTGATGCACACCACCCTTATACAAAATAAAAAAAGAATTAATCTATAGCTTCTGATGCACACCACCCTTATACAAAATAAAAAAAAATTAATCTATAGCTTCTGGTGCACACCACCCTTATACAAGATAAATTAAAAAAAAAATAATCTATAGCTTCTGATGCACACCACCCTTATACAAAATAAAAAAAAAAAAAAATCTATATCTTATGGTGCACATCACCCTTATACAAAATAAATTTAAAAAAAGTAATCTATAGCTTCTGGTGCACACCACCCTTATGCAAGATAAAATAAAAAAATAATCTGTGACTTCTGGTGCACATCAGCCTTATACAAGATAAATTAAAAAAAAAAATCTATAGCTTCTGGTGCACACCACCCTTATACAAGATAAATTAAAAAAAATAATCTATAGCTTCTGGTGCACACCACCCTTATACAAAATAAAATTAAAAAAAAATAATCTATAACTTCTGGTGCACACCACCCTTATACAAGATAAATTAAAAAAAATAATCTATAGCTTCTGGTGCACACGACCCTTATACAAAATAAATTAAAAAAAAATAATCTATAACTTCTGGTGCACACCACCCTTATACAAAATAAATTTAAAAAAAATAATCTATCTTATGGTGCACACCACCCTTATACAAGATAAATTTAAAAAAAATCTATAGCTTCTGGTGCACACCACCCTTATACAAAATAAATATAAAAAAAATCTATAACTTCTGGTGCACACCACCCTTATACAAGATAAATTAAAAAATAATCTATAACTTCTGGTGCACACCACCCTTATACAAGATAAATATAAAAAATAATCTATAACTTCTGGTGCACACCACCCTTATACAAGATAAATATAAAAAAAATCTATAACTTCTGGTGCACACCACCCTTATACAAGATAAATTTAAAAAAAATCTATAGCTTCTGGTGCACACCACCCTTATACAAAATAAATATAAAAAAAATCTATAACTTCTGGTGCACACCACCCTTATACAAAATAAAATAAAAAAAAATAATCTATAGCTTCTGGTGCACATCACCCTTATACAAGATAAATTAAAAAATAATCTATAGCTTCTGGTGCACACCACCCTTATACAAGATAAATATAAAAAAAATCTATAACTTCTGGTGCACACCACCCTTATACAAGATAAATTAAAAAAAAAATAATCTATAGCTTCTGATGCACACCACCCTTATACAAGATAAATATAAAAAATAATCTATAACTTCTGGTGCACACCACCCTTATACAAGATAAATATAAAAAAAATCTATAACTTCTGGTGCACACCACCCTTATACAAGATAAATTAAAAAAAAAATAATCTATAGCTTCTGATGCACACCACCCTTATACAAGATAAATATAAAAAATAATCTATAGCTTCTGGTGCACACCACCCTTATACAAGATAAATATAAAAAATAATCTATAACTTCTGGTGCACACCACCCTTATACAAAATAAATATAAAAAAAATCTATAACTTCTGGTGCACACCACCCTTATACAAGATAAATTTAAAAAAAATCTATAGCTTCTGGTGCACACCACCCTTATACAAGATAAATTAAAAAATAATCTATAACTTCTGGTGCACACCACCCTTATACAAAATAAATTAAAAAATAATCTATAACTTCTGGTGCACACCACCCTTATACAAGATAAATATAAAAAATAATCTATAGCTTCTGGTGCACACCACCCTTATACAAAATAAATTAAAAAATAATCTATAACTTCTGGTGCACACCACCCTTATACAAAATAAATTAAAAAATAATCTATAACTTCTGGTGCACACCACCCTTATACAAGATAAATTTAAAAAATAATCTATAACTTCTGGTGCACACCACCCTTATACAAAATAAATTAAAAAATAATCTATAACTTCTGGTGCACACCACCCTTATACAAGATAAATTAAAAAAAAATCTATAGCTTCTGGTGCACACCACCCTTATACAAAATAAATATAAAAAAAATCTATAACTTCTGGTGCACACCACCCTTATACAAGATAAATTAAAAAAAAATCTATAACTTCTGGTGCACACCACCCTTATACAAGATAAATTAAAAAAAAAATAATCTATAGCTTCTGATGCACACCACCCTTATACAAGATAAATATAAAAAATAATCTATAGCTTCTGGTGCACACCACCCTTATACAAGATAAATATAAAAAATAATCTATATCTTCTGGTGCACACCACCCTTATACAAAATAAATTAAAAAATAATCTATAACTTCTGGTGCACACCACCCTTATACAAGATAAATATAAAAAATAATCTATAACTTCTGGTGCACACCACCCTTATACAAAATAAATTAAAAAATAATCTATAACTTCTGGTGCACACCACCCTTATACAAGATAAATTAAAAAAAAATCTATAGCTTCTGGTGCACACCACCCTTATACAAAATAAATATAAAAAAAATCTATAACTTCTGGTGCACACCACCCTTATACAAGATAAATTAAAAAAAAATCTATAACTTCTGGTGCACACCACCCTTATACAAGATAAATTAAAAAAAAAATAATCTATAGCTTCTGATGCACACCACCCTTATACAAGATAAATATAAAAAATAATCTATAGCTTCTGGTGCACACCACCCTTATACAAGATAAATATAAAAAATAATCTATAACTTCTGGTGCACACCACCCTTATACAAAATAAATATAAAAAAAATCTATAACTTCTGGTGCACACCACCCTTATACAAGATAAATTTAAAAAAAATCTATAGCTTCTGGTGCACACCACCCTTATACAAGATAAATATAAAAAATAATCTATAGCTTCTGGTGCACACCACCCTTATACAAGATAAATATAAAAAATAATCTATAACTTCTGGTGCACACCACCCTTATACAAGATAAATATAAAAAATAATCTATAGCTTCTGGTGCACACCACCCTTATACAAGATAAATATAAAAAATAATCTATAGCTTCTGGTGCACACCACCCTTATACAAGATAAAATAAAAATAATCTATAACTTCTGGTGCACACCACCCTTATACAAGATAAATTAAAAAATAATCTATAACTTCTGGTGCACACCACCCTTATACAAGATAAATATAAAAAATAATCTATAGCTTCTGGTGCACACCACCCTTATACAAGATAAATATAAAAAATAATCTATAACTTATGGTGCACACCACCCTTATACAAGATAAATTAAAAAATAATCTATAACTTCTGGTGCACACCACCCTTATACAAGATAAATATAAAAAAAATCTATAACTTCTGGTGCACACCACCCTTATACAAGATAAATATAAAAAAAATCTATAACTTATGGTGCACACCACCCTTATACAAGATAAATATAAAAATAATCTATAACTTCTGGTGCACACCACCCTTATACAAAATAAAATAAAAAAAAATAATCTATAGCTTCTGGTGCACACCACCCTTATACAAAATAAATTTAAAAATAATCTATAGCTTCTGGTGCACACCATCCTTATACAAGATAAATTTAAAAATAATCTATAACTTCTGGTGCACACCACCCTTATACAAGATAAATATAAAAAAAATCTATAACTTCTGGTGCACACCACCCTTATACAAGATAAATATAAAAAATAATCTATAGCTTCTGGTGCACACCACCCTTATACAAGATAAATATAAAAAATAATCTATAGCTTCTGGTGCACACCACCCTTATACAAGATAAAATAAAAATAATCTATAACTTCTGGTGCACACCACCCTTATACAAGATAAATTAAAAAATAATCTATAACTTCTGGTGCACACCACCCTTATACAAGATAAATATAAAAAATAATCTATAGCTTCTGGTGCACACCACCCTTATACAAGATAAATATAAAAAATAATCTATAACTTATGGTGCACACCACCCTTATACAAAATAAATTAAAAAAAAATCTATAGCTTCTGGTGCACACCACCCTTATACAAGATAAAATAAAAATAATCTATAGCTTCTGGTGCACACCACCCTTATACAAGATAAATATAAAAAATAATCTATAACTTCTGGTGCACACCACCCTTATACAAGATAAATATAAAAAATAATCTATAGCTTCTGGTGCACACCACCCTTATACAAGATAAAATAAAAATAATCTATAGCTTCTGGTGCACACCACCCTTATACAAGATAAATTAAAAAATAATCTATAACTTCTGGTGCACACCACCCTTATACAAGATAAATATAAAAAAAATCTATAACTTCTGGTGCACACCACCCTTATACAAGATAAATATAAAAAAAATCTATAACTTATGGTGCACACCACCCTTATACAAGATAAATATAAAAATAATCTATAACTTCTGGTGCACACCACCCTTATACAAAATAAAATAAAAAAAAATAATCTATAGCTTCTGGTGCACACCACCCTTATACAAGATAAATTTAAAAATAATCTATAACTTCTGGTGCACACCACCCTTATACAAGATAAATTTAAAAATAATCTATAACTTCTGGTGCACACCACCCTTATACAAGATAAATATAAAAAAAATCTATAACTTATGGTGCACACCACCCTTATACAAGATAAATATAAAAATAATCTATAACTTCTGGTGCACACCACCCTTATACAAAATAAAATAAAAAAAAATAATCTATAGCTTCTGGTGCACACCACCCTTATACAAGATAAATTTAAAAATAATCTATAACTTCTGGTGCACACCACCCTTATACAAGATAAATTTAAAAATAATCTATAACTTCTGGTGCACACCACCCTTATACAAGATAAATATAAAAAAAATCTATAACTTATGGTGCACACCACCCTTATACAAGATAAATATAAAAATAATCTATAACTTCTGGTGCACACCACCCTTATACAAAATAAAATAAAAAAAAATAATCTATAGCTTCTGGTGCACACCACCCTTATACAAGATAAAATAAAAATAATCTATAACTTCTGGTGCACACCACCCTTATACAAGATAAATTTAAAAATAATCTATCTTATGGTGCACACCACCCTTATACAAAATAAAATTAAAAAAAATAATCTATAGCTTCTGGTGCACACCACCCTTATGCAAGATAAAATAAAAAAAAAAAATCTATAACTTCTGGTGCACATCACCCTTATGCAAGATAAAATAAAAAGATAATCTATTTATGACTTCTGTTGCACACCACCCTTATACAAGATAAATTAAAAAAAAAATCTATAACTTCTGGTGCACACCACCCTTATACAAGATAAATATAAAAAAAATCTATAACTTCTGTTGCACACCACCCTTATACAAGATAAATATAAAAAATATCTATAACTTCTGTTGCACACCACCCTTATACAAGATAAATATAAAAATAATCTATAACTTCTGTTGCACACGACCCTTATACAAAATAAATAAAAATTAAAATCTATTTATAGCAATATTGATCTTAGCAACTACATAACATTTTTTATTTTGTACTTAAATATTCTAATTATTTATTTATTTATTCACAACAATTAATGTATAATCTTAATTTAGAGATAATCAATTTTGTCTCTTTCTACAATTTTTCTATTTGATTTTGGAATTGTTTTGACAAGTGATATATTTTTTTTCATTTTAACAAGAATTTTAATACTGTTTTATTAATTTTTAATAAACTCAAATTTGAAGTGATGTGCTATTAGCTTGTTTATTTTGTGCTTTTTGATAATTGTGGTACTTTATTTATATATCAGCTTATGGCTGTGTAATTTAACCTTGTACTAAGTTTGAAGATAGGATGACTGCCTATAGTGACAATATCATTTTATCTGCTTCATTTCTACACCACAATCATCATTTACACTTCCATCCACAGTAGTGAATTCAAAGTGCTTTCCCTCTGTGCCATGTATGTTTTAATGTTTTAATTTATTTAACAAACAAAAAAACATACAAAGAAATGTTTGTTATTATTGTGACCATTTCAAATTAAAGTAATTACCGTTACATAAAAGTTCCCAGCTTTGTAGAATATGAAGGGATATTTTGAAGTTATTTGCAGAAAGACTTAAAAGAAATAATTTGTAATGGAAAATATGTACTGCAGCTTGTTATTTTGTGATGTTAAGATTGTTAAATGTTGTGTATTTATTTTCATCGTTCATGTCATGATCATCTTTATTTATAGGTCATAAATAAAATAAAATCAAATTTAACATGTAGGGGGAGAATGTAATTATTTTCATACTCTTTTACAAATAAAGAACTACAAATATATATATATACATGTACCTTATATAATTAAGATCCCATCAAATGATCCAATTCTAAAAAACCAGGTAAGAAAAGTCTCAAGTACAGAGACGTGCCAAAAGTATTCGGTCACTGTAATTTTTTACTATATATTTCATATAAAACCACATTTTTTTAAAACATTATTCCAAAGTCAATTCTTGTTCGATTTTGATGAATTTTTTACCAGCAGAAGCGAGAACGTACATAGTTTTCTGTGATTATTTTAAAATATTTGTTGGGAGTACAGATTTTAAATGTTCATGATTTAAATACAAACTTAAATTATTTGTCTTCAAATGTACTATCATTGTATTGTATTTTTGACGTTCAAAATTTAATTTTGTGTTTAAATCGTGAACTCATAAAAATTATAGATTATAAATATATGCTAAAATTACAGTGTAAAACTACATTTAATTCTGTTTTTGTTGGTAAAAAAATCATCAAAATCGAACAAGAGTCGACTTTGGAATAATGTTTTTAAAAAATGTGGTTTTACATGAAATATATAGTAAAAAATCACAGTGACTTAGTTTACTAAGTCATTCAAAACTGGTGTTTTGGTTTGTTTTTTTCCAATCGTAGTCAATTTCAAGGTACATCCTTGGACATAATCTTCAACTTGTAGAAACATGATTATTAAGAATATATATTGCATTCTCTCCAATAGCTGTAAAATGCCTAACTAATTATCTTATAATTTCTTTCAGTTCATTACATACATAGATATTCTCATTGATAATACCATAGCTAATTGCCTAACTTGTCATCAGTTCTTGTAATCATTATTTATATCTATGCCAGGCCAATAATATATTGTTGACTTGTCAGTCTTACAAGGTGTAGGAATTTTTACTTGTTCGAAGGAAAATACAAATGAAAAAAATAACATCACTGTATTTGTATTACAGTGGAACCTGTCTAATCCGACACACCAAGGGACTAGAGAAATGTATCTGATTATACAGGATGTCAGAACCTGTCTAATCCGACACACCAAGGGACTAGGGAAATGTGTCTGATTGTACAGGATGTCAGAACCTGTCTAATCCGACACACCAAGGGACTAGGGAAATGTGTCTGATTATACAGGATGTCAGAACCTGTCTAATCCGACACACCAAGGGACTAGGGAAATGTGTCTGATTATACAGGATGTCAGAACCTGTCTAATCTGACACACCAAGATACCAGGGAAATGTGTCTGATTGTACAGGATGTCAGAACCTGTCTAATCTGACACACCAAGATACCAGGGAAATGTGTCTGATTGTACAGGATGTCAGAACCTGTCTAATCCGACACACCAAGGGACTAGGGAAATGTGTCGAATTGTACAGGATGTCAGAACCTGTCTAATCTGACACACCAAGATACCAGGGAAATGTGTCTGATTGTACAGGATGTCAGAACCTGTCTAATCCGACACACCAAGGGACTAGGGAAATGTGTCTGATTGTACAGGATGTCAGAACCTGTCTAATCTGACACACCAAGGGACTAGGGAAAAATGTCTGATTGTACAGGATGTCAGAACCTGTCTAATCCGACACACCAAGGGACTAGGGAAATGTGTCGAATTGTACAGGATGTCAGAACCTGTCTAATCTGACACACCAAGGGACTAGGGAAATGTGTCTGATTTTACAGGATGTCAGAACCTGTCTAATCTGACACACCTAGGAACCAGGGAAATGTGTCTGATTGTACAGGATGTCAGAACCTGTCTAATCTGACACACCAAGGGACTAGGGAAATGTGTCTGATTGTACAGGATGTCAGAACCTGTCTAATCTGACACACCTAGGAACCAGGGAAATGTGTCTGATTTTACAGGATGTCAGAACCTGTCTAATCTGACACACCAAGGGACTAGGGAAATGTGTCTGATTGTACAGGATGTTAGAACCTGTCTAATCTGACACACCAAGGAACCAGGGAAATGTGTCTGATTGTACAGGATGTCAGAACCTGTCTAATCCGACAAACCAAGGGACTAGGGAAATGTGTCTGATTGTACAGGATGTCAGAACCTGTCTAATCTGACACACCAAGGGACTAGGGAAAAATGTCTGATTGTACAGGATGTCAGAACCTGTCTAATGCGACACACCAAGGGACTAGGGAAATGTGTCGAATTGTACAGGATGTCAGAACCTGTCTAATCTGACACACCTAGGGACTAGGGAAATGTGTCTGATTGTACAGGATGTCAGAACCTGTCTAATCTGACACACCAAGGGACTAGGGAAATGTGTCTGATTGTACAGGATGTCAGAACCTGTCTAATCTGACACACCAAGGAACCAGGGAAATGTATCTGATTGTACAGGATGTCAGAACCTGTCTAATCTGACACACCAAGGGACTAGGGAAATGTGTCTGATTGTACAGGATGTCAGAACCTGTTTAAACCGACACACCAAGGGACCATGGAAATGTGTCTGATTGTACAGGATGTTGGAACCTGTCTAATCCGACACACCAAGGGACCAGGGAAATGTGTCTGATTGTACAGGATGTTGGAACCTGTCTAATCCGACACACCAAGGGACTAGGGAAATGTGTCTGATTGTACAGGATGTTGGAACACTCCAGTTTTATTTTAGTTAACAGAAATATTTTGGGACCATAAATTTTTGTCGAATGTCACAGTGTGTCGGAAAAGACAGGTGTCGGATTGCACAAGTTCCACTGTATTTACTTTGTCCCTCGGACAAGTAGTATTATTTTTTACCTATCCTTCGGACAAGTATTTTTATTTTTTACTTGTCCCAATCAAATTTAAGTGGGTCAGAATGTACAGTCCTGTATGCACAGTCTTTCATATTTATCAGACATTTGGGTGGATTTTTCGTAGTTCATTAACATCCAAATCATTTCTTCTTTAATCTATTTGTTACATGCTAAATAGTTCACCATATTTGGGAAAAGGATACATGTTTGAAATTTCCACCTAGAATTGCACTAAAAACACTGCCTAACATAATTGCAAAAAGTCAAATTATTAAAAATTTGTAAATTCACGGATGGATGTATTTCTGACAAACTAGGCAATAGTGATTTTTGTTGTATCCTCATGTTTTGTCAACATTTGTTTGTTTGCTTTATATAACACAGACAACGGATGAAGCTTTCTCAAGCACTTCAGCAACCAAGCACCCATCAGAGTCAGGAAAAAGCTTGCAGCCAGCCATACAGAATGCAACAAATCCAAATTCTCCTAAACCCCTTCCTCCTAGACCTCCACCCCCAATTCGTGCTAGCACACTTCCAAGACGAAATTCCAGCAATGAAGGGGAGATAATAATAGATTTCCCAACAAAAAGTGATGAGGCTGTCAAACCGAGTGAAAAACCAAAACCAGCACCTAGAACTAAGATACCAAATGCTAATCCTTTCCTACAATCAGATGGGGCACCAGCCATTCCTCCAAAGCCAAAAAATCCTTTCTTAGATGATATGGATGAAAACGAAACAGAAAATGCCTCGGTAAATCCTTTTACTAAATTTGGGGAAACTGAAACATCTTTTAGCAATGAAATGGAGGAAGATGAAAAATCATCTAAAAAGGATGAAACTTTGGATAAAAAATCCAAAGTGACCATGACCCCTTCATCACCCAAGGCTAAAGGTCAAACTGCCAAGAAGACAGAAGCTGGAAACCCTCCTAAAGTTGTTATTGTAAGTTTTCTCATTCTGTTCAGGTCCAAATACTCCTGCTTGTCTCCTGCTTTGCCACATTAATTATTGTAATTTGGATTCTCAAGTTCTTCCTAAATACAGAATCAAAACAGTAATATTATTTTGATATAAAATACATTTCTTTAAATTTTTTGTAATATATTGATACAACTTCTACATCTTAAATTATATTCTGACTTAATTACTTAAAATACAACATGATAGGTACTTTTATTTAATAGTTATCTACATGTAGGATAACTTACAGACTGGGGGTTGTAGAGTTGAAGGCGCCCTTTTTTTCAATGTTCCACTATTTATACAACTTTTGATAAGAATTTTATAACATTTATTTATGTTTGTTTGTTTGATGGTGTTTAACACCACTTTCAACAATATTTCAGTTATATCGTGGTGGCTATTTATTTATGACATTTGTTATCAGCCTACACTATCATTACAATTATTAATAAGATTGAATGTAGATTATACATGTTTAACACCACTTTCAACAATATTTCAGTTCTATTATGATGGTCAGTCTATTTTTCTTCTTAATAAGGTGCCTTTAAGCCAATCCACCCCTTAATAAAGCTTACTATATATAGAACACTTATCTCTTAATAAAACTTACTATATATAGAACACTTGTTACTATATATAGAACACTTATCTCTCATTTGAGATTCATGCTTGAGACTCCATGTTTTATTAGATAATGGTGGCGTTAGATATTTGCATGATATGGTTAGAATGTTTGTAGCATCAAAACAAGTTGACCAAACCTATATTGCTGTTTAGCCTGCTTCCTGTCATTCTAGCATGATGTTTCCAGTGATTTCCTGAATAAACCATTCACATTTCAGTTAGAGCCTCCTTCATGAATTGACAATAACGATCACCTACATTCTCAGACAATGTTAATCTCTTTTTGAAATAAAAAAATTAAATTAATTTTTTTTTTAAAGATTTCGGTGTTAGAAATAATTTTTGATGAAATTCTTGATAGGAAGGAGAAAAAATGAGAGCAAAAGTAAAATGTCTAGTTCATACGTAATTAATAAATTTGACATTTAAAAGTTATAACAATATTGAAACTAAATAATGTATCTTATTTAGATCAATATTGTAAGGTTTGTTACAAGAATATAAACTTGAGGAAAACACTGGCATCAATTTTAAGTAGTATAGAACATTATGATACTTGTAGATAGTGGTTTTATAAAGTAAACATTAAGATTATGTAGACATACATATTTTTTGTACGTTACTTTTGTCAACAAGCGCCATGGTTTTAATATTCATTAGCTGGTTATTTATAAGAAAAATTTTTAATTAATTGGTTTGGACTATTTCATTGTAAATTCTATGATGGTTTTTTTTTTTTGAAAGGGAGGTAACTCTTGTAAAAGTGGTAAATTTTGGAATCAAATTCAAAGTGTACAAATGGGCTATTCCCATACATTCCCTACCACAGACTTTCTAATGGAATAGCTATAACCCGTGATGCTAACGTTTGTCAATTGGAATAGCCGTCATCACATCTGATGATCTGTAGCCAACATTTGTCTAAATACATGTATTTAACCTCAGGGCATTTTTCAACTAAAGATTGTGAAATATGATAATTTAAGCTATCTAATAAGTACGAATGTATATACCCCGGTAACCTCAAATATAACATTGAATGGACTTCAGTTCAACTTACAACTAAAGTTTGTGATTTATATAATAATATAATGATTTAAGTTATCTAATAAATTAATCAATACATTCTGTTTACGTAACTTTAGAGGAGGACTCACAGTAAAAGGGAAACAACTCTGTAATAAGTAAGATAATTGATTGGACATTTAACATCACTGATTTGAAACCTACTTCACTAACATTATAATGTTTTTAAGTATTCATGAACACAGAGTGAAATTTTACTGATCCACCTACTACCATTTTTAATAAGTTTATCAGCTATTGAACCTAGGTCTTCCTTATTAGATTAGTTGGACCACCGATAAGTGTCATAAATTAGCCGTACTTGATAAGTTTTATTAGAGCTGACATATTAAATCAGATTGGCCAGATATGTGTCCTAAGTCTGCCATTTTAGATCAGTTGGACCACAACTAAGTGTCCTAAGTCTGCCATTTTAGATCTGTTGGACACAACTAAGTGTCCTAAGTTTGCCATTTTAGATCAGTTGGACCACAACTAAGTGTCCTATGTCTGCCATTTTAGATCTGTTGAACACAACTAAGTGTCCTAAGTTTGCCATTTTAGATCAGTTGGACCACAACTAAGTGTCCTAAATCTGCCATTTTAGATCTGTTGGACCACAACTAAGTGTCATAAACTTGCCATTTTTAATCAATTATGTGTTCTAAGTTTGCCATTTTAGATCTGTTGGACCACAACTAAGTGTCATAAACTTGCCATTTTTAATCAATTATGTGTTCTAAGTTTGCCATTTTAGATCTGTTGGACCACAACTAAGTGTCAGAAGTTTGCCATTTTAGATCTGTTGGACCACAAATAAGTTTCCTAGGTTTGGCATTTTAGATCTGTTGAACTACAACTAAAGTGTCCTAGGTTTGGCATTTTAGATTGTTGGAATACAACTAAAGTGTCCTACGTTTGCCATTTTTCATCAGTTTTATCACAACTAAGTGTCCTAAGTCTGCCATTTTAGACTGTTGGACCACAATTAAGTGTCCTAAGTTTGCCATTTTTAGCTCACCTTGCCAAAGGCAAGGTGAGCTTTTGCCATCACTTGGCATCCGTCGTCTGGCGTCCGTTAACTTTTCACATTTTAATCTTCTCCTCTGAAACCCTGCCAAATGGACTGAAACTTGGCATGAAGCATCTATGGCAGGTCCTTTTTAGAGATTGCTCATGTTGTCCCAATCCATTAACAAACATGGCCACCACAGGAAATTCTTGTTTCTGATTGGCTGATTTTTAAAAATCTTCTCTTGAAACTGCTTGGCCAAATAAACCGAAACTTGGTAGGAAGCATCTATGGAAGGTCCTCTATAAAGGTTGCTCATTTAGTTCCGATCCATTAACAAACATGGCCGCCACAGGCCATTCTTGTTTTTGAATGGTTGATTTCTAAAAAATCTCCTCCTCTGAAATCACTTTCCCAAATGAACAGAAATTTGGTAGGCAGCATCTATGGAAGGTCCTCTATAAAGATTGCTAATTTTGTCCCGATCCATTAACGAACATGGACGCCACAGGCAATTCTTGTTTCTGATTGGCCGATTTTTAAAAATCTTCTCCTCTGAAATTGCTTGGCCAAATGAACCGAAACTTGGTAGGAAGCATCTATGGAAGGTCCTTTATAAAGATTGCTCATGTTGTTCCAATCCATTAACAAACATGGCCACCACAGGAAATTCTTGTTTCTGATTGGCTGATTTTTTAAAATCTTCTCCTGAAACTGCTTGGCCAAATAAACCGAAACTAGGTAGGAAGCATCTATGGAAGGTCCTCTATAAAGGTTGCTCATTTAGTTCCGATCCATTAACAAACATGGCCACCACAGGCCATTCTTGTTTTTGAATGGTTGATTTCTAAAAAATCTCCTCCTCTGAAATCACTTTCCCAAATGAACAGAAATTTGGTAGGCAGCATCTATGGAAGGTCCTCTATAAAGATTGCTAATTTTGTCCCGATCCATTAACGAACATGGCCGCCACAGGCAATTCTTGTTTCTGATTGGCCGATTTTAAAAAATCTTCTCCTCTGAAATTGCTTGGCCAAATGAACCGAAACTTGGTAGGAAGTATCTATGGAAGGTCCTTTATAAAGATTGCTCATGTTGTCCCAATCCATTAACAAACATGGCCACCACAGGAAATTCTTGTTTCTGATTGGCTGATTTTTTAAAATCTTCTCCTGAAACTGCTTGGCCAAATAAACCGAAACTTGGTAGGAAGAATCTATGGAAGGTCCTCTATAAAGGTTGCTCATTTAGTTCCGATCCATTAACGAACATGGCCGCCACAGGCCATTCTCGTTTTTGATTGGTTGATTTCTAAAAAATCTCCTCCTCTGAAACCACTTTCCCAAATGAACAGAAATTTGGTAGGCAGCATCTATGGAAGGTCCTCTATAAAGATTGCTAATTTTGTCCCGATCCATTAACAAACATGGCCGCCACAGGCAATTCTTGTTTCTGATTGGCAGATTTTTTAAAATCTTCTCTGAAATTGCTTGGCCAAATGAACCGAAACTTGGTAGGAAGCATCTATGGAAGGTCCTTTATAAAGATTGCTCATGTTGTCCCAATCCATTAACAAGCATGGCCACCACAGGAAATTCTTGTTTCTGATTGGCTGATTTTTAAAAATCTTCTCCTGAAACTGCTTGGCCAAATAAACCGAAACTTGGTAGGAAGCATCTATGGAAGGTCCTCTATAAAGGTTGCTCATTTAGTTCTGATCCATTAGCAAACATGGCCGCCACAGGCCATTCTTGTTTTTGATTGGTTGATTTCTAAAAAATCTCCTCCTCTGAAACCACTCCCAAATGAACAGAAATTTGGTAGGCAGCATCTATGGAAGGTCCTCTATAAAGATTGCTAATTTTGTCCCGATCCATTAACAAACATGGCCGCCACAGGCAATTCTTGTTTTTGATTGGTTGATTTCTAAAAAATCTTCTCCTCTGAAACCGCCTGGCTAAATGAATCAAAACTTTGTAGGAAGCATCCTTGGAAGGTCCTCTATAAAGATTGCTAATTTTGTCCCGATCCATTAACAAACATGGCCGCCACAGGCAATTCTTGTTTTTGATTGGTTGATTTCTAAAAAATCTTCTCCTCTGAAACCGCCTGGCTAAATGAATCAAAACTTTGTAGGAAGCATCCTTGGAAGGTCCTCTATAAAGATTGCTTATTTAGTTCCAATCCGTTAACAAACATGGCCACCACAGGCCATTCTTGTTTTTGATTGGTTGATTTCTAAAAAATCTTCTCCTCTGAAACCGCCTGGCTAAATGAATCAAAACTTTGTAGGAAGCATCCTTGGAAGGTCCTCTATAAAGATTGCTCATTTAGTTCCGATCTGTTAACACACATGGCCGCCACAGGCCATTCTTGTTTTTGATTGGTTGATTTCTAAAAAATCATCTCCTCTGAATCCGCTTTCCCAAGTGAACTGAAATTTGGTAGGTAGCATCTATGGAAGATCCTCTATAAAGATTGCTAATTTTGTCCCAATCCATTAACAAACATGGCCACCACAGGCAATTCTTGTTTCTTATTGGCCGATTTTTTTAAATCTTCTTCTCTGAAACCACTTGGCCAAATGAACCGAAACTTGGTAGGAAGTATCTATGGAAAATCCTCTATAAAGATTGGTCATTTTGTCCCGATCCGTTAGCAAAGTTGGCCACCACAGGCCATTCTTGTTTCTGATTGATTGATTTCTAATAAATCTTCTCCTCTGAAACTGCTTGGCCAAATGAATCAAAACTTGGTAGGAAGCATCCTTGGAAGATCCTCTATAAAGATTGCTCATTTAATTCCAATCCATTAACAAACAAACATGGCCGTCACAGGCCATTCTTTTTTCTGATTGGGTGATTACTAAAAAATCTTCTCCTCTGAAACCGCTTTCCCAAATGAACTGAAATTTAGTAGAAATCATGTATGGAAGGAGGCCATTCTTGTTTCTGATTGGTGGATTTCCAAAAAATCTTCTCCTCTGAAACCACTTTACCAAATGAACTGAAATTTGGTAGGAAGCATCTATGGAAGGTCCTCTATAAATATTGGTCATTTTGTCCCAATTCGTTAGCAAACATGGCTGCCATAGGCAATTCTTGTTTCAGATTGGTCGATTTCTAAAAATCTTCTTCCCTGAAACTGCTTAGCCAATTGAATCGAAACTTGGTAGGAAGCATCTATGGAAGGTCCTCTATAAAGATTGCTAATTTCATCCCAATCTGTTAACAAAGTTGGCTGCCATAGGCAATTCTTGTTTCCGGTTGGTTGATTTCTAAAAATCTTCTCTGAAACTGCTTGGCCAAATGAACCGAAACTTGGTTGGAAGCACCTATGGAAGGCTCTGTATTAAGTTTCCTCAAAGCAGAATGAAAGGTAAGCGACACAGGCTCAGCCCACTGAGCCTTAAGTTAATCAATTGGACCACAATTATGTGTTCTAAGTTTGGCATATTAGATCTGTTGGACAACAACTAAGTGTCTTATAAGTTTGTCATTTTTTATCAGTTGAACCACAGCTATGTGTCCTAAGTTTGCCATTTTTGATCAGTTGAACCACAGCTATGTGTCCTAAGTCTTCAGTATTAAATGGGTTGTTCTATTTAAGCATTTAGAGCAGAGTTCAATATATATGTCATTTGTTGTATTTTCATGGACAGACAAGACATCTTCCTGTATCCACATTGATACATTACATTAATACAAACTTTCACAGTTAAATTGTGCACTCTTTTTTTCTTCTTCACTTCATATTGATTTCTCAGTAAAAACAAAAACATTTCAGATTCATGTTTTTCAGTGTATAGTTTCAGATTTTCGTTCATCAATCGTGTATTTCAGTGTATAGTTTCAGATCTTGCCTGCGTTGTCTATATTTGATAAGTGATGTTCATGTCTGCTAGTGATAAGAAATAGTTGAGAATATTGTTATCCTGTTCCTTTATAGTCATTCAATGATTTTCTTATCCATGAAGGCATGATGAAATTGAAATTTTTCATTGTAACTTTTCAGAATCATGGACCTTCATTGAAAGATTTAGGGTGTGTGGCCTAATTTAAATTTTAAATGATATGTTACATCCTTATGATTGATTGTTGGTTGCTTAGCGTCCAGTAGCAAATATGTTATGCATGTTCAGGACGAGAACAAGTTCAACAATATATATAAAAATTATATAGAAATGAGGAAGGAAATTGATGAGGATAACAATTTGTTAACTGCCATGGGAAAAAGTATGGAGAGTTGAGTATGAGGAATAAGAAAATACATTTTGAAGCTGCTACAATGTGCCTAATCTTTTTCTAAATCTCCACATGTGATCTTTAATGAGCAAGGAGTGTGGCACTCACCAAACACATTACCATTCAGTCTTTCTGTATTATAACCTGACAACCCCATTTCAACAGAAAATCCTTTATTTATCACCAGTAACCAGACTTCCATGAGAACTTTCCTTATTTTTATGAGCCAAGCTACATTTAATGTATGGATGATATTTGATCTAATCACTTTTTAGATTTTTATGGTTGTAAGCTTCATAATCATTAAGAAGTATCAATACTGAAAAGAGGAGTAAGAAAGATTGTGTATAATACTTTGAGAGGTCTTAGTGTTATTTCCCTTCATCTTGTATACATTTAAATTTCATTTTCTCTTAAATAATAGTACATTTAGTTCATAGGATTGTATATTGTTTTTATGATTCAGTACTTAATAGTAGTCATGATAATTGTAGGATTTTGTTAACCTAAAAATTCTACATTTGAGTGTAAAGTTCATTTAATCATTGATGTTTTATTAAATGAATGAGGGAATGTCGTGGTCGTGATTGTATGGTAGTCGGATTTACAACTACCTGTGCAATCAGTGCCTATCATCACTAAAGGTGTGAGTTTGAACCCTCTTCATGACGATGTGTACTCGATACAACATTATGTGATAACGTTTGTCAGTGTCTTGCGACAGGATGGTGTTTTTCTCCAGGTACTCCAGTTTCCTCCACCAATAAAACTGACCGCCACGGTATAACTAAAATACTGTTGAAAGTGGCGTTAAACACCATAAACCAATCAACCAACCATTAAATGAACAAAAAAATATGGACATATAGCACTCTTCAATAGTGATGTTAAGTGAATGATTGGCACCAAATTAAAAATATTAATATATCTTAAGATATGACCATGGATTTGTTGATATCTTAAAGAGATAGTTATGATAGTTTATAGATTGTAACATTAAATAGAATAAACAAAATGTCTTAGAATTAGATGCTGCATGGACTGTATAATGAGTGTGTTTTCTCTAATGAACTAACTATAGATGTTTTCTCTGCATGTCTAGTAAAACTTTCATCTTGGACCTGAATAGAATTTGCATGAGAAAATTTGCACGAAATAATAATAAAAAATTGTATGAACATTACTAGCCACATTTAGTTGTTTATTTTGCATCTTGAAAATGTTTTAAAGCATATGCATGATGATCATGAAAAGAATTTCAGTTTCTAACAATGAGGGTGCTTGGGTTAATTTACTTCCTTGTCTGAAAAAATGTTTATAATTAGATTTAAAGTATTGTTTCAGTTTCAAGCACATTTCAGGATCATTTTCATTTCATTCTTTTATCATTCATAGTTTCACTTATTAATTGTTTGATATTATAATTTGTTATTCCAGATTTGTAGTGAATTGTTAGTTTTCAGGTTATAAATAACTTTAACAATTGTGCACGTGTACATTGTATATCAAACCAGGATATGACCTCTCTATTTCACTAGAACTAAAGTCATTATTAGACTGTTATCTTTTTCTTGGGATGGTCTATATAAAGAGCATTGTTTAAACAGACATAAATGTTTGTATGTGGAACCAGTTTTGTAGTTTTTGTCAATCTCTTAAATCTGATAGAAGATAGTGTTGAGTTAAGGCTACATGTCTTAAGAACAAAACAATTTGGCTACAAACAATTTTAGAATAAAATTTAAAAAAAATCTCTATAAGGGTCATTCTTTTACTGCATGGATAAGGGGGAAGGGGTTAACTAAGAAATAACTGTAATGTATTTGAAGATTTACTGATGGTAATTGGGGATTTGTCAATAGTTAAACATGGAAATGACCATGATTTGTCAACAGTTAAACATGGAAATGACCATGATTTGTCAATAGTTAAACATGGAAATGACCATGATTTGTCAATAGTTAAACATGAAAATGACCATGATTTGTCAACAGTTAAACATGGAAATGACCATGATTTGTCAATAGTTAAACATGGAAATGACCATGATTTGTCAATAGTTAAACATGAAAATGACCATGATTTGTCAATAATTAAACATGGAAATGACCATAACAAATTACACATTGTTTAAAGTGAGATGTGATTCTACAGATATTCCTTCTGGAGCTTCTTGTTTTCTGTTGATTTTATATCTTATATTTACAAACATTTCTTTGGTACAGCGGGAGACAGACAGACCACATATATCTATAGAGACAACTATATAATGCTGGGTACAGTATATCAAATATAGCTGTTGTAATCTCGTTCTACGCTTTTGTTCTTAAAACCACCTTAGATTTATTATTTCACGACATGTATACCTTCATTAAAACAACCGGTTGTTCATGCCACGATGCATGGTTTGGTTTGGTTTTATGGTGTTTAACACCACTTTCAACAATATTTCAGTTTATACGATATAGCTGAAATATTGCTAAAGTTGACGTTAAACACCAATCACTCAATCAATAAAGACAACCGGATAATGAAATCCATAATTGGCGAAAGTATAAAGCAGTTCAATTAAACTATTTCAGTTGTCGCTGTTTATGTTGTATGCATGTTACAAGAGAAATGTACACACAATTCTAACATTCAAACTATATTTAATTTTAACAAGGAGATGAGTCAATTTCAGCCAAAGCAATAAAAGTGACCTCTCTAATTATAACTTGTAACAGACAATATAATATGAACATTAACAGTAATACTACCAACCCAGTTATATTAATAATCAGTAAGCCTGTCTTGACAGAAAGATCACACTCCTCCCTCCCCTATTGTTAACCCACCTTTAAATCAGAGGTGTGATACAGTCTCATGATCATATTAACTAATTGCTAGAGAGGATTATATTTCAATAAGAGGGGGGAGGGGGTATTTTCATATCTTAACCCTTCTTTTTATTACTTGTCACTCAATGCTAAACACTTATTCACTATGATTTGTGATAATGGATCAGTTTAGCTTAATATAGAACTGTGTTATTGTTACTTGTTTGCCACCCATTTCACAAAGGAGATGATAAAGTGTATTGTTTCAATGTTGAATATTAAATGTTGAACATGAGAAATATTACTTCATGGGTTAGTGTTAACACCACTTTCAACAATATTTAAGTTATATAGTGGAGGAAACCTAGAGTACTCAGAGAAAACCTGCCACAAGTCACTGACAAACTTTATCACAAAATGTTGTATTGAATACACCTGGCCTTGAGCGGGATTCAAACTCACAACTTTATGGCGATAGACACTGATTGCACCTGGTAGATATAACTACCATACAATCACGACCATGACAGCTCTGAAATATTACTTCAAATTTTTTATTATTAATTTTGATAGATATCCCCCATGTTCACCTCTTTCAAGACAGGTATCACTGTATATAAATAAAAATAAAACATTTCCCAGCTTTTTGCATGGTTTTGGCATAATATATTATAACTCAATATACCAATGTATACTTCTATTTCTTTTCAAAGTTAGAGTACCGTAGTAATTTATTTAAGATGTTGTGTTTTTTTACTCAGTTCCTGTTTCCAGTTAGCATGTAGTACCATTTTTTTTCTCTCTCTCTTACCAGTAGACATTTTTGGTAGTATTTTCTTAAAACAAAAGTGAATTTCACAAGGAACTTTTTATAGTTTGTTAAATATTAAATAGGTCAAACATAGAGACATTTACATGCATTATTTGATGTAGGAATTAAACTGACATTATTTCTAGACATTAATTGATGTAGGAATTAAACTGACATTATTTCTAGACATTATTTGATGTAGGAATTAAACTGACATTATTTATAGACATTAATTGATGTAGGAATTAAACTGACATTATTTCTAGACATTAATTGATGTAGGAATTAAACTGACATTATTTCTAGACATTATTTGATGTAGGAATTAAACTGACATTATTTCTAGACATTAATTGATGTAGGAATTAAACTGACATTATTTCTAGACATTATTTGATGTAGGAATTAAACTGACATTATTTCTAGACATTATTTGATGTAGGAATTAAACTGACATTATTTCTAGACATTATTTGATGTAGGAATTAAACTGACATTATTTCTAGACATTATTTGATGTAGGAATTAAACTGACATTATTTCTAGACATTAATTGATGTAGGAATTAAACTGACATTATTTCTAGACATTATTTGATGTAGGAATTAAACTGACATTATTTCTAGACATTAATTGATGTAGGAATTAAACTGACATTATTTCTAGACATTATTTGATGTAGGAATTAAACTGACATTATTTCTAGACATTAATTGATGTAGGAATTAAACTGACATTATTTCTAGACATTATTTGATGTAGGAATTAAACTGACATTATTTCTAGACATTAATTGATGTAGGAATTAAACTGACATTATTTCTAGACATTATTTGATGTAGGAATTAAACTGACATTATTTCTAGACATTAATTGATGTAGGAATTAAACTGACATTATTTCTAGACATTATTTGATGTAGGAATTAAACTGACATTATTTCTAGACATTAATTGATGTAGGAATTAAACTGACATTATTTCTAGACATTATTTGATGTAGGAATTAAACTGACATTATTTCTAGACATTAATTGATGTAGGAATTAAACTGACATTATTTCTAGACATTATTTGATGTAGGAATTAAACTGACATTATTTCTAGACATTAATTGATGTAGGAATTAAACTGACATTATTTCTAGACATTAATTGATGTAGGAATTAAACTGACATTATTTCTAGACATTATTTGATGTAGGAATTAAACTGACATTATTTCTAGACATTAATTGATGTAGGAATTAAACTGACATTATTTCTAGACATTATTTAATGTAGGAATTAAACTGACATTATTTCTAGACATTATTTGATGTAGGAATTAAACTGACATTATTTCTAGACATTATTTGATGTAGGAATTAAACTGACATTATTTCTAGACATTATTTGATGTAGGAATTAAACTGACATTATTTCTAGACATTAATTGATGTAGGAATTAAACTGACATTATTTCTAGACATTATTTGATGTAGGAATTAAACTGACATTATTTCTAGACATTAATTGATGTAGGAATTAAACTGACATTATTTCTAGACATTATTTGATGTAGGAATTAAACTGATATTATTTCTAGACATTAATTGATGTAGGAATTAAACTGACATTATTTCTAGACATTATTTGATGTAGGAATTAAACTGACATTATTTCTAGACATTAATTGATGTAGGAATTAAACTGACATTATTTCTAGACATTATTTGATGTAGGAATTAAACTGACATTATTTCTAGACATTAATTGATGTAGGAATTAAACTGACATTATTTCTAGACATTATTTGATGTAGGAATTAAACTGACATTATTTCTAGACATTAATTGATGTAGGAATTAAACTGACATTATTTCTAGACATTATTTGATGTAGGAATTAAACTGACATTATTTCTAGACATTAATTGATGTAGGAATTAAACTGACATTATTTCTAGACATTATTTGATGTAGGAATTAAACTGACATTATTTCTAGACATTAATTGATGTAGGAATTAAACTGACATTATTTCTAGACATTAATTGATGTAGGAATTAAACTGACATTATTTCTAGACATTAATTGATGTAGGAATTAAACTGACATTATTTCTAGACATTAATTGATGTAGGAATTAAACTGACATTATTTGATGCAGGAATTAAACTGACATTATTTCTAGACATTAATTGATGTAGGAATTAAACTGACATTATTTCTAGACATTATTTGATGTAGGAATTAAACTGACATTATTTCTAGACATTAATTGATGTAGGAATTAAACTGACATTATTTCTAGACATTAATTGATGTAGGAATTAAACTGACATTATTTCTAGAAATTATTTGATGTAGGAATTAAACTGACATTATTTCTAGACATTATTTGATGTAGGAATTAAACTGACATATTTCTAGACATTATTTGATGTAGGAATTAAACTGACATTATTTCTAGACATTAATTGATGTAGGAATTAAACTGACATTATTTCTAGACATTAATTGATGTAGGAATTAAACTGACATTATTTCTAGAAATTATTTGATGTAGGAATTAAACTGACATTATTTCTAGACATTATTTGATGTAGGAATTAAACTGACATTATTTCTAGACATTATTTGATGTAGGAATTAAACTGACATTATTTATAGACATTAATTGATGTAGGAATTAAACTGACATTATTTCTAGACATTAATTGATGTAGGAATTAAACTGACATTATTTCTAGACATTATTTGATGTAGGAATTAAACTGACATTATTTCTAGACATTAATTGATGTAGGAATTAAACTGACATTATTTCTAGACATTATTTGATGTAGGAATTAAACTGACATTATTTCTAGACATTATTTGATGTAGGAATTAAATTGACATTATTTCTAGACATTATTTGATGTAGGAATTAAACTGACATTATTTCTAGACATTATTTGATGTAGGAATTAAACTGACGTTATTTCTAGACATTAATTGATGTAGGAATTAAACTGACATTATTTCTAGACATTATTTGATGTAGGAATTAAACTGACATTATTTCTAGACATTAATTGATGTAGGAATTAAACTGACATTATTTCTAGACATTATTTGATGTAGGAATTAAACTGACATTATTTCTAGACATTAATTGATGTAGGAATTAAACTGACATTATTTCTAGACATTATTTGATGTAGGAATTAAACTGACATTATTTCTAGACATTAATTGATGTAGGAATTAAACTGACATTATTTCTAGACATTATTTGATGTAGGAATTAAACTGACATTATTTCTAGACATTAATTGATGTAGGAATTAAACTGACATTATTTCTAGACATTATTTGATGTAGGAATTAAACTGACATTATTTCTAGACATTAATTGATGTAGGAATTAAACTGACATTATTTCTAGACATTATTTGATGTAGGAATTAAACTGACATTATTTCTAGACATTAATTGATGTAGGAATTAAACTGACATTATTTCTAGACATTATTTGATGTAGGAATTAAACTGACATTATTTCTAGACATTAATTGATGTAGGAATTAAACTGACATTATTTCTAGACATTAATTGATGTAGGAATTAAACTGACATTATTTCTAGACATTATTTGATGTAGGAATTAAACTGACATTATTTCTAGACATTAATTGATGTAGGAATTAAACTGACATTATTTCTAGACATTATTTAATGTAGGAATTAAACTGACATTATTTCTAGACATTATTTGATGTAGGAATTAAACTGACATTATTTCTAGACATTATTTGATGTAGGAATTAAACTGACATTATTTCTAGACATTATTTGATGTAGGAATTAAACTGACATTATTTCTAGACATTAATTGATGTAGGAATTAAACTGACATTATTTCTAGACATTATTTGATGTAGGAATTAAACTGACATTATTTCTAGACATTAATTGATGTAGGAATTAAACTGACATTATTTCTAGACATTATTTGATGTAGGAATTAAACTGATATTATTTCTAGACATTAATTGATGTAGGAATTAAACTGACATTATTTCTAGACATTATTTGATGTAGGAATTAAACTGACATTATTTCTAGACATTAATTGATGTAGGAATTAAACTGACATTATTTCTAGACATTATTTGATGTAGGAATTAAACTGACATTATTTCTAGACATTAATTGATGTAGGAATTAAACTGACATTATTTCTAGACATTATTTGATGTAGGAATTAAACTGACATTATTTCTAGACATTAATTGATGTAGGAATTAAACTGACATTATTTCTAGACATTATTTGATGTAGGAATTAAACTGACATTATTTCTAGACATTAATTGATGTAGGAATTAAACTGACATTATTTCTAGACATTATTTGATGTAGGAATTAAACTGACATTATTTCTAGACATTAATTGATGTAGGAATTAAACTGACATTATTTCTAGACATTAATTGATGTAGGAATTAAACTGACATTATTTCTAGACATTAATTGATGTAGGAATTAAACTGACATTATTTGATGCAGGAATTAAACTGACATTATTTCTAGACATTAATTGATGTAGGAATTAAACTGACATTATTTCTAGACATTATTTGATGTAGGAATTAAACTGACATTATTTCTAGACATTAATTGATGTAGGAATTAAACTGACATTATTTCTAGACATTAATTGATGTAGGAATTAAACTGACATTATTTCTAGAAATTATTTGATGTAGGAATTAAACTGACATTATTTCTAGACATTATTTGATGTAGGAATTAAACTGACATATTTCTAGACATTATTTGATGTAGGAATTAAACTGACATTATTTCTAGACATTAATTGACCAGCAATAATATCAATGTATATGAACAAGAGAGGAAATCACATTTTATACTTAAATAATAAATTAAGATAAAAGAAAACAACTATCATGGCTGCTCTTCATCAGACAATCACTGTAGTGTCTACAGTAATGAACATAACTTATAGATATGTTTAACATAAAAAATCATTATCAAATTAAAGAACAGGGAAAATTGATATTTGCTACTTAACGGTGTATAAAACCAGTGTAAAAGAGACATGTCAAAGACAGGCCATGATTTGAATTGACATGAAATGTCTTAAGCATCCTACTACAGGAAGCCACTATAAGACTATAAACGTACTGATCCAGAAGACAATGTCTTAAGAATTCTACTACAGGAAGCCACTATAAGACTATAAATGTACTGATCCAGAAGACAATGTCTTAAGAATTCTACTACAGGAAGCCACTATAAGACTATAAACGTACTGATCCAGAAGACAATGTCTTAAGAATTCTACTACAGGAAGCCACTATAAGACTATAAACGTACTGATCCAGAAGACAAGAAGACAATATCTTAATAGGGTTTTAAAGTTGCTCCCTTGAGGTTAAGCTATATTCCTCTACTGGAAAGTTCAAAAAGTAACATTAGATATAATCTTGCAGGCAGAACCAACGATTTCAGAAACATTTACTCAATTGGGAAATACATAATTTCACAATAGACAGGCAATATTTCATATACTAGTTTCTCTCTGTTGGTCATCTTTTACAGTCATAAATAGAATTATGAAATCTGTTTTATTTCGTTGTTGAATATTATTTAAGTATGTATTAATGTAACAGGGAAATCTGGCTAAAGAAATTAAATCTTAAGCGACCATTGTTTTTATTGCTGTTCTTTATCCTTCATATTTGTTGCAAAGAAATGTTTAATAATTTTTATAAAGACAGATCTTGATATAAGTGAACATTTAAGTAATCAATCTGAAACGAGTAAAAATGAAATGTGAAGGAAATGTGCTGTTACATTATTTTTCTACATCTTGAGTAGCTATTATTTATAAGGTATTATTTGTAAATTAATTTGTTATTAAAATTTAATTAAATTAATTTTGTCATATGATGATATATTATTATTATTATTTTTATTTATTATTATTTTTTGTCTTACAGGAAACATCATTATCTGGTTCTAAACCTTCATCATCACGTTCCACGTCTACTTCAAGTTCTAAAAGTTTACCTTTCAAAACAACCGTCACACAAGTTGTCGTCACAAGGAAATCTGAATCCTCCTCACATGGAACAGCTATTAATGGAAATGAACTGTCACCGTGGCACGTCAAATCACCTGAAAATAAGACTGTTGAGCGTAAAGTTACTTTAACAACAGAATTGTGAACGTAAAGTCACCCAAATAACAGAATTGTAAACGTAAAGTCACCCAAATAACAGAATTGTGAATGTAGTCACCTAAACAACAGAATTGTGAGGCATTTTAATTACAGTTTGTTTTGGATCAGGCAAAGATAAAGCTTTTTTTTTTTTACCTACAGTGTAATTTGTGATAATTAGCAATTCAAAATTATAGGATTTGACAGAGAAAGAAAGATTTTACCTAAATCTTAATAGAGGAATTGTAACTAAAAATAGAAATAAATATATTTTTCGTGGCCTTGATGATGATTGGTTGCATCTGTTATTATTGTATTTAATGTATATATTTTATATAAAGCTTCAGCCGTTCAGCTCAGCATCAATTCAGTGTTCAAATTATTGACAGAAATTATTTGTCATGGTGACCATTTGTCTTAGACTCTTTAAATTGTATATATAGGTCTTTAGACACTTTAAAAGATTAAATAAGATTTATACATTGTGATGGAAGACTGGTATATATTTAAAGACATTTAGAGAAAATCTTTCCACATGATTGTTTTTGTTACATATTTTTAATGCAGCATATCATTGCCTTTATAATAACACATATTATTTTATAGGGTTATTTTCTATCTACCATATCAACTTGAAAGCATTCTATTTTTATTGCTTAGGGATCAAGTGCTTCTATAATTACTTTGTTGTTGTTGTTTTTTAATTTAAAATTACACAATATTATAATAGAAATTTAATGCTTTTTTTACACAGTAAAATATATTTTTGTTTTTAAATAATGGTTGTGAAATAGTTAAAATGTTGTTAAATAAGAGAGAATAATTATGTGGTAGTGTTTTCAATCAGTTTTGATCTTTATAAATATGTTTGATATAGATATTTCTCTTAATTTTGTAATTTTTGGGATTGGTTATGTAAAATAAACATGTACACGATCAACATCTTTTACTCAAATTGATATATTTGAATCTTTACTATATTTCCATGTTAAACCTGTCCCTTATATTCTAACATAAGTATTAACTATATATAGATCTGTTTGTAATATGACTTGGGAACAATATTTTTATTTTATTACAATTACCTTTTAAAGGGTCTTGTTTTTCATCCATATGTAAATCTTATTGTCATTACTATATCATTAGATTACAGTCCATAGAAATTCCAATGTCTTATGTATATATACAATGTATACAATATACGTACATTGTCGGTAAATATAAAATTTATTTGTACAAGCTTTAGAAACAGGCCGAATAGCGAGCCTTTGGCGAGCTTTTTCAGGCCTGTTTCGCAGCGAGTACAAATTAATTTTATATTTAACTACAATGTACGTATTTTGTGTTTATCCTGCAATGTCAAAAAAGTCGGAAAACTTGTCAAATTTAAGCAAAAAGGACAGAAACAAGCGTCATTCCTCGCCTTTCATAAATGTTGTCAAGGGTGTCTTCTTCGTGGTCCGTGTTACATTAGTACCAGTTTCATACTTGTCTGCGCCCTCTGCTGTACATAGCTACAGGGTACCAGGAAAGTTTGTTCGTATAGTATGAAAAGTTTATTAAAAAATGTTTTCGTATAGCATATTTGTACAGCAAATGTACTGATTGCAGGATAAAAGACATAACATTTTGAAATATTGATGTTATAGCTATAATTATATTTACCACTGTTAAATTATCAATTTATTAGCCAAAATGGATCATAATTGTCAACTGATGGATGTCTACCAGTGTCAATGTGTGGGTGTTTCTACCTCTTATCAATGTATAGAGGTAGAGGTTGACAGCCTTATGTATTGCCAATATAGCATCTGGGAGGGACACTGTGAAAATGACCCATTAATTTGAAGATTTTATAAAAAAGAATGGCACATGACATTCTCCTTTGTGCACATTTATTAGAACATATCGTGCACAAATTCTCAACAAATCATCCCTGTTTGTATTATAAAGAGGTCATTTGGCCCCCTTTTACATAATCTTAAAGACAACCTTGCAGTCACAAGGTGTCAAACATACTGATTACCTGTTTATATAAACTGGTGATATCTATAACATTAAAATAGATTGGTAAACTAAAATAGGACAAGATAATTAGTAGATTAGGTTAGAATGATGCATATTTAATTAAAAATGATGATTGGTAGGAAAATAGTTGCAAGTACTCATTTAAAATGAAAAAATAACACTCTTAATTGTAAGTTTTTTCTTACCTTCACTGTTCTTGTCTGTTGTTTTTTTTAAATAAAACTGTAATATTTTCTTTAAAAATAATATTGAGAATGGACCAATCAGTTTACTAAAGTAAAGGACAAAAAAATTATATAAACATCTAAAAAGTGAGGATATTTTACCTAGTCATTAAGCTACGCATCAAAATAATAAAATAAAATGATTCTAGTCTTAAAAGCAAGTTGTGAGTTAAACAGAAAAGTTGCTTTGTAAATATTTGAAAGCAGTAGGTTGTAGTTGATATATATATCTGGAAAATAATGACAGAAGTGAGTAAAAAATTTCTGAAATTCAATTTTGAATTTTAAAGTAGAACTGTTGCTAAGGACAGTCCTTAACAACCAAACTGTGGCTTGATTTACCTCTTCAAGTACAATGTATTAAGAGAATAAGAAATATTTATGTAAATACCCCTTGATTTTTCGTAATGTTTCGTGGCAACAGAGGTGAAGGAAGGGATAATTTTGTATACAAATATATAACTAACTGTAAGAGATGTTTATTACACAAAATAAGTACTATATATATAATATAAACCAACAGTTTTACTTAAAGGACACAGATAGTATTAAAGTTGTGATATTAAGGGGTTACTAGTATATATAAATCAGAGGGTGTAAATGGTTTCATGTTATAATAGTCAATAGCTGTGGTCTAAAATTTATTCCTTCTACACAACATAGTTTGAATTTGATAACAATTTTTTATAACTTTTTAAGACAAGCATTTACATTTTAGGTTGTGAATTATGATTAATATTCTGTAAAGTTGAAAAAATTATGTATAAAATATACTTTCTATTTAACCCCTTTCTTTGTTTTGTATTGTAAAGCATGGGTTAACTTTACACATAGTGTTTACACTAACTCTACACATAAGTACGAATCAGAAATTAACCTTGTATTTTCTTAAAAGTCACTGAAAAAGATCTGGTTTATTTAAAGTGAGCGTCAATAGTTATGTTTGGGAGACATATTGTGTTTGCTCCGATTCTTATTATTCTTCTTTCTTTCTTTCTTTCTTTCTTTCTTCCGTCAAAAGTTTGTCCGACACATTTCTCTGAGATGCCTAGATAAAACTTTATGAAACCTTGTAGGAATATCATATGCCATGTGAAGTTGTGCCTTTAAGGGTTGATTTTTTTTTTAAATGGCTGCCGTTGCCATGGAAACGGCCAAAATGCTAAAAAAAATGAAAAACACAAAAATGATCATAGCAGGTTACTCACCAAACAGAAATTGATGAAACTTGATAGGAACAACATCCACATCTAGTGGAACGAGATAAGTAAAAAAAAATCGGAATTGGTTGGACAAACTTTGCCGCATTTGCCATGGAAACAAAAAAGGGGGGATTTAAAAAAAAATTTGGATTTCTTTCATCAAACTTCATACATATTTACACATACAATCAAACCAGTATTAAACGGTCACCTTTGGGACTAAGAAAAAGTGGTCTTTTGTTACATGTGACCTCATAAAAGACATTCAATTAATTTGAAAATTTTTATGACAGTACAAGAAAAAGGTGACCTTTTTAATACAGGTGACTGCTATATAGAGGTGACCTGATGGGCAGATTAGACTTAAGTATTCTGTTTCTGGTTTTCTTTCTGTTGTTTTATTTATAGAAGTATGTAAATCTAGGTTGTGACATTTTTTGACCATTCCTTTTTAGCCTGGGTGATTTACACATTTTATACATTATTAATTTGACTTATAAATCTATTCCATCCTAGGTTATTACAATGTTATACTATTTTTAAAATGTCTTGTGACTTGTTGTGTCTACAATATATTTATATCAATTTGTCTTTTAAAGGGACTCATAATGGACGTTAATTGTTGAATTTTACTGGGTTTTATTTGACTGAAACATTCATATCCAAGCTTGTTTCCATATCATATCTTGTATGTTCCATATCAAAGCTTGTTTCCATATCATATCTTGTATGTTCCATATCCAAGCTTGTTTCCATATCTTGAATTACATATCCAATATCAGTCAAATAAAACAATGAAACTTTGCTAAATAGTATCCATAGTAACTGTTTCATTTTTACAAGCAATATTGTATAATAAATTACATTGCTCCATTTGTTAGAAAACAAGCTCAAGAATGTTTACCCATTATTTCTGTGCTTCAAACAATTGACAAATTTGATTAAAACTACAGTATGATTCACTGCAACACTACATTAATCAAGTATTAAAATTTAAATATGTCTTAGAATTTGATAGATAATTGAGAAAAAACACAGGAGTATTCTGTTTATTGATCTATTGGACAGAAAAACTAACTCGACATAAATATCGTCATTATACAGAATTATGCCATTTTTAATTTTTCAATTTTGATAGGTTTCATTTACTAAAAATTTCTATGCAATACACAAAAATTACCCTTTTTCCAATGAATTAATGACTTTCTTTACTTATAGCAATTCTGATTTTGTGATATAAAATTGAGCCTTGCCACTATAGGGATACTGTTGTCATAGCAATGTTAATTATTGTAAAGCTTGTTATATTTATGTGCTATAATGAGCTTGTTTTCATGTCATGCAATTAAATCATGAATTATAAAAAAAAATGTTTTGTTTATTTTGTTAGAGAGGATATGGGTGTCTGTCAATGAACATGAGAGACTATCCAACATTACACTTAGACACAAATTAAAGTAAAGGAACAACTTGTAGTAAGAAAGGATATGGATGTAAATGAACATGAGAGACTATCTAACATTACACTTAGACACAAATTAAAGTAAAGGAACAACTTGTTGTAAGAAAGGATATAGATGTAAATGAACATGAGAGACTATCTAACATTACACTTAGACACAAATTAAAGTAAAGTAACAGTTTGTAGTAAGAAAGGATATGAATGTAAATGAACATGGAAGACTATCTAACATTACACTTAAGATACAAATTTAAAGTAAAGGAACAGTTTGTAGTAAGAAAGGATATGAATGTAAATGAACATGGGAGACTATCTAGTATTACACTTAGACACAAATTAAAGTAAAGGAACAGCTTGTAGTAAGAAAGGATATGGATGTAAATGAACATGAGAGACTATCTAACATTACACTTAGACACAAATTAAAGTAAAGTAACAGTTTGTAGTAAGAAAGGATATGAATGTAAATGAACATGGGAGACTATCTAACATTACACTTAAGATACAAATTTAAAGTAAAGGAACAGTTTGTAGTAAGAAAGGATATGAATGTAAATGAACATGGGAGACTATCTAGTATTACACTTGGACACAAATTAAAGTAAAGGAACAGCTTGTAGTAAGAAAGGATATAGATGTAAATGAACATGAGAGACTATCCAGCATTACACTTAGACACAAATTAAAGTAAAGGAACATGAGAGACTATCCAACATTACACTTAGACATATATTAAAGTAAAGGAACATGAGAGACTGTCCAACATTACACTTAAACATATATTATAGTAAAGGAACATGAGAGACTATCCAACATTATACTTAGACATATATTAAAGTAAAGGAACATGAGAGACTGTCCAGCATTACACTTAGACATATATTAAAGTAAAGGAACATGAGAGACTATCCAACATTACACTTAGACATATATTAAAGTAAAGGAACATGAGAGACTATCCAACATTACACTTAGACATATTAAAGTAAAGGAACAGCTTGTAGTAAGAAAGGATATAGATGTAAATGAACATGAGAGACTATCCAGCATTACACTTAGACACAAATTAAAGTAAAGGAACATGAGAGACTATCCAACATTACACTTAGACATATGTTAAAGTAACGGAACATGAGAGACTATCCAGCATTACACTTAGACATATACTAAAGTAAAGGAACATGAGAGACTATCCAACATTACACTTAGACATATATTAAAGTAAAGGAACATGAGAGACTATCCAGCATTACACTTAGACATATGTTAAAGTAAAGGAACATGAGAGACTGTCCAGCATTACACTTAGACACAAATTAAAGTAAAGGAACATGAGAGACTATCCAGCATTACACTTAGACATGTATTAAAGTAAAGGATCATGAGAGACTGTCCAGCATTACACTTAGACACAAATTAAAGTAAAGGAACAGCTTGTAGTAAGAAAGGATATAGATGTAAATGAACATGAGAGACTATCCAGCATTACACTTAGACACAAATTAAAGTAAAGGAACATGAGAGACTATCCAACATTACACTTAGACATATGTTAAAGTAACGGAACATGAGAGACTATCCAGCATTACACTTAGACATATACTAAAGTAAAGGAACATGAGAGACTATCCAACATTACACTTAGACATATATTAAAGTAAAGGAACATGAGAGACTATCCAGCATTACACTTAGACATATGTTAAAGTAAAGGAACATGAGAGACTGCCCAGCATTACACTTAGACACAAATTAAAGTAAAGGAACAGCTTGTAGTAAGAAAGGATATACATGTAAATGAACATGAGAGACTATCCAGCATTACACTTAGACATGTATTAAAGTAAAGGATCATGAGAGACTGTCCAGCATTACACTTAGACACAAATTAAAGTAAAGGAACAGCTTGTAGTAAGAAAGGATATAGATGTAAATGAACATGAAAGACTATCCAGCATTACACTTAGACACAAATTAAAGTAAAGGAACATGAGAGACTATCCAACATTACACTTAGACATATATTAAAGTAAAGGATCATGAGAGACTATCCAACATTACACTTGGACATATATTAAAGTAAAGGAACATGAGAGACTATCCAGCATTACACTTAAACACAAATTAAAGTAAAGGAACAGCTTGTAGTAAGAAAGGATATAGATGTAAATGAACATGGGAGACTATCCAGCATTACACTTAGACACAAATTAAAGTAAAGGAACAGGTGGTAGTGAGAAAGGATATGGATGAAATAAACATAAGAGGCTATCCAACATTAAATCTCAGCTATGTTTTTATTACATTCAGAGAGCCGTGTAATAATCTAGGACTAGAATGAGATGATATTGCATGGCTTTATGTATGTTTTTATTACACTCAGAGAGCCATGTAATAATCTAGGACTAAAATGAGGTGATATTGCATGGCTTTATGTATGTTTTTATTACATTCAGAGAGCCGTGTAATAATCTAGGACTAGAATGGGGTGATATTGCATGGCTTTATGTATGTTTTTATTACACTCAGAGAGCCGTGTAATAATCTAGGACTAGAATGAGGTGATATTGCATGGCTTTATGTATGTTTTTATTACACTCAGAGAGCCGTGTAATAATCTAGGACTAGAATGAGGTGATATTGCATGGCTTTATGTATGTTTTTATTACACTCAGAGAGCCGTGTAATAATCTAGGACTAGAATGAGGTGATATTGCATGGCTTTATGTATGTTTTTATTACACTCAGAGAGCCGTGTAATAATCTAGGACTAGAATGAGGTGATATTGCATGGCTTTATGTATGTTTTTATTACACTCAGAGAGCCGTGTAATAATCTAGGACTAGAATGAGGTGATATTGCATGGCTTTATGTATGTTTTTATTACACTCAGAGAGCCGTGTAATAATCTAGGACTAGAATGAGGTGATATTGCATGGCTTTATGTATGTTTTTATTACATTCAGAGAGCCGTGTAATAATCTAGGACTAGAATGAGGTGATATTGCATGGCTTTATGTATGTTTTTATTACATTCAGAGAGCCGTGTAATAATCTAGGACTAGAATGAGGTGATATTGCATGGCTTTATGTATCTTTTTTTTACACTCAGAGAGCCGTGTAATAATCTAGGACTAGAATGAGGTGATATTGCATGGCTTTATGTATGTTTTTATTACACTCAGAGAGCCGTGTAATAATCTAGGACTAGAATGAGGTGATATTGCATGGCTTTATGTATGTTTTTATTACATTCAGAGAGCCGTGTAATAATCTAGGACTAGAATGAGGTGATATTGCATGGCATTATGTATGTTTTTATTACACTCAGAGAACCGTGTAATAATCTAGGACTAGAATGAGGTGATATTGCATGGCTTTATGTATGTTTTTATTACACTCAGAGAGCCGTGTAATAATCTAGGACTAGAATGAGGTGATATCGCATGGCTTTATGTATGTTTTTATTACACTCAGAGAGCCGTGTAATAATCGAGGACTAGAATGAGGTGATATTGCATGGCTTTATGTATGTTTTTATTACACTCAGAGAGCCGTGTAATAATCTAGGACTAGAATGAGGTGATATTGCATGGCTTTATGTATGTTTTTATTACACTCAGAGAGCCGTGTAATGATCTAGGACTAGAATGAGGTGATATTGCATGGCTTTATTTATGTTTTTATTACACTCAAGAGAGCCGTGTAATAATCTAGGACTAGAATGAGGTGATATTGCATGGCTTTATGTATGTTTTTATTACACTCAGAGAGCCGTGTAATAATCTAGGACTAGAATGAGGTGATATTGCATGGCTTTATGTATGTTTTTATTACACTCAGAGAGCCGTGTAAATAATCTAGGACTAGAATGAGGTGATATTGCATGGCTTTATGTATGTTTTTATTACACTCAGAGAGCCGTGTAATAATCTAGGACTAGAATGAGGTGATATTGCATGGCTTTATGTATGTTTTTATTACATTCAGAGAGCCGTGTAATAATCTAGGACTAGAATGAGGTGATATTGCATGGCTTTATGTTGCATATTATTATCTTATTCCCGGTTATGTGTGAAAGTTGGGATGTTATTCGGATGCAGAGAACACTAGCACTGCTGCATCAGTTCACTAAGAGAGAAGGTTTTGGCCCACTGCATCAGTTCACTAAGAGAGGAGGTTTGGGCCCACTGCATCAGTTCACTAAGAGAGGAGGTTTGGGCCCACTGCATCAGTTCACTAAGAGAGGAGGTTTGGACCCACTGCATCAGTTCACTAAGAGAGGAGGTTTGGGCCCACTGCATCAGTTCACTAAGAGAGGAAGTTTGGATCCACTGTATCAGTTCACTAAGAGAGGAGGTTTGGGCCCACTGCATCAGTTCATTAAGAGAGGAGGTTTGGGCCCACTGCATCAGTTCACTAAGAGAGGAGGTTTGGGCCCACTGCATCAGTTCACTAAGAGAGGAGGTTTGGGCCCACTGCATCAGTTCACTAAGAGAGGTAGTTTGGGCCCATTGTATCAGTTCACTAACAGAGGAGGTTTGGGCCAATTGCATCAGTTCACTAAGAGAGGAGGTTTGGGCCCACTGCATCAGTTCACTAAGAGAGGAGGTTTTGGCCCACTGCATCAGTTCACTAAGAGAGGAAGTTTGGACCCACTGTATCAGTTCACTAAGAGAGGAGGTTTGGGTCCACTGCATCAGTTCATTAAGAGAGGAGGTTTGGGCCCACTGCATCAGTTCACTAAGAGAGGAGGTTTGGGCCCACTGCATCAGTTCACTAAGAGAGGAGGTTTGGGCCCACTGCATCAGTTCAATAAGAGAGGAGGTTTGGGCCCACTGCATCAGTTCACTAAGAGGAGGTTTGGGCCCACTGCATCAGTTCACTAAGAGAGGAGGTTTGGGCCCACTGCATCAGTTCACTAAGAGAGGAGGTTTGGGCCCACTGCATCAGTTCACTAAGAGAGGAAGTTTGAGCCCACTGCATCAGTTCACTAAGAGAGGAGGTTTGGGCCCACTGCATCAGTTCACTAAGAGAGGAGGTTTGGGCCCACTGCATCAGTTCACTAAGAGGATGTTTGGGCCCACTGCATCAGTTCACTAAGAGAGGAGGTTTGGGCCCACTGCATCAGTTCACTAAGAGAGGAGGTTTGGGCCCACTGCATCAGTTCACTAAGAGAGGAGGTTTGGGCCCACTGCATCAGTTCACTAAGAGAGGGGATTTGGGCCCACTGCATCAGTTCACTAAGAGAGGAGGTTTGGGCCCACTGCATCAGTTCACTAAGAGAGGAGGTTTGGGCCCATGAAACTAGTTTAACCCGCTACTTTTTATTGAAGTTCCTGTACCAAGCCAGCAAAGTGAGGGGTCATGTATATGTGTGTTGTGAAGTTCCTGTACCAAGCCAGCAAAGTGAGGGGTCACGTATATGTGTGTTGTGAAGTTCCTGCACCAAGCCAGCAAAGTGAGGGGTCATGTATATGTGTGTTGTGAAGTTCCTGTACCAAGCCAGCAAAGTGAGGGGTCATGTATATGTGTGTTGTGGATATCGATTTAGCATCTTTCGGCAAACATACAAACAAATGTACACAAAAATCTGCGATGGTCCGGTCATAAATGGTTTGATTTGAGCTTCTGTGTTGAACTTGAAATTATCAGTGTTATATTATGGAAAGAAAGTTGAAACAGTAATGGTCAGTGATTCCACCAATATCAACAAACGAACAATCTCCTCTGAAATCACTGAACACAAAAAGACCATGCTAACTATAATACATTAAAAGTCATGTTTTAGGAGGGATGGCCGGTGAGGATCGAAGGCTTTTATATAGTTTCAGTTGTTAAATAGTTCCCCTTTATATCTGTTTGATATTGTACGTTGTCTTGGTGTTCGTTTGTTTACCCTCATTTGAACCTTCTGTCACCAATATAGCAATTTGTGTTTTACCTTTTATAAATAGTATATACGTCATGTTAGGATCTGTATAGCTTGAGAACGTTACACATTATAATTACCCAAATATGATGACATTAGCTTACAAAATAAATTTAAAGTTTCGCATTATCTATTTGACATTAAAACGTAGCTTTTAAGTCATTTTTTCACAATCAACGATTCATTGATAGTATGGTTCATTTACTATATTAATATAACTACATATTATATATATATATATTAACATCAGAAGGAAATGTGTTACGGAAACACCCATCTATCGAAGGCAAAGTGTTACGGAAACGCCCATCTATCACACGATAAAGTAAGAAATAATCATGGTAAGTCTAAAGCTAATCATTTAGTATTTTCATTGGGAAACATTTCCTTCTTGTCAATTTTTGGTTATAGTATTGGTTTTAATTAACTATAGAACATACACATCTCTATCGGCCAAGAGATGCTAGCTCTTCCTAACATAGATATGTTTATTGTCAACCAAGGCTCTATTAAAAGAACGAGTGTTTATGCTGTTGTTTGATCTTTGTAGCCCATTTTCTCGAAAATATCCCCAGCCCAGACACAACTACATTTCATCCGTCTGATATTCTAGTCGATACGAAAATGAGAAACAAAAATGACTACACTGTCAGAATAGTTTAAAATCCAATAGAAAAATCTTAGAAAGGCAAAATGGATACTCCTAATACATACAACATTACAACTCAGTTTCCTGGCTTGGTACAAGCACTTCAGTTAAAAGTGGCGCGGTTAAACTAGTTTACTTGACCAAAACATCACTTCTTAGTGAAATGAGGCGGTCATGCGAGTGCTTTCCACGAGTAAATTACCACTATTAAACACACATGAAAAATAGACCGATTTTCCTATTGTAGACAATAAAGCGAAATCAAAATTGTATAATTGTTTCTATACTTCAAGTCTCTTTTAATTTTACATTTTCTAAAATAAAACCGTAAATCCAGTGCGCACGATGTCTTTCTGGAATAACCCTCAACATGTATATATACGTTCAAAGCCAAAACGCCTGAAAGCCAAATGATTTAAAAGAGTTAAAGCCTAAACAGTAAGGTCAAAATCAGCTAAGGTCACGTATGCCTGAGGTAGGAGAACCTTAGTTTTAAGAATACCGGTAATAGCTCGCCTCATGTGCGATGGACGGTGGTTTCGATCTCAGATGATGTCCTTTCCCTAGATAATTCTAAGTTTAGTTTTTTGTTGATAGCCTCTATCACATTGAGCTTGCAATAAAGGATACCGCAGATACAACTAGGTATGCTTCATGCCTTAACCTACACCTCGAAATTGACGTTAAGATTGAAACTGCGACAAAAGAGATGATTTCAATTTTCCCAATATGAACTTTCCACTTATAAGTAGCAACAATCCGGCAGCACTTGCATATGGAGTATCTTTCCGTTGATACGACATTCCAGAGCTTGTGGTTTCTATCATGGTTTCCTGGATAGAGAGATGTTGCTAACAATAAAGCTACTAAACCAAGTGTTCCTAGTGGTTAGGGAACAGTCATCACTTCGAAAGTTGTACGGGCACCACCATGATTTTGTTGACTGCTACGAAATTTCTGTGTCACAAATGACCATGGATATTGAGTGCCTGTCGTTATCACTATCTGCTGATTCATGACTTATCACCGAGTTTGTAACAAGAGTTGTACTATGGGTGCCACTAGTGGAGCAGGAACTGCACACCCTTCCGGAGAACATGAGTTCACTCGCGGTTATCAATGGGGTTTGTGTTGCTCAATCTTTAGTTTTTTGTGTGGTGTTTTATAGATCATTGTTTGTCATTTTGTTCTTTTTCTTTTGGCCATTGTATTTTCTGTCAGTCTTTTGGCCATTGTATTGTCTGTCAGTCTTTTGGCCATTGTATTTTCTGTCAGTCTTCGATTTACGACTTATGATTATCCTTTTGGTATTTTCTAACTGTTCTTATAATGCTGTTATTGGACTACACTTTTTTTAAACTAATTATAAATCTATTTGATGTTTGATGCACCGAGTCATCGTCTACATCGAGTATATTATAACTTCGTAGTGAGTTTTCAGTTAAGTACGAAGAGTTATCGTCCCTGATATTTAGTATCCTTTTTATGTTCTTTAAAAAAGAACTAATGCCTTAATATAATATAGATTTGACTTCAATTGTAGTTTTTTCTGTGGATATCTTTGTTCCTGTCATGGACGACATCTGGTAGCAGTGAACTACCATGTGCTAATAATATGACATCAGTAACACAGACAGGAAACATATGTTGTAATAATAGGTGTGCTGGTTTATCATATAGTCAGATATTACACAGATATCATGGCTTATTTTATATGAGAGATGACATTGATGGAATGATACAAAACTTAACCCAGTTACAGTCAAACCGACCGCCAGACAACAATCAAACACTGGCACAAGGAAGGAAACTTCGGAGTGATTACCGAAACAGTGATCTTGACAAATGTTGTCCTACGTAAGTTATATACTAAACACAGTTTATAATTTGTAAGTCGTCATTTATATATTGGGTGATTTCAATAAAAACGTAGATATAAAATTTAGTGCGCACGACGCGTTTCTGGAGTAACATTCATCAGGTACGTTTCTGGAGTAACATTCATCAGGTACGTTTCTGGAGTAACATTCATCAGGTACGTTTCTGGAGTAACATTCATCAGGTACGTTTCTGGAGTAACATTCATCAGGTACGTTTCTGGAGTAACATTCATCAGGTACGTTTCTGGAGTAACATTCATCAGGTACGTTTCTGGAGTAACATTCATCAGGTACGTTTCTGGAGTAACATTCATCAGGTACGTTTCTGGAGTAACATTCATCAGGTACGTTTCTGGAGTAACATTCATCAGGTACGTTACTGGAATAACATTCATCAGGTACGTTTCTGGAGTAACATTCATCAGGTACGCTCAAAGTCGAAAGGCTGGGAAAGCAAATAACTTAAAAACGATTGGTATTTTCATCTTTTTTATACTGTACTTTCTATGTTTTATGGATTCATCTTTGCAGCAGTTAAGGCCATTGTATTCTCTGTGTATTAGACTTGGGGCCTGGTACAGAGGTGTGATCTATAAATTGTAGACTTCACTGTTTAACACTATTTCATTTCAAATACAATTGTTTAAAGATAAGAAGTAAGTTATAGTTCATTAGTATAATATTGTTTTTATTTGACAGGCTTAGTACAGCTTTACTACTTAACATCCTTCCTAATATTTTTGGACAACCACGATTCATCATACACTTATTAGATAGAGTTCCCTCAATGTATCAATTCATACCACATGGACAATGTGTGTGAGTATTAATTTATAATTCTAACATAACCTCCTTCTTTCGCTTTGTTAACAAACGAGCGAGTTATCCATTCGGTATAATTTCATTAGCACATGCGCCGGTGAATGTGACTGACTTTTCCATTGGCAGCATAAATTGTGTGCGTCATTTTCCGTAAGCGTAAATATAAATTACCGTCTTCCAATCAAAGTATACTGCCGTATGTGTACTCTTTAGACATATCAGAATCGAAATAAATCATGGAAGTCAGAATGTGTTTTGAGTTTTAACATGGATTGGCTTCTGGATCGGGATAAAATACTAATATCCGCCAATCCATGTTAAAACTCCCAACACATTCTGGCTTCCATGACTTATTTCTGAATTATACCAGTTTAATGTTATAAATAAATCATATATCAATTCAGAAGCTCCTTACTTGTAAACCTACCAGTCACTATTAAGCTGGAGACCATAGTTATAATGATATACAAGTAATTATGTTTTCATTATCAGCACACATGTTTTCATTATCAGCACACATGTTTTCATTATCAGCACACATGTTTTCATTATCAATACACATGTTCTAGTTATATGTACACCTTTTGATTATCCCCACACACGTTTTGATTATGTGTACACACGTTTTGATCATCAGCACATATGCCTTGATCATATTTACACATGTTTTGATAATATGTACACATGTTGTGATCATATGTACACATGTTTTGAACATCAGTACACATATTTAGGTATTCAGTACACATGTGTTGATCATAAATACATATGTTTTGATTATCATTACATATGTTTTAATTATCATTACATATGTTTTTATTATCATTACATATGTTTTTATTATCATTACATATGTTTTTATCATCATTACATATGTGATAATCGTGATTTAAAAAAGTTCATGTACATGTTTTGATAGGTCTATATTCGTTTTTATATTCTTTCGTTGAAGGTTTGGTTATGGTGAGTGTACTGACTGTAGACAAATGCAAAGACTACAGCCACTGTTAGTAGTGGATCAGGATCATGAACCACCACGAGTTATATTTGATCTGTTTTATATTGATACATACTGTTCCTGTAATGAATTGTAGAGATTTAAAAACTTGTATGTTATTGTATGATTGTGTTATTAATTGGTATTAAGACATTTCAGGAATAAACAATATATGGCGATCTTAAGCTTAGCAGTGTACAAATAGACATTTGCATCAATTGATCGTAAGCTTAGCAATTATTGAATCACAAATTATGCACATTAATAAAGACAAGGATTTAGAGAAAGATTAATTCCTGAATTTCTAAAATAAACTTCCAACTGTAAATACAGACATTGGTAGTACTTTGACTAACATAACAATGTAAAACAGTCCACACAACTCGTGTCTAGAATTACCTACACCAGGTATTCTTAGAATAAAAATATGGTAAAGACAGCTCATATTGTGTGGTGTTTTTTTGTTTTGTTTTCCTTAGTCTTGTGTACGTTATGCTGCCAGTTTCTCTGGATTGTCACTTTTATATTGCCCCTTCGGTTTTCTCTAACGTTTATTTGTCCTGTGTCTTGTGTACCCTATGCTGCCAGTTTCTCTGGATTGTCACTTTTATATTGCCCCTTCGGTTTTCTCTAACGTTTATTTGTCCTGTGTCTTGTGTACCCTATGCTGCCAGTTTCTCTGGATTGTTCATTTTTTGATTGTCCCTTCGGTTTTTTCTAACGTTTATTTGTCCTGTGTCTTGTGTACCCTATGTTGCCAGTTTCTCTGGATTGTCACTTTTTGATTGCCCCTTCGGTATTCTCTAACGTTTATTTGTTTTGTGTCTTGTGTACCTTATGTTGCCAGTTTCTCTGGATTGTCACCTTTTGATTGCTCCTGCGGTATTCTCTAACGTTTATTTACAAGTCTTCCAGAACAGGAAACCTAATGGCATAAACAGGATAGCTCGGGAAGGGTTACGATATGCTTAGTGTAGCAGTGATTATGCAAAATGTTTGGAGCATGTAGAATACCAGGAGAGTAAACGCAAACAAACAAAACAACCTGAACCAAATGATGACAGGGAAGACATTAAAAATTAGACAGTCGTCAGCTTTATTTTATAAATTGATGTTGTAATTGTAATATAATATGCAACGTATGTCATTTTTGTTGGTATATTTTAAATATACATTTCGTTATGATTTTGTTCTCACTTTATTGTCGTTTTCCAAAGTAAAATATAATCTGGAATTTATCTTTTTATAGGGAAACAAAACTTGGAATTGATGATTTATTTGATTTCCGAATTACTTTAAGTAAAGATGTCTGAAACTATCACGCTGGTGTTCCACCATTTGCAATCCACACAAAATCATACAGACATATTTTATTTCGTACTAAACTGGATATACACATTGTGTTTACTATCACTGAGTAAACACCTCTGCCAGTGGACTATTAGACACCAGTAGTTAATATTTCGGCATTGGCATGATTTATAAGATGTCTGTGTATTACTGGAGTTAAGGTTCATTTCCCTCAGACATACCGTGCATTAGCTAATATTGGCTATCGTGTTACTGGAACTAAGGTTCATTTCCATCAGACATACCGCGCATTAGCTAATATTGGCTATCGTGTTACTGGAACTAAGGCTCATTTCCACCAGACATACCGCGCATTAGCTAATATTGGTTACCGTGTTACTGGAACTAAGGTTCATTTCTCTTAGACATACCGCGCATTAGCTAATATTTCGGCATTGGCATGATTTATAAGATGTCTGTGTATTACTGGAACTAAGGTTCATTTCCATCAGACATACCACGCATTAGCTAATATTGGTTACCGTGTTACTGGAACTAAGGTTCATTTCTCTCAGACATACCGCGCATTAGCTAATATTTCGGCATTGGCATGATTTATAAGATGTCTGTGTATTACTGGAACTAAGGTTCATTTCCCTCAGACATACCGTGCATTAGCTAATATTGGTTACCGTGTTACTGGAACAAAGGTTCATTTCCATCAGACATACCGCGCATTAGCTAATATTGGCTATCGTGTTACTGGAACTAAGGTTCATTTCCATCAGACATACCGCGCATTAGCTAATATTGGCTATCGTGTTACTGGAACTAAGGTTCATTTCCACCAGACATACCGCGCATTAGCTAATATTGGCTATCGTGTTACTGGAACTAAGGTTCATTTCCACCAGACATACCGCGCATTAGCTAATATTGGCTATCCTGTTACTGGAACTAAGGCTCATTTCCACCAGACATACCGCGCATTAGCTAATATTGGCTATCGTGATACTGAAACTAAGGTTCATTTCTCTCAGACATACCGCGCATTAGCTAATATTTCGGCATTGGCATGATTTATAAGATGTCTGTGTATTACCATCTTCGCTAGCCAAGGGTTACGATTCGGGTCCCCCTTCTCTCCACCCTTGGCGGATCTAGAATACATTTTGAAATTCGCGCGCAATGCCACCTGGTGGTTGATCGAAGTTGCGCCCCTTAGATAGTCGTCATCGCCAGCCAATCAGAATCGTTTTGTTATACGTATGTTGGAGAGTTAAGAATGGCAGCGCCCAGTGAAGAAAAACTTATTTGTGATAAATTTAATTTGGAAGCAGTTGCTGTCAACCAAGTGAAAAGTTTCAAAGCTTTGGCAAACGGGAAAGATGTTTTCATTGGAACCAAAACGGGAAGTGGCATCTTTGCTTACATTTCGTCGATAACATGTGCTCCGTGTAAAACGTCTTCTGATTGGATACGTGTACTGATAGCCGTAACCAATGAAATATTAAAGCGCGAATCCTCAAAATGTATTCTAGATCCGCCAAGGGTGGAGAGAAGGGGGACCCGAATTGTAACCCTTGGCTAGCGAAGATGGTGTATTACTGGAGCTAAGGTTCATTTCCCTCAGACATACCGCGCATTAGCTAATATTGGTTGTCCTGTTACTGGAGCTAAGGTTCATTTCCATCAGACATACCGCGCATTAGCTAATATTGGTTGTCCTGTTACTGGAACTAAGGTTCATTTCCCTCAGACATACCGCGCATTAGCTAATATTGGTTGTCCTGTTACTGGAACTAAGGTTCATTTCCATCAGACATACCGCGCATTAGCTAATATTGGTTGTCCTGTTACTGGAGCTAAGATTCATTTCCATCAGACATACCGCGCATTAGCTAATATTGGTTGTCCTGTTACTGGAACTAAGGTTCATTTCCATCAGACATACCGCGCATTAGCTAATATTGGTTGTCCTGTTACTGGAACTAAGGTTCATTTCCACCAGCCATACCGCGCATTAGCTAATACTGGTTATTCTGTTTATAGACGAAGACAAACAAAGCAAAAACACAACACAATATGCGTTGGACACAACGTTACGCAAACAAGCACAAATAACGTAAATAAGACATGAGTCCTCATACAAACAACTGGAGGAAAAGACAAACCAAACATCTTTTTCACGGAATTCATAGCGTAAGGACACATATATGACAACACAAAAAACTAAAACGACGAACCCAACCAAAAAAAGACAGGTGCTCGCGAAGGGTAAGCAGTTCCTGCTTCGTATAAGACACCCGCCGTATCACACATATATACAGGCAAGTCCGGTAAAACTCATGGCAGTGATAGAGGAAAGAAAACATCTACATAATATAAGGTGCAGAGGTATCGACCCGGTGATAGTAATAGTCCATCAGCAGAGGTATCGACCCTGTGATAGTAATAGTCCATCAGCAGAGGTATCGACACAGTGATAGTAATAGTCCATCAGCAGAGGTATCGATCCTGTGATAGTAATAGTCCATCAGCAGAGGTATCGACCCTGTGATAGTAATAGTCCATCAGCAGAGGTATCGACACAGTGATAGTAATAGTCCATCAGCAGAGGTATCGAGCCTGTGATAGTAATATCCCATCAGCAGAGGTATCGACCCTGTGAGAGTAATAGTCCATCAGCAGAGGTATCGACCCTGTGATAGTAATAGTCCATCAGCAGAGGTATCGACCCTGTGATAGTAATAGTCCATCAGCAGAGGTATCGACCCTGTGATGGTAATAGTCCACCAGCAGAGGTATCGACCAGGTGATAGTAATAATCCATCAGCAGAGGTATCGACCCTGTGATAGTAATAGTCCATCAGCAGAGGTATCGACCCTGTGATAGTAATAGTCCATCAGCAGAGGTATCGACACAGTGATAGTAATAGTCCATCAGCAGAGGTATCGACCCTGTGATAGTAATAATCCATCAGCAGAGGTATCGACCTTGTGATAGTAATAGTCCATCAGCAGAGGTATCGACACAGTGATAGTAATAGTCCATCAGCAGAGGTATCGACCCTGTGATAGTAATAGTCCATCAGCAGAGGTATCGACCCTGTGATAGTAATAGTCCATCAGCAGAGGTATCGACACAGTGATAGTAATAGTCCATCAGCAGAGGTATCGACCTTGTGATAGTAATAGTCCATCAGCAGAGGTATCGACACAGTGATAGTAATAGTCCATCAGCAGAGGTATCGACCCTGTGATAGTAATAGTCCATCAGCAGAGGTATCGACCCTGTGATAGTAATAGTCCATCAGCAGAGGTATCGACCCTGTGATAGTAATAGTCCATCAGCAGAGGTATCGACCCTGTGATAGTAATAGTCCATCAGCAGAGGTATCGACCCTGTGATAGTAATAGTCCATCAGCAGAGGTATCGACACAGTGATAGTAATAGTCCATCAGCAGAGGTATCGACACAGTGATAGTAATAGTCCATCAGCAGAGGTATCGATCCTGTGATAGTAATAGTCCATCAGCAGAGGTATCGACCCTGTGATAGTAATAGTCCATCAGCAGAGGTATCGACCCTGTGATAGTAATAGTCCATCAGCAGAGGTATCGACACAGTGATAGTAATAGTCCATCAGCAGAGGTATCGACACAGTGATAGTAATAGTCCATCAGCAGAGGTATCGATCCTGTGATAGTAATAGTCCATCAGCAGAGGTATCGATCCTGTGATAGTAATAGTCCATCAGCAGAGGTATCGACCCTGTGATAGTAATAGTCCATCAGCAGAGGTATCGATCCTGTGATAGTAATAGTCCATCAGCAGAGGTATCGATCCTGTGATAGTAATAGTTCATCAGCAGAGGTATCGACACAGTGATAGTAATAGTCCATCAGCAGAGGTATCGACCCTGTGATAGTAATAGTCCATCAGCAGAGGTATCGACACAGTGATAGTAATAGTCCATCAGCAGAGGTATCGATCCTGTGATAGTAATAGTCCATCAGCAGAGGTATCGACCCTGTGATAGTAATAGTCCATCAGCAGAGGTATCGATCCTGTGATAGTAATAGTCCATCAGCAGAGGTATCGATCCTGTGATAGTAATAGTCCATCAGCAGAGGTATCGACCAGGTGATAGTAATAGTCCATCAGCAGAGGTATCGACCCTGTGATAGTAAAGAAAACGTACATATCAAATTTAGTGGGAATAACCTTCATCTGGTACTCTCATAGTTAAAAGAAAGAAAGGCCAACAAATAATGATGCTAAAATTTTAGGAATTGTATTTCTTAAATATAATAGGGAAATGAAATGGCACATAATTAAATGAACTTTGTTTTATGCGTGTTTAACACCGGTTTGAACAATACGTTTGTTATCATTGTGTCTGTTAATCTTATTGGTAGAGGGAACCAGTGTAAGCTAGAGAAATCCACCAACCTGTCGCAGGTCACCGAGGGAACCAGTGCAAGCTAGAGAAAGCCACCAACCTGTCGCAGGTCACAGAGGGAACCAGTGTAAGCTACAGAAAGCAACCAACCTGTCGCAGGTCACAGAGGGAACCAGTGTAAGCTAGAGAAAGCCACCAACCTGTCGCAGGTCACCGAGGGAACCAGTGTAAGCTAGAGAAAGCCACAAACCTGTCGCAGGTCACCGAGGGAACCAGTGTAAGCTACAGAAAGCCACCAACCTGTCGCAGGTCACAGAGGGAACCAGTATAAGCTAGAGAAAGCCACCAACCTGTCGCAGGTCACCGATGGAACTAGTGTAAGCTAGAGAAAACCACCAACCTGTCGGAGGTCACCGAGGGAACCAGTGTAAGCTAGAGAAAGCCACCAACCTGTCGCAGGTCACAGAGGGAACCAGTGTAAACTAGAGAAAGCCACCAACCTGTCGCAGGTCACCGAGGGAACCAGTGTAAGCTAAAGAAAGCCACCAACCTGTCGCAGGTCACCGAGGGAATCAGTGTAAGATAGAGAAAGCCACCAACCTGTCGCAGGTCACCGAGGGAACCAGTGTAAGCTACAGAAAGCCGCCAACCTGTCGCAGGTCACAGAGGGAATCAGTGTAAGCTAGAGAAAGCCACCAACCTGTCGCAGGTCACAGAGGGAACCAGTGTAAGCCAGAGAAAGCTACCAACCTATCGCGGGTCACAGAGGGAACCAGTGTAAGCTAGAGAAAGTCACAAACCTGTAACAGGTCACAGAGGGAACCAGTTTAAGCTAGAGAAAGCCACAAACCTGTCGCAGGTCACAGAGGGAACCAGTGTAAGCTAGAGAAAGCCACCAACCTGTCGCAGGTCACAGAGGGAACCAGTGTAAACTAGAGAAAGCCACCAACCTGTCGCAGGTCACCGAGGGAACCAGTGTAAGCTAAAGAAAGCCACCAACCTGTCGCAGGTCACCGAGGGAATCAGTGTAAGATAGAGAAAGCCACCAACCTGTCACAGGTCACCGAGGGAACCAGTGTAAGCTAGAGAAAGCCACCAACCTGTCGCAGGTCACCGAGGGAACCAGTGTAAGCTAGAGAAAGCTACCAACCTGTCGCAGGTCATCGAGGGAACCAGTGTAAGCTAGAGAAAGCCACCAACCTGTCGCAGGTCACCGAGGGAACCAGTGTAAGCTAGAGAAAGCCAGCAACCTGTCGCAGGTCACCGAGGGAACCAGTGTAAGCTACAAAAAGCCACCAACCTGTCGCAGGTCACAGAGGGAACCAGTATAAGCTAGAGAAAGCCACCAACCTGTCGCAGGTCACCGAAGGAACCAGTGTAAGCTAGAGAAAACCACCAACCAGTCGCAGGTCACCGAGGTAACCAGTGTAAGCTAGAGAAAGCCACCAACCGGTCGCAGGTCACCGAGGGAACCAGTGTAAGCTAGAGAAAGCCACCAACCTGTCGCAGGTCACAGAGGGAACCAGTCTAAGCTAGAGGAAGCTACCAACCTATCGCGGGTCACAGAGGGAACCAGTGTAAGCTAGAGAAAGCCACACACCTGTAACAGGTCACAGAGGGAACCAGTGTAAGCTAGAGAAAGCCACCAACTTGTTGCAGGTCACCGAGGGAACCAGTGTAAGCTAGAGAAAGCGAACAACCTGTCTCAGGTCACCGAGGGAACCAGTGTAAACTAGAGAAAGCCACCAACCTGTCGCAAGTCACCTAGGGAACCAGTGTAAGCTAGAGAAAGCCACCAACCTGTCGCAGATCACCGAGGGAACCAGTGTAAGCTAGAGAAAGCCACCAACCTGTCGCAGATCACCGAGAGAACCAGTGTAAGCTAGAGATGGCCACCAACCTGTCGCAGATCACCGAGGGAACCAGTGTAAGCTAGAAAAAGCCACAAACCTGTCGCAGGTCACAGAGGGAACCAGTGTAAGCTAGAGAAAGCTACCAACATGTCGCAGGTCACCGAAGGAACCAGTTTAATCTAGAGAAAGCCACCAACCTGTCGCAGGTAACCGAGGGAACCAGTATAAGCTAGAGAAAGCCACCAACCTGTCGCAGGTCACAGAGGGAACCAGTGTAAGCTAGAGAAAGCCACCAACCTGTCGCAGGTCACCGAGGGAACCAGTTTAAGCTACAGAAAGCCGCCAACCTGTCGCAGGTCACCGAGGGAACCAGTGTAAGCTAGAGAAAGCCCCCAACCTGTCGCAGGTCACAGAGGGAACCAGTGTAAGCTAGAGAAAGCTACCAACCTATCGCGGGTCACAGAGGGAACCAGTGTAAGCTAGAGAAAGCCACCAACCTGTCGCAGGTCACCGAGGGAACCAGTGTAAGCTAGAGAAAGCCACCAACCTGTCGCAGGTCACAGAGGGAACCAGTGTAAGCTAGAGAAAGCCACCAACCTGTCGCAGGTCACCGAGGGAACCAATGTAAGCTAGAGAAAGCCACCAACCTGTCGCACGTCACCGAGGGAACCAGTGTAAGGTACAGAAAGCCACCAACCTGTCGCAGGTCACAGAGGGAACCAGTAAAACCACCAACCTGTCGCTGGTCACCGAGGGAACCAGTGTAAGCTAGAGAAAGCCACCAACCTGTCGCAGGTCACAGAGGGAACCAGTGTAAACTAGAGAAAGCCACCAACCTGTCGCAGGTCACCGATGGAACCAGTGTAAGCTAGAGAAAGCCACCAACCTGTCGCAGGTCACAGAGGGAACCAGTGTAAGCTAGAGAAAGCCACCAACCTATCGCAAGTGACCGAGGGAACCAGTGTAAGCTACAGAAAGCCAACAACCTGTCGCAGGTCACCGAGGGAACCAGTGTAAGCTAGAAAAAGCCACCAACCTGTCGCAGGTCACAGAGGGAACCAGTGTAAGCTAGAGAAAGCCACAAACCTGTCGGAGGTCACAGAGGGAACCAGTGTAAGCTAGAGAAAGCCACCAACCTGTCACAGGTCACCGAGGGAACCAGTTTAAGCTAGAGAAAGCCGCCAACCTGTCGCAGGTCACAGAGGGAATCAGTGTAAGCTAGAGAAAGCCACCAACCTGTCGCAGGTCACAGAGGGAACCAGTGTAAGCCAGAGAAAGCTACCAACCTATCGCGGGTCACAGAGGGAACCAGTGTAAGCTAGAGAAAGTCACAAACCTGTAACAGGTCACAGAGGGAACCAGTGTAAGCTAGAGAAAGCCACAAACCTGTCGCAGGTCACAGAGGGAACCAGTGCAAGCTAGAGAAAGCCAACAACCTGTCTCAGGTCACCGAGGGAACCAGTGTAAGCTAGAGAAAACTACCAACCTGTCCCAGGTCACCGAGGGAACCAGTGTAAGCTAGAGAAAGCCACCAACCTGTCGCAGGTCACCGAGGGAACCAGTGTAAGCTAGAGATGGCCACCAACCTGTCGCAGGTCACCGAGGGAACCAGTGTAAGCTAGAAAAAGCCACCAACCTGTCGGAGGTCACAGAGGGAACCAGTGTAAGCTAGAGAAAGCCACAAACCTGTCGCAGGTCACAGAGGGAATCAGTGTAAGCTAGAGAAAGCTACCAACCTGTCGCAGGTCACCGAGGGAACCAGTTTAAGCTAGAGAAAGCCACCAACCTGTCGCAGGTCACAGAGGGAACCAGTGTAAGCTAGAGAAAGCCACCAACCTGTCGGAGGTCACCGAGGGAACCAGTTTAAATTAGAGAAAGCCGCCAACCTGTCGCAGGTCACCGAGGGAGCCAGTGTAAGCTAGAGAAAGCCACCAACCTGTCGCAGGTCACAGAGGGAACCAGTGTAAGCTAGAGAAAGCCACCAACCTATCGCGGGTCACAGAGGGAACCAGTGTAAGCTAGAGAAAGCCACCAACCTGTCGCAGGTCACCGAGGGAACCAGTGTAAGCTACAAAAAGCCACCAACCTGTCGCAGGTCACAGAGGGAACCAGTATAAGCTAGAGAAAGCCACCAACCTGTCGCAGGTCACCGAAGGAACCAGTGTAAGCTAGAGAAAACCACCAACCAGTCGCAGGTCACCGAGGGAACCAGTGTAAGCTAGAGAAAGCCACCAACCGGTCGCAGGTCACCGAGGGAACCAGTGTAAGCTAGAGAAAGCCACCAACCTGTCGCAGGTCACAGAGGGAACCAATCTAAGCTAGAGGAAGCTACCAACCTATCGCGGGTCACAGAGGGAACCAGTGTAAGCTAGAGAAAGCCACACACCTGTAACAGGTCACAGAGGGAACCAGTGTAAGCTAGAGAAAGCCACCAACTTGTTGCAGGTCACCGAGGGAACCAGTGTAAGCTAGAGAAAGCGAACAACCTGTCTCAGGTCACCGAGGGAACCAGTGTAAACTAGAGAAAGCCACCAACCTGTCGCAAGTCACCTAGGGAACCAGTGTAAGCTAGAGAAAGCCACCAACCTGTCGCAGATCACCGAGGGAACCAGTGTAAGCTAGAGAAAGCCACCAACCTGTCGCAGATCACCGAGAGAACCAGTGTAAGCTAGAGATGGCCACCAACCTGTCGCAGATCACCGAGGGAACCAGTGTAAGCTAGAAAAAGCCACAAACCTGTCGCAGGTCACAGAGGGAACCAGTGTAAGCTAGAGAAAGCTACCAACATGTCGCAGGTCACCGAAGGAACCAGTTTAATCTAGAGAAAGCCACCAACCTGTCGCAGGTAACCGAGGGAACCAGTATAAGCTAGAGAAAGCCACCAACCTGTCGCAGGTCACAGAGGGAACCAGTGTAAGCTAGAGAAAGCCACCAACCTGTCGCAGGTCACCGAGGGAACCAGTTTAAGCTACAGAAAGCCGCCAACCTGTCGCAGGTCACCGAGGGAACCAGTGTAAGCTAGAGAAAGCCCCCAACCTGTCGCAGGTCACAGAGGGAACCAGTGTAAGCTAGAGAAAGCTACCAACCTATCGCGGGTCACAGAGGGAACCAGTGTAAGCTAGAGAAAGCCACCAACCTGTCGCAGGTCACCGAGGGAACCAGTGTAAGCTAGAGAAAGCCACCAACCTGTCGCAGGTCACAGAGGGAACCAGTGTAAGCTAGAGAAAGCCACCAACCTGTCGCAGGTCACCGAGGGAACCAATGTAAGCTAGAGAAAGCCACCAACCTGTCGCACGTCACCGAGGGAACCAGTGTAAGGTACAGAAAGCCACCAACCTGTCGCAGGTCACAGAGGGAACCAGTAAAACCACCAACCTGTCGCAGGTCACCGAGGGAACCAGTGTAAGCTAGAGAAAGCCACCAACCTGTCGCAGGTCACAGAGGGAACCAGTGTAAACTAGAGAAAGCCACCAACCTGTCGCAGGTCACCGAGGGAACCAGTGTAAGCTAAAGAAAGCCACCAACCTGTCGCAGGTCACCGAGGGAACCAGTGTAAGATAGAGAAAGCCACCAACCTGTCACAGGTCACCGAGGGAACCAGTGTAAGCTAGAGAAAGCCACCAACCTGTCGCAGGTCACCGATGGAACCAGTGTAAGCTAGAGAAAGCCACCAACCTGTCGCAGGTCACAGAGGGAACCAGTGTAAGCTAGAGAAAGCCACCAACCTATCGCAAGTGACCGAGGGAACCAGTGTAAGCTACAGAAAGCCAACAACCTGTCGCAGGTCACCGAGGGAACCAGTGTAAGCTAGAAAAAGCCACCAACCTGTCGCAGGTCACAGAGGGAACCAGTGTAAGCTAGAGAAAGCCACAAACCTGTCGGAGGTCACAGAGGGAACCAGTGTAAGCTAGAGAAAGCCACCAACCTGTCACAGGTCACCGAGGGAACCAGTTTAAGCTAGAGAAAGCCGCCAACCTGTCCCAGGTCACAGAGGGAATCAGTGTAAGCTAGAGAAAGCCACCAACCTGTCGCAGGTCACAGAGGGAACCAGTGTAAGCCAGAGAAAGCTACCAACCTATCGCGGGTCACAGAGGGAACCAGTGTAAGCTAGAGAAAGTCACAAACCTGTAACAGGTCACAGAGGGAACCAGTGTAAGCTAGAGAAAACCACAAACCTGTCGCAGGTCACAGAGGGAACCAGTGCAAGCTAGAGAAAGCCAACAACCTGTCTCAGGTCACCGAGGGAACCAGTGTAAGCTAGAGAAAACTACCAACCTGTCCCAGGTCACCGAGGGAACCAGTGTAAGCTAGAGAAAGCCACCAACCTGTCGCAGGTCACCGAGGGAACCAGTGTAAGCTAGAGATGGCCACCAACCTGTCGCAGGTCACCGAGGGAACCAGTGTAAGCTAGAAAAAGCCACCAACCTGTCGGAGGTCACAGAGGGAACCAGTGTAAGCTAGAGAAAGCCACAAACCTGTCGCAGGTCACAGAGGGAATCAGTGTAAGCTAGAGAAAGCTACCAACCTGTCGCAGGTCACCGAGGGAACCAGTTTAAGCTAGAGAAAGCCACCAACCTGTCGCAGGTCACAGAGGGAACCAGTGTAAGCTAGAGAAAGCCACCAACCTGTCGGAGGTCACCGAGGGAACCAGTTTAAATTAGAGAAAGCCGCCAACCTGTCGCAGGTCACCGAGGGAGCCAGTGTAAGCTAGAGAAAGCCACCAACCTGTCGCAGGTCACAGAGGGAACCAGTGTAAGCTAGAGAAAGCCACCAACCTATCGCGGGTCACAGAGGGAACCAGTGTAAGCTAGAGAAAGCCACCAACCTGTCGCAGGTCACCGAGGGAACCAGTGTAAGCTAGAGAAAGCCACCAACCTGTCGCAGGTCACAGAGGGAACCAGTGTAAGCTAGAGAAAGCCACCAACATGTCGCAGGTCACCGAGGGAACCAGTGTAAGCTAGAGAAAGCCACCAACCTGTCGCAGGTCACCGAGGGAACCAGTGTAAGCTACAGAAAGCCGACAACCTGTCGGAGGTCACAGAGGGAACCAGTAAAACCACCAACCTGTCGCAGGTCACCGAGGGAACCAATGTAAGCTAGAGAAAGCCACTAACCTGTCGCAGGTCACAGAGGGAACCAGTGTAAACTAGAGAAAGCCACCAACCTGTCGCAGGTCACTGAGGGGACCAGTGTAAGCTAAAGAAAGCCACCAACCTGTCGCAGGTCACCGAGGGAACCAGTCTAAGATAGGGAAAGCCACCAACCTGTCGCAGGTCACCGAGGGAACCAGTGTAAGCTAGAGAAAGCCACCAACCTGTCGCAGGTCACCGATGGAACCGGTGCAAACTAGAGAAAGCCACCAACCTGTCGCAGGTCACCGAGGGAACCAGTGTAAGCTAGAGAAAGCCACCAACCTGTCGCAGGTCACAGAGGGAACCAGTGTAAGCTACAGAAAGCCAGCAACCTGTCGCAGGTCACCGAGGGAACCAGTGTAAGCTACAAAAAGCCACCAACCTTTCGCAGGTCACAGAGGGAACCAGTATAAGCTAGAGAAAGCCACCAACCTGTCGCAGGTCACCGAGGGAACCAGTGTAAGGTAGAGAAAACCACCAACCTGTCGCAGGTCACCGAGGGAACCAGTGTAAGCTAGAGAAAGCCACGAACCTGTCGCAGGTCACCGAGGGAACCAGTGTAAGCTAGAGAAAGCCGCCAACCTGTCGCAGGTCACAGAGGGAATCAGTGTAAGCTAGAGAAAGCCACCAACCTGTCGCAGGTCACAGAGGGAACCAGTGTAAGCTAGAGAAAGCTACCAACCTATCGCGGGTCACAGAGGGAACCAGTGTAAGCTAGAGAAAGTCACAAACCTGTAACAGGTCACAGAGGGAACCAGTGTAAGCTAGAGAAAGCCACAAACCTGTCGCAGGTCACCGAGGGAACCAGTGTAAGCTAGAGAAAGCCAACAACCTGTCTCAGGTCACCGAGGGAACCAGTGTAAGCTAGAGAAAACTACCAACCTGTTCCAGGTCACCGAGGGAAGAGGTCACAGAGGGAACCAGTGTAAGCTAGAGAAAGCCACAAACCTGTCGCAGGTCACAGAGGGAACCAGTGTAAGCTAGAAAGAGCTACCAACCTGTCGCAGGTCACCGAGGGAACCAGTTTAAGCTAGAGAAAGCCACCAACCTGTCGCAGGTCACAGAGGGAACCAGTGTAAGCTAAAGAAAGCCACCAACCTGTCGGAGGTCACCGAGGGAACCAGTTTAAGCTAGAGAAAGCCACCAACCTGTCGCAGGTCACCGAGGGAACCAGTGTAAGCTAGATAAGCTAGAGAAAGCCACCAACCTGTCGCAGGTCACCGAGGGAACCAGTATAAGCTAGAGAAAGCCACCAACCTGTCGCAGGTCACCGAGGGAACCAGTGTAAGCTAGAGAAAACCACCAACCTGTCGCAGGTCACCGAGGGAACCAGTGTAAGCTAGAGAAAGCCACAAACTTGTCACAGGTCACCGATGGAACCAGTGTAAGCTAGAGAAAGCCCCCAACCTGTCGCAGGTCACCGAGGGAACCAGTGTAAGCTAGAGAAAGCCACCAACCCGTCGCAGGTCATCGAGGGAACTAGTGTAAGCTAGAGAAAGCCACCAACCTGTCGCAGGTCACAGAGGGAACCAGTGTAAGCTAGAGAAAGCTACCAACCTATCGCGGGTCACAGAGGGAACCAGTGTAAGCTAGAGAAAGCCACAAACCTATCGCAGGTCACAGAGGGAACCAGTGTAAGCTAGAGAAAGCCACAAACCTGTCGCAGGTCACAGAGGGAACCAGTGTAAGCTAGAGAAAGCCACCAATCTGTCGCAGGTCACCAAGGGAACCAGTTTAAGCTAGAGAAAGCCACCAACCTGTCGCAGGTCACCGAGGGAACCAGTGTAAGCTAGAGAAAGCCACCAACCTGTCGCAGGTCACAGAGGGAACCAGTGTAAGCTAGAGAAAGCTACCAATCTATCGCGGGTTACAGAGGGAACCAGTGTAAGCTAGAGAAAGCCACACAGCTGTAACAGGTCACAGAGGGAACCAGTGTAAGCTAGAGAAAGCCAACAACCTGTCTCAGGTCACCGAGGGAACCAGTGCAAACAAGAGAAAACCACCAATCTGTCGCAGGTCACCGAGGGAACCAGTGTAAGCTAGAGAAAGCCACCAACCTGTCACAGGTCACCGAGGGAACCAGTTTAAGCTAGAGAAAGCCGCCAACCTGTCGCAGGTCACAGAGGGAATCAGTGTAAGCTAGAGAAAGCCACCAACCTGTCGCAGGTCACACAGGGAACCAGTGTAAGCTAGAGAAAGCTACCAACCTATCGCGGGTCACAGAGGGAACCAGTGTAAGCTAGAGAAAGTCACAAACCTGTAACAGGTCACAGAGGGAACCAGTGTAAGCTAGAGAAAGCCACAAACCTGTCGCAGGTCACCGAGGGAACCAGTGTAAGCTAGAGAAAGCCAACAACCTGTCTCAGGTCACCGAGGGAACCAGTGTAAGCTAGAGAAAACTACCAACCTGTCCCAGGTCACCGAGGGAACCAGTGTAAGCTAGAGAAAGCCACCAACCTGTCGGAGGTCACAGAGGGAACCAGTGTAAGCTAGAGAAAGCCACAAACCTGTCGCAGGTCACAGAGGGAACCAGTGTAAGCTAGAAAAAGCTACCAACCTGTCGCAGGTCACCGAGGGAACCAGTGTAAGCTAGAGAAAGCCACCAACCTGTCGCAGGTCACAGAGGGAACCAGTGTAAGCTAAAGAAAGCCACCAACCTGTCGGAGGTCACCGAGGGAACCAGTTTAAGCTAGAGAAAGCCGCCAACCTGTCGCAGGTCACCGAGGGAACCAGTGTAAGCTAGATAAGCTAGAGAAAGCCACCAACCTGTCGCAGGTCACCGAGGGAACCAGTATAAGCTAGAGAAAGCCACCAACCTGTCGCAGGTCACCGAGGGAACCAGTGTAAGCTAGAGAAAACCACCAACCTGTCGCAGGTCACCGAGGGAACCAGTGTAAGCTAGAGAAAGCCACAAACTTGTCACAGGTCACCGATGGAACCAGTGTAAGCTAGAGAAAGCCCCCAACCTGTCGCAGGTCACCGAGGGAACCAGTGTAAGCTAGAGAAAGCCACCAACCCGTCGCAGGTCACCGAGGGAACCAGTGTAAGCTAGAGAAAGCCACCAACCTGTCGCAGGTCACAGAGGGAACCAGTGTAAGCTAGAGAAAGCTACCAACCTATCGCGGGTCACAGAGGGAACCAGTGTAAGCTAGAGAAAGCCACAAACCTATCGCAGGTCACAGAGGGAACCAGTGTAAGCTAGAGAAAGCCACAAACCTGTCGCAGGTCACAGAGGGAACCAGTGTAAGCTAGAGAAAGCCACCAATCTGTCGCAGGTCACCAAGGGAACCAGTTTAAGCTAGAGAAAGCCACCAACCTGTCGCAGGTCACCGAGGGAACCAGTGTAAGCTAGAGAAAGCCACCAACCTGTCGCAGGTCACAGAGGGAACCAGTGTAAGCTAGAGAAAGCTACCAATCTATCGCGGGTTACAGAGGGAACCAGTGTAAGCTAGAGAAAGCCACACAGCTGTAACAGGTCACAGAGGGAACCAGTGTAAGCTAGAGAAAGCCAACAACCTGTCTCAGGTCACCGAGGGAACCAGTGCAAACAAGAGAAAACCACCAATCTGTCGCAGGTCACCGAGGGAACCAGTGTAAGCTAGAGAAAGCCACCAACCTGTCACAGGTCACCGAGGGAACCAGTTTAAGCTAGAGAAAGCCGCCAACCTGTCGCAGGTCACAGAGGGAATCAGTGTAAGCTAGAGAAAGCCACCAACCTGTCGCAGGTCACAGAGGGAACCAGTGTAAGCTAGAGAAAGCTACCAACCTATCGCGGGTCACAGAGGGAACCAGTGTAAGCTAGAGAAAGTCACAAACCTGTAACAGGTCACAAAGGGAACCAGTGTAAGCTAGAGAAAGCCACAAACCTGTCGCAGGTCACCGAGGGAACCAGTGTAAGCTAGAGAAAGCCAACAACCTGTCTCAGGTCACCGAGGGAACCAGTGTAAGCTAGAGAAAACTACCAACCTGTCCCAGGTCACCGAGGGAACCAGTGTAAGCTAGAGAAAGCCACCAACCTGTCGCAGGTCACCGAGGGAACCAGTGTAAGCTAGAGAAAGCCACCAACCCGTCGCAGGTCATCGAGGGAACTAGTGTAAGCTAGAGAAAGCCACCAACCTGTCGCAGGTCACAGAGGGAACCAGTGTAAGCTAGAGAAAGCTACCAACCTATCGCGGGTCACAGAGGGAACCAGTGTAAGCTAGAGAAAGCCACAAACATATCGCAGGTCACAGAGGGAACCAGTGTAAGCTAGAGAAAGCCACAAACCTGTCGCAGGTCACAGAGGGAGCCAGTGTAAGCTAGAGAAAGCCACCAATCTGTCGCAGGTCACCAAGGGAACCAGTTTAAGCTAGAGAAAGCCACCAACCTGTCGCAGGTCACCGAGGGAACCAGTGTAAGCTAGAGAAAGCCACCAACCTGTCGCAGGTCACAGAGGGAACCAGTGTAAGCTAGAGAAAGCTACCAATCTATCGCGGGTTACAGAGGGAACCAGTGTAAGCTAGAGAAAGCCACACAGCTGTAACAGGTCACAGAGGGAACCAGTGTAAGCTAGAGAAAGCCAACAACCTGTCTCAGGTCACCGAGGGAACCAGTGCAAACAAGAGAAAACCACCAATCTGTCGCAGGTCACCGAGGGAACCAGTGTAAGCTAGAGAAAGCCACCAACCTGTCACAGGTCACCGAGGGAACCAGTTTAAGCTAGAGAAAGCCGCCAACCTGTCGCAGGTCACAGAGGGAATCAGTGTAAGCTAGAGAAAGCCACCAACCTGTCGCAGGTCACACAGGGAACCAGTGTAAGCTAGAGAAAGCTACCAACCTATCGCGGGTCACAGAGGGAACCAGTGTAAGCTAGAGAAAGTCACAAACCTGTAACAGGTCACAGAGGGAACCAGTGTAAGCTAGAGAAAGCCACAAACCTGTCGCAGGTCACCGAGGGAACCAGTGTAAGCTAGAGAAAGCCAACAACCTGTCTCAGGTCACCGAGGGAACCAGTGTAAGCTAGAGAAAACTACCAACCTGTCCCAGGTCACCGAGGGAACCAGTGTAAGCTAGAGAAAGCCACCAACCTGTCGGAGGTCACAGAGGGAACCAGTGTAAGCTAGAGAAAGCCACAAACCTGTCGCAGGTCACAGAGGGAACCAGTGTAAGCTAGAAAAAGCTACCAACCTGTCGCAGGTCACCGAGGGAACCAGTGTAAGCTAGAGAAAGCCACCAACCTGTCGCAGGTCACAGAGGGAACCAGTGTAAGCTAAAGAAAGCCACCAACCTGTCGGAGGTCACCGAGGGAACCAGTTTAAGCTAGAGAAAGCCGCCAACCTGTCGCAGGTCACCGAGGGAACCAGTGTAAGCTAGATAAGCTAGAGAAAGCCACCAACCTGTCGCAGGTCACCGAGGGAACCAGTATAAGCTAGAGAAAGCCACCAACCTGTCGCAGGTCACCGAGGGAACCAGTGTAAGCTAGAGAAAACCACCAACCTGTCGCAGGTCACCGAGGGAACCAGTGTAAGCTAGAGAAAGCCACAAACTTGTCACAGGTCACCGATGGAACCAGTGTAAGCTAGAGAAAGCCCCCAACCTGTCGCAGGTCACCGAGGGAACCAGTGTAAGCTAGAGAAAGCCACCAACCCGTCGCAGGTCACCGAGGGAACCAGTGTAAGCTAGAGAAAGCCACCAACCTGTCGCAGGTCACAGAGGGAACCAGTGTAAGCTAGAGAAAGCTACCAACCTATCGCGGGTCACAGAGGGAACCAGTGTAAGCTAGAGAAAGCCACAAACCTATCGCAGGTCACAGAGGGAACCAGTGTAAGCTAGAGAAAGCCACAAACCTGTCGCAGGTCACAGAGGGAACCAGTGTAAGCTAGAGAAAGCCACCAATCTGTCGCAGGTCACCAAGGGAACCAGTTTAAGCTAGAGAAAGCCACCAACCTGTCGCAGGTCACCGAGGGAACCAGTGTAAGCTAGAGAAAGCCACCAACCTGTCGCAGGTCACAGAGGGAACCAGTGTAAGCTAGAGAAAGCTACCAATCTATCGCGGGTTACAGAGGGAACCAGTGTAAGCTAGAGAAAGCCACACAGCTGTAACAGGTCACAGAGGGAACCAGTGTAAGCTAGAGAAAGCCAACAACCTGTCTCAGGTCACCGAGGGAACCAGTGCAAACAAGAGAAAACCACCAATCTGTCGCAGGTCACCGAGGGAACCAGTGTAAGCTAGAGAAAGCCACCAACCTGTCACAGGTCACCGAGGGAACCAGTTTAAGCTAGAGAAAGCCGCCAACCTGTCGCAGGTCACAGAGGGAATCAGTGTAAGCTAGAGAAAGCCACCAACCTGTCGCAGGTCACAGAGGGAACCAGTGTAAGCTAGAGAAAGCTACCAACCTATCGCGGGTCACAGAGGGAACCAGTGTAAGCTAGAGAAAGTCACAAACCTGTAACAGGTCACAAAGGGAACCAGTGTAAGCTAGAGAAAGCCACAAACCTGTCGCAGGTCACCGAGGGAACCAGTGTAAGCTAGAGAAAGCCAACAACCTGTCTCAGGTCACCGAGGGAACCAGTGTAAGCTAGAGAAAACTACCAACCTGTCCCAGGTCACCGAGGGAACCAGTGTAAGCTAGAGAAAGCCACCAACCTGTCGGAGGTCACAGAGGGAACCAGTGTAAGCTAGAGAAAGCCACAAACCTGTCGCAGGTCACAGAGGGAACCAGTGTAAGCTAGAAAAAGCTACCAACCTGTCGCAGGTCACCGAGGGAACCAGTTTAAGCTAGAGAAAGCCACCAACCTGTCGCAGGTCACAGAGGGAACCAGTGTAAGCTAAAGAAAGCCACCAACCTGTCGGAGGTCACCGAGGGAACTAGTTTAAGCTAGAGAAAGCCGCCAACCTGTCGCAGGTCACCGATGGAACCAGTGTAAGCTAGATAAGCTAGAGAAAGCCACCAATCTGTCGCAGGTCACCGAGGGAACCAGTATAAGCTAGAGAAAGCCACCAACCTGTCGCAGGTCACCGAGGGAACCAGTGTAAGCTAGAGAAAACCACCAACCTGTCGCAGGTCACCGAGGGAACCAGTGTAAGCTAGAGAAAGCCACAAACTTGTCACAGGTCACCGATGGAACCAGTGTAAGCTAGAGAAAGCCCCCAACCTGTCGCAGGTCACCGAGGGAACCAGTGTAAGCTAGAGAAAGCCACCAACCCGTCGCAGGTCACCGAGGGAACCAGTGTAAGCTAGAGAAAGCCACCAACCTGTCGCAGGTCACAGAGGGAACCAGTGTAAGCTAGAGAAAGCTACCAACCTATCGCGGGTCACAGAGGGAACCAGTGTAAGCTAGAGAAAGCCACAAACCTATCGCAGGTCACAGAGGGAACCAGTGTAAGCTAGAGAAAGCCACAAACCTGTCGCAGGTCACAGAGGGAACCAGTGTAAGCTAGAGAAAGCCACCAATCTGTCGCAGGTCACCAAGGGAACCAGTTTAAGCTAGAGAAAGCCACCAACCTGTCGCAGGTCACCGAGGGAACCAGTGTAAGCTAGAGAAAGCCACCAACCTGTCGCAGGTCACAGAGGGAACCAGTGTAAGCTAGAGAAAGCTACCAACCTATCGCGGGTCACAGAGGGAACCAGTGTAAGCTAGAGAAAGCCACACAGCTGTAACAGGTCACAGAGGGAACCAGTGTAAGCTAGAGAAAGCCACAAACCTGTCGCAGGTCAGAGAGGGAACCAGTGTAAGCTAGAGAAAGCCAACAACCTGTCTCAGGTCACCGAGGGAACCAGTGTAAACAAGAGAAAACCACCAATCTGTCGCAGGTCACCGAGGGAACCAGTGTAAGCTAGAGAAAGCCACAAACCTGTAACAGGTCACAGAAGGAACCAGTGTAAGCTAGAGAAAGCCACCAACCTGTCGGAGGTCACCGAGGGAACCAGTGTAAGCTAGATAAGCTAGAGAAAGCCACCAACCTGTCGCAGGTCACCGAGGGAACCAGTATAAGCTAGAGAAAGCCACCAACCTGTCGCAGGTCACCGAGGGAACCAGTGTAAGCTAGAGAAAACCACCAACCTGTCGCAGGTCACCGAGGGAACCAGTGTAAGCTAGAGAAAGCCACAAACTTGTCACAGGTCACCGATGGAACCAGTGTAAGCTAGAGAAAGCCCCCAACCTGTCGCAGGTCACCGAGGGAACCAGTGTAAGCTAGAGAAAGCCACCAACCCGTCGCAGGTCATCGAGGGAACTAGTGTAAGCTAGAGAAAGCCACCAACCTGTCGCAGGTCACAGAGGGAACCAGTGTAAGCTAGAGAAAGCTACCAACCTATCGCGGGTCACAGAGGGAACCAGTGTAAGCTAGAGAAAGCCACAAACCTATCGCAGGTCACAGAGGGAACCAGTGTAAGCTAGAGAAAGCCACAAACCTGTCGCAGGTCACAGAGGGAACCAGTGTAAGCTAGAGAAAGCCACCAATCTGTCGCAGGTCACCAAGGGAACCAGTTTAAGCTAGAGAAAGCCACCAACCTGTCGCAGGTCACCGAGGGAACCAGTGTAAGCTAGAGAAAGCCACCAACCTGTCGCAGGTCACAGAGGGAACCAGTGTAAGCTAGAGAAAGCTACCAACCTATCGCGGGTCACAGAGGGAACCAGTGTAAGCTAGAGAAAGCCACACAGCTGTAACAGGTCACAGAGGGAACCAGTGTAAGCTAGAGAAAGCCACAAACCTGTCGCAGGTCAGAGAGGGAACCAGTGTAAGCTAGAGAAAGCCAACAACCTGTCTCAGGTCACCGAGGGAACCAGTGTAAACAAGAGAAAACCACCAATCTGTCGCAGGTCACCGAGGGAACCAGTGTAAGCTAGAGAAAGCCACAAACCTGTAACAGGTCACAGAAGGAACCAGTGTAAGCTAGAGAATGCCACCAACCTGTCGGAGGTCACCGAGGGAACCAGTGTAAGCTAGATAAGCTAGAGAAAGCCACCAACCTGTCGCAGGTCACCGAGGGAACCAGTATAAGCTAGAGAAAGCCACCAACCTGTCGCAGGTCACCGAGGGAACCAGTGTAAGCTAGAGAAAACCACCAACCTGTCGCAGGTCACCGAGGGAACCAGTGTAAGCTAGAGAAAGCCACAAACTTGTCACAGGTCACCGATGGAACCAGTGTAAGCTAGAGAAAGCCCCCAACCTGTCGCAGGTCACCGAGGGAACCAGTGTAAGCTAGAGAAAGCCACCAACCCGTCGCAGGTCATCGAGGGAACTAGTGTAAGCTAGAGAAAGCCACCAACCTGTCGCAGGTCACAGAGGGAACCAGTGTAAGCTAGAGAAAGCTACCAACCTATCGCGGGTCACAGAGGGAACCAGTGTAAGCTAGAGAAAGCCACAAACCTATCGCAGGTCACAGAGGGAACCAGTGTAAGCTAGAGAAAGCCACAAACCTGTCGCAGGTCACAGAGGGAACCAGTGTAAGCTAGAGAAAGCCACCAATCTGTCGCAGGTCACCAAGGGAACCAGTTTAAGCTAGAGAAAGCCACCATCCTGTCGCAGGTCACCGAGGGAACCAGTGTAAGCTAGAGAAAGCCACCAACCTGTCGCAGGTCACAGAGGGAACCAGTGTAAGCTAGAGAAAGCTACCAATCTATCGCGGGTTACAGAGGGAACCAGTGTAAGCTAGAGAAAGCAACACAGCTGTAACAGGTCACAGAGGGAACCAGTGTAAGCTAGAGAAAGCCAACAACCTGTCTCAGGTCACCGAGGGAACCAGTGCAAACAAGAGAAAACCACCAATCTGTCGCAGGTCACCGAGGGAACCAGTGTAAGCTAGAGAAAGCCACCAACCTGTCACAGGTCACCGAGGGAACCAGTTTAAGCTAGAGAAAGCCGCCAACCTGTCGCAGGTCACAGAGGGAATCAGTGTAAGCTAGAGAAAGCCACCAACCTGTCGCAGGTCACACAGGGAACCAGTGTAAGCTAGAGAAAGCTACCAACCTATCGCGGGTCACAGAGGGAACCAGTGTAAGCTAGAGAAAGTCACAAACCTGTAACAGGTCACAGAGGGAAACAGTGTAAGCTAGAGAAAGCCACAAACCTGTCGCAGGTCACCGAGGGAACCAGTGTAAGCTAGAGAAAGCCAACAACCTGTCTCAGGTCACCGAGGGAACCAGTGTAAGCTAGAGAAAACTACCAACCTGTCCCAGGTCACCGAGGGAACCAGTGTAAGCTAGAGAAAGCCACCAACCTGTCGGAGGTCACAGAGGGAACCAGTGTAAGCTAGAGAAAGCCACAAACCTGTCGCAGGTCACAGAGGGAACCAGTGTAAGCTAGAAAAAGCTACCAACCTGTCGCAGGTCACCGAGGGAACCAGTTTAAGCTAGAGAAAGCCACCAACCTGTCGCAGGTCACAGAGGGAACCAGTGTAAGCTAAAGAAAGCCACCAACCTGTCGGAGGTCACCGAGGGAACTAGTTTAAGCTAGAGAAAGCCGCCAACCTGTCGCAGGTCACCGATGGAACCAGTGTAAGCTAGATAAGCTAGAGAAAGCCACCAATCTGTCGCAGGTCACCGAGGGAACCAGTATAAGCTAGAGAAAGCCACCAACCTGTCGCAGGTCACCGAGGGAACCAGTGTAAGCTAGAGAAAACCACCAACCTGTCGCAGGTCACCGAGGGAACCAGTGTAAGCTAGAGAAAGCCACAAACTTGTCACAGGTCACCGATGGAACCAGTGTAAGCTAGAGAAAGCCCCCAACCTGTCGCAGGTCACCGAGGGAACCAGTGTAAGCTAGAGAAAGCCACCAACCCGTCGCAGGTCACCGAGGGAACCAGTGTAAGCTAGAGAAAGCCACCAACCTGTCGCAGGTCACAGAGGGAACCAGTGTAAGCTAGAGAAAGCTACCAACCTATCGCGGGTAACAGAGGGAACCAGTGTAAGCTAGAGAAAGCCACAAACCTATCGCAGGTCACAGAGGGAACCAGTGTAAGCTAGAGAAAGCCACAAACCTGTCGCAGGTCACAGAGGGAACCAGTGTAAGCTAGAGAAAGCCACCAATCTGTCGCAGGTCACCAAGGGAACCAGTTTAAGCTAGAGAAAGCCACCAACCTCTCGCAGGTCACCGAGGGAACCAGTGTAAGCTAGAGAAAGCCACCAACCTGTCGCAGGTCACAGAGGGAACCAGTGTAAGCTAGAGAAAGCTACCAACATATCGCGGGTCACAGAGGGAACCAGTGTAAGCTAGAGAAAGCCACACAGCTGTAACAGGTCACAGAGGGAACCAGTGTAAGCTAGAGAAAGCCACAAACCTGTCGCAGGTCAGAGAGGGAACCAGTGTAAGCTAGAGAAAGCCAACAACCTATCTCAGGTCACCGAGGGAACCAGTGTAAACAAGAGAAAACCACCAATCTGTCGCAGGTCACCGAGGGAACCAGTGTAAGCTAGAGAAAGCCACAAACCTGTAACAGGTCACAGAAGGAACCAGTGTAAGCTAGAGAAAGCCACCAACCTGTCGGAGGTCACAGAGGGAACCAGTGTAAGCTAAAGAAAGCCACCAACCTGTCGGAGGTCACCGAGGGAACCAGTTTAAGCTAGAGAAAGCCGCCAACCTGTCGCAGGTCACCGAGGGAACCAGTGTAAGCTAGATAAGCTAGAGAAAGCCACCAATCTGTCGCAGGTCACCGAGGGAACCAGTATAAGCTAGAGAAAGCCACCAACCTCTCGCAGGTCACCGAGGGAACCAGTGTAAGCTAGAGAAAACCACCAACCTGTCGCAGGTCACCGAGGGAACCAGTGTAAGCTAGAGAAAGCCACAAACTTGTCACAGGTCACCGATGGAACCAGTGTAAGCTAGAGAAAGCCCCCAACCTGTCGCAGGTCACCGAGGGAACCAGTGTAAGCTAGAGAAAGCCACCAACCCGTCGCAGGTCATCGAGGGAACTAGTGTAAGCTAGAGAAAGCCACCAACCTGTCGCAGGTCACAGAGGGAACCAGTGTAAGCTAGAGAAAGCTACCAACCTATCGCGGGTCACAGAGGGAACCAGTGTAAGCTAGAGAAAGCCACAAACCTATCGCAGGTCACAGAGGGAACCAGTGTAAGCTAGAGAAAGCCACAAACCTGTCGCAGGTCACCGAGGGAACCAGTGTAAGCTAGAGAAAGCCACCAATCTGTCGCAGGTCACCAAGGGAACCAGTTTAAGCTAGAGAAAGCCACCATCCTGTCGCAGGTCACCGAGGGAACCAGTGTAAGCTAGAGAAAGCCACCAACCTGTCGCAGGTCACAGAGGGAACCAGTGTAAGCTAGAGAAAGCTACCAATCTATCGCGGGTTACAGAGGGAACCAGTGTAAGCTAGAGAAAGCCACACAGCTGTAACAGGTCACAGAGGGAACCAGTGTAAGCTAGAGAAAGCCAACAACCTGTCTCAGGTCACCGAGGGAACCAGTGCAAACAAGAGAAAACCATCAATCTGTCGCAGGTTACCGAGGGAACCAGTGTAAGCTAGAGAAAGCCACTAACCTGTCACAGGTCACCGAGGGAACCAGTTTAAGCTAGAGAAAGCCGCCAACCTGTCGCAGGTCACAGAGGGAATCAGTGTAAGCTAGAGAAAGCCGCCAACCTGTCGCAGGTCACACAGGGAACCAGTGTAAGCTAGAGAAAGCTACCAACCTATCGCGGGTCACAGAGGGAACCAGTGTAAGCTAGAGAAAGTCACAAACCTGTAACAGGTCACAGAGGGAACCAGTGTAAGCTAGAGAAAGCCACAAACCTGTCGCAGGTCACCGAGGGAACCAGTGTAAGCTAGAGAAAGCCAACAACCTGTCTCAGGTCACCGAGGGAACCAGTGTAAGCTAGAGAAAACTACCAACCTGTCCCAGGTCACCGAGGGAACCAGTGTAAGCTAGAGAAAGCCACCAACCTGTCGGAGGTCACAGAGGGAACCAGTGTAAGCTAGAGAAAGCCACAAACCTGTCGCAGGTCACAGAGGGAACCAGTGTAAGCTAGAAAAAGCTACCAACCTGTCGCAGGTCACCGAGGGAACCAGTGTAAGCTAGAGAAAGCCACCAACCTGTCGCAGGTCACAGAGGGAACCAGTGTAAGCTAAAGAAAGCCACCAACCTGTCGGAGGTCACCGAGGGAACCAGTTTAAGCTAGAGAAAGCCGCCAACCTGTCGCAGGTCACCGAGGGAACCAGTGTAAGCTAGATAAGCTAGAGAAAGCCACCAACCTGTCGCAGGTCACCTAGGGAACCAGTATAAGCTAGAGAAAGCCACCAACCTGTCGCAGGTCACCGAGGGAACCAGTGTAAGCTAGAGAAAGCCACAAACTTGTCACAGGTCACCGATGGAACCAGTGTAAGCTAGAGAAAGCCCCCAACCTGTCGCAGGTCACCGAGGGAACCAGTGTAAGCTAGAGAAAGCCACCAACCCGTCGCAGGTCACCGAGGGAACCAGTGTAAGCTAGAGAAAGCCACCAACCTGTCGCAGGTCACAGAGGGAACCAGTGTAAGCTAGAGAAAGCTACCAACCTATCGCGGGTCACAGAGGGAACCAGTGTAAGCTAGAGAAAGCCACAAACCTATCGCAGGTCACAGAGGGAACCAGTGTAAGCTAGAGAAAGCCACAAACCTGTCGCAGGTCACAGAGGGAACCAGTGTAAGCTAGAGAAAGCCACCAATCTGTCGCAGGTCACCAAGGGAACCAGTTTAAGCTAGAGAAAGCCACCAACCTGTCGCAGGTCACCGAGGGAACCAGTGTAAGCTAGAGAAAGCCACCAACCTGTCGCAGGTCACAGAGGGAACCAATGTAAGCTAGAGAAAGCTACCAATCTATCGCGGGTTACAGAGGGAACCAGTGTAAGCTAGAGAAAGCCACACAGCTGTAACAGGTCACAGAGGGAACCAGTGTAAGCTAGAGAAAGCCAACAACCTGTCTCAGGTCACCGAGGGAACCAGTGCAAACAAGAGAAAACCACCAATCTGTCGCAGGTCACCGAGGGAACCAGTGTAAGCTAGAGAAAGCCACCAACCTGTCACAGGTCACCGAGGGAACCAGTTTAAGCTAAAGAAAGCCGCCAACCTGTCGCAGGTCACAGAGGGAATCAGTGTAAGCTAGAGAAAGCCACCAACCTGTCGCAGGTCACAGAGGGAACCAGTGTAAGCTAGAGAAAGCTACCAACCTATCGCGGGTCACAGAGGGAACCAGTGTAAGCTAGAGAAAGTCACAAACCTGTAACAGGTCACAAAGGGAACCAGTGTAAGCTAGAGAAAGCCACAAACCTGTCGCAGGTCACCGAGGGAACCAGTGTAAGCTAGAGGAAGCCAACAACCTGTCTCAGGTCACCGAGGGAACCAGTGTAAGCTAGAGAAAACTACCAACCTGTCCCAGGTCACCGAGGGAACCAGTGTAAGCTAGAGAAAGCCACCAACCTGTCGGAGGTCACAGAGGGAACCAGTGTAAGCTAGAGAAAGCCACAAACCCGTCGCAGGTCACAGAGGGAACCAGTGTAAGCTAGAAAAAGCTACCAACCTGTCGCAGGTCACCGAGGGAACCAGTTTAAGCTAGAGAAAGCCACCAACCTGTCGCAGGTCACAGAGGGAACCAGTGTAAGCTAAAGAAAGCCACCAACCTGTCGGAGGTCACCGAGGGAACTAGTTTAAGCTAGAGAAAGCCGCCAACCTGTCGCAGGTCACCGATGGAACCAGTGTAAGCTAGATAAGCTAGAGAAAGCCACCAATCTGTCGCAGGTCACCGAGGGAACCAGTATAAGCTAGAGAAAGCCACCAACCTGTCGCAGGTCACCGAGGGAACCAGTGTAAGCTAGAGAAAACCACCAACCTGTCGCAGGTCACCGAGGGAACCAGTGTAAGCTAGAGAAAGCCACAAACTTGTCACAGGTCACCGATGGAACCAGTGTAAGCTAGAGAAAGCCCCCAACCTGTCGCAGGTCACCGAGGGAACCAGTGTAAGCTAGAGAAAGCCACCAACCCGTCGCAGGTCACCGAGGGAACCAGTGTAAGCTAGAGAAAGCCACCAACCTGTCGCAGGTCACAGAGGGAACCAGTGTAAGCTAGAGAAAGCTACCAACCTATCGCGGGTCACAGAGGGAACCAGTGTAAGCTAGAGAAAGCCACAAACCTATCGCAGGTCACAGAGGGAACCAGTGTAAGCTAGAGAAAGCCACAAACCTGTCGCAGGTCACAGAGGGAACCAGTGTAAGCTAGAGAAAGCCACCAATCTGTCGCAGGTCACCAAGGGAACCAGTTTAAGCTAGAGAAAGCCACCAACCTGTCGCAGGTCACCGAGGGAACCAGTGTAAGCTAGAGAAAGCCACCAACCTGTCGCAGGTCACAGAGGGAACCAGTGTAAGCTAGAGAAAGCTACCAACCTATCGCGGGTCACAGAGGGAACCAGTGTAAGCTAGAGAAAGCCACACAGCTGTAACAGGTCACAGAGGGAACCAGTGTAAGCTAGAGAAAGCCACAAACCTGTCGCAGGTCAGAGAGGGAACCAGTGTAAGCTAGAGAAAGCCAACAACCTGTCTCAGGTCACCGAGGGAACCAGTGTAAACAAGAGAAAACCACCAATCTGTCGCAGGTCACCGAGGGAACCAGTGTAAGCTAGAGAAAGCCACAAACCTGTAACAGGTCACAGAAGGAACCAGTGTAAGCTAGAGAAAGCCACCAACCTGTCGGAGGTCACAGAGGGAACCAGTGTAAGCTAGAGAAAGCCACCAACCTGTCACAGGTCACCGAGGGAACCAGTTTAAGCTAGAGAAAGCCGCCAACCTGTCGCAGGTCACAGAGGGAACCAGTGTAAGTTAGAGAAAGCTACCAACCTATCGCGGGTCACAGAGGGAACCAGTGTAAGCTAGAGAAAGTTACAAACCTGTAACATTTCACAGAGGGAACCAGTGTAAGCTAGAGAAAGCCAACAACCTGTCTCAGGTCACCGAGGGAACCAGTGTAAGCTAGAGAAAACTACCAACCTGTCACAGGTCACCAAGGGAATCAGTGTAAGCTAGAGAAAGCCACCAACCTGTCGGAGGTCACAGAGGGAACCAGTGTAAGCTAGAGAAAGCCACAAACCTGTCGCAGGTCACAGAGGGAACCAGTGTAAGCTTGAAAAAGCTACCAACCTGTCGCAGGTCACCGAGGGAACCAGTTTAAGCTAGAGAAAGCCACCAACCTGTCGCAGGTCACAGAGGGAACCAGGGTAAGCTAAAGAAAGCCACCAACCTGTCGGAGGTCACCGAGGGAACCAGTTTAAGCTAGAGGAAGCCTCCAACCTGTCGCAGGTCACCGATGGAACCAGTGTAAGCTAGAGAAAGCCACCAACCTGTCGCAGGTCACAGAGGGAACCAGTGTAAGCTAGAGAAAGCCACCAACCTATCGCGGGTCACAGAGGGAACCAGTGTAAGCTAGAGAAAGCCACCAACCTGTCGCAGGTCACAGAGGGAACCAGTGTAAGCTAGAGAAAGCCACCAACCTGTCGCAGGTCACAGAGGGAACCAGTAAAACCACCAACCTGTCGCAGATCACCGAGGGAACCAGTGTAAGCTAGAGAAAGCCACCAATCTGTCGCAGGTCACATAGGGAACAAGTGTAAACTAGAGAAAGCCACCAACCTGTCGCAGGTCACCTAGGGAACCAGTGTAAGCTAAAGAAAGCCACCAACCTGTCGCATGTCACCGAGGGAACCAGTGTAAGATAGAGAAAGCCACCAACCTGTCACAGGTCACCGAGGGAACCAGTGTAAGCTAGAGAAAGCCACCAACCTGTCGCAGGTCACCGATGGAACCAGTGCAAACTAGAGAAAGCCACCAACCTGTCGCAGGTCACCGAGGGAATCGGTGTAAGCTAGCGAAAGCCACCAACCTGTCGCAGGTCACCGAGGGAACCAGTGTAAGCTACAGAAAGCCAGCAACCTGTCGCAGGTCACCGAAGGAACCAGTGTAAGCTACAAAAAGCCACCAACCTGTCGCAGGTCACAGAGGGAACCAGTATAAGCTAGAGAAAGCCACCAACCTGTCGCAGGTCACCGAGGGAACCAGTGTAAGCTAGAGAAAACCACCAACCTGTCGCAGGTCACCGAGGGAACCAGTGTAAGCTAGAGAAAGCCACGAACCTGTCGCAGGTCACCGAGGGAACCAGTGTAAGCTAGAGAAAGCCCCCAACCTGTCGCAGGTCACCGATGGAACCAGTGTAAGCTAAAGAAAGCCACCAACCTGTCGCAGGTCACCGAGGGAACCAGTGTAAGCTAGAGAAAGCCACCAACCTGTCGCAGGTCACCGAGGGAACCAGTGTAAGCTAGAGAAAGCCACCAACCTGTCGCAGGTCACAGAGGGAACCAGTGTAAGCTAGAGAAAGCTACCAACCTATCGCGGGTCACAGAGGGAACCAGTGTAAGCTAGAGAAAGTCACAAACCTATCGCAGGTCACAGAGGGAACCAGTGTAAGCTAGAGAAAGCCACAAACCTGTCGCAGGTCACAGAGGGAACCAGTGTAAGCTAGAGAAAGCCAAAAACCTGTCGCAGGTCACCGAGGGAGCCAGTGTAAGCTAGAGAAAGCCACCAACCTGTCGCAGGTCACAGAGGGAACCAGTGTAAGCTACAGAAAGCCACCAACCTATCGCGGGTCACAGAGGGAACCAGTGTAAGCTAGAGAAAGCCACCAACCTGTCGCAGGTCACCGAGGGAACCAGTGTAAGCTAGAGAAAGCCACCAACCTGTCGCAGGTCACAGAGGGAACCAGTGTAAGCTAGAGAAAGCCACCAACCTGTCGCAGGTCACCGAGGGAACCAGTGTAAGCTAGAGAAAGCCACCAACCTGTCGCAGGTCACCGAGGGAACCAGTGTAAGCTAGAGAAAGCCGCCAACCTGTCGCAGGTCACAGAGGGAACCAGTGTAAGTTAGAGAAAGCTACCAACCTATCGCGGGTCACAGAGGGAACCAGTGTAAGCTAGAGAAAGTCACAAACCTGTAACAGGTCACAAAGGGAACCAGTGTAAGCTAGAGAAAACTACCAACCTGTCACAGGTCACCAAGGGAACCAGTGTAAGCTAGAGAAAGCCACCAACCTGTCGGAGGTCACAGAGGGAACCAGTGTAAGCTAGAGAAAGCCACAAACCTGTCGCAGGTCACAGAGGGAACCAGTGTAAGCTAGAAAAAGCTACCAACCTGTCGCAGGTCACCGAGGGAACCAGTTTAAGCTAGAGAAAGCCACCAACCTGTCGCAGGTCACAGAGGGAACCAGGGTAAGCTAAAGAAAGCCACCAACCTGTCGGAGGTCACCGAGGGAACCAGTTTAAGCTAGAGGAAGCCTCCAACCTGTCGCAGGTCGCCGAGGGAACCAGTGTAAGCTAGAGAAAGCCACCAACCTGTCGCAGGTCACAGAGGGAACCAGTGTAAGCTAGAGAAAGCCACCAACCTATCGCGGGTCACAGAGGGAACCAGTGTAAGCTAGAGAAAGCCACCAACCTATCGCAGGTCACCGAGGGAACCAGTGTAAGCTAGAGAAAGCCACCAACCTGTCGCAGGTCACAGAGGGAACCAGTGTAAGCTAGAGAAAGCCACCAACCTGTCGCAGGTCACAGAGGGAACCAGTAAAACCACCAACCTGTCGCAGGTCACCGAGGGAACCAGTGTAAGCTAGAGAAAGCCACCAACCTGTCGCAGGTCACATAGGGAACCAGTATAAACTAGAGAAAGCCACCAACCTGTCGCAGGTCACCTAGGGAACCAGTGTAAGCTAAAGAAAGCCACCAACCTGTCGCAGGTCACCGAGGGAACCAGTGTAAGATAGAGAAAGCCACCAACCTGTCACAGGTCACCGAGGGAACCAGTGTAAGCTAGAGAAAGCCACCAACCTGTCGCAGGTCACCGATGGAACCAGTGCAAACTAGAGAAAGCCACCAACCTGTCGCAGGTCACCGAGGGAATCGGTGTAAGCTAGCGAAAGCCACCAACCTGTCGCAGGTCACCGAGGGAACCAGTGTAAACTACAGAAAGCCAGCAACCTGTCGCAGGTCACCGAAGGAACCAGTGTAAGCTACAAAAAGCCACCAACCTGTCGCAGGTCACAGAGGGAACCAGTATAAGCTAGAGAAAGCCACCAACCTGTCGCAGGTCACCGAGGGAACCAGTGTAAGCTAGAGAAAACCACCAACCTGTCGCAGGTCACCGAGGGAACCAGTGTAAGCTAGAGAAAGCCACGAACCTGTCGCAGGTCACCGAGGGAACCAGTGTAAGCTAGAGAAAGCCCCCAACCTGTCGCAGGTCACCGATGGAACCAGTGTAAGCTAAAGAAAGCCACCAACCTGTCGCAGGTCACCGAGGGAACCAGTGTAAGCTAGAGAAGCCACCAACCTGTCGCAGGTCACCGAGGGAACCAGTGTAAGCTAGAGAAAGCCACAAACCTGTCGCAGGTCACAGAGGGAACCAGTGTAAGCTAGAGAAAGCTACCAACCTATCGCGGGTCACAGAGGGAACCAGTGTAAGCTAGAGAAAGTCACAAATCTATCGCAGGTCACAGAGGGAACCAGTGTAAGCTAGAGAAAGCCACAAACCTGTCGCAGGTCACAGAGGGAACCAGTGTAAGCTAGAGAAAGCCACCAACCTGTCGCAGGTCACCGAGGGAGCCAGTGTAAGCTAGAGAAAGCCACCAACCTGTCGCAGGTCACAGAGGGAACCAGTGTAAGCTAGAGAAAGCCACCAACCTATCGCGGGTCACAGAGGGAACCAGTGTAAGCTAGAGAAAGCCACCAACCTGTCGCAGGTCACCGAGGGAACCAGTGTAAGCTAGAGAAAGCCACCAACCTGTCGCAGGTCACAGAGGGAACCAGTGTAAGCTAGAGAAAGCCACCAACCTGTCGCAGGTCACCGAGGGAACCAGTGTAAGCTAGAGAAAGCCACCAACCTGTCGCAGGTCACCGAGGGAACCAATGTAAGCTAGAGAAAGCCACCAACCTGTCGCAGGTCACAGAGGGAACCAGTGTAAACTAGAGAAAGCCACCAACCTGTCGCAGGTCACTGAGGGGACCAGTGTAAGCTAAAGAAAGCCACCAACCTGTCGCAGGTCACCGAGGGAACCAGTCTAAGATAGGGAAAGCCACCAACCTGTCACAGGTCACCGAGGGAACCAGTGTAAGCTAGAGAAAGCCACCAACCTGTCGCAGGTCACCGATGGAACCGGTGCAAACTAGAGAAAGCCACCAACCTGTCGCAGGTCACCGAGGGAACCAGTGTAAGCTAGAGAAAGCCACCAACCTGTCGCAGGTAACAGAGGGAACCAGTGTAAGCTACAGAAAGCCAGCAACCTGTCGCAGGTTACCGAGGGAACCAGTGTAAGCTACAAAAAGCCACCAACCTGTCGCAGGTCACCGAGGGAACCAGTATAAGCTAGAGAAAGCCACCAACCTGTCGCAGGTCACCGAGGGAACCAGTGTAAGGTAGAGAAAACCACCAACCTGTCGCAGGTCACCGAGGGAACCAGTGTAAGCTAGAGAAAGCCACGAACCTGTCGCAGGTCACCGAGGGAACCAGTGTAAGCTAGAGAAAGCCGCCAACCTGTCGCAGGTAACAGAGGGAATCAGTGTAAGCTAGAGAAAGCCACCAACCTGTCGCAGGTCACAGAGGGAACCAGTGTAAGCTAGAGAAAGCTACCAACCTATCGCGGGTCACAGAGGGAACCAGTGTCAGCTAGAGAAAGTCACAAACCTGTAACAGGTCACAGAGGGAACCAGTGTAAGCTAGAGAAAGCCACCAACCTGTCGCAGGTCAGAGAGGGAACCAGTGTAAGCTAGAGAAAGCCACCAACCTGTCGCAGGTCACAGAGGGAACCAGTAAAACCACCAACCTGTCGCAGGTCACCGAGGGAACCAGTGTAAGCTAGAGAAAGCCACCAACCTGTCGCAGGTCACATAGGGAACCAGTGTAAACTAGAGAAAGCCACCAACCTGTCGCAGGTCACCGAGGGAACCAGTGTAAGATAGAGAAAGCCACCAACCTGTCACAGGTCACCGAGGGAACCAGTGTAAGCTAGAGAAAGCCACCAACCTGTCGCAGGTCACCGATGGAACCAGTGCAAACTAGAGAAAGCCACCAACCTGTCGCAGGTCACCGAGGGAATCGGTGTAAGCTAGCGAAAGCCACCAACCTGTCGCAGGTCACCGAGGGAACCAGTGTAAGCTACAGAAAGCCAGCAACCTGTCACAGGTCACCGAAGGAACCAGTGTAAGCTACAAAAAGCCACCAACCTGTCGCAGGTCACAGAGGGAACCAGTATAAGCTAGAGAAAGCCACCAACCTGTCGCAGGTCACCGAGGGAACCAGTGTAAGCTAGAGAAAACCACCAACCTGTCGCAGGTCACCGAGGGAACCAGTGTAAGCTAGAGAAAGCCACGAACCTGTCGCAGGTCACCGAGGGAACCAGTGTAAGCTAGAGAAAGCCCCCAACCTGTCGCAGGTCACCGATGGAACCAGTGTAAGCTAAAGAAAGCCACCAACCTGTCGCAGGTCACCGAGGGAACCAGTGTAAGCTAGAGAAAGCCACCAACCTGTCGCAGGTCACCGAGGGAACCAGTGTAAGCTAGAGAAAGCCACAAACCTGTCGCAGGTCACAGAGGGAACCAGTGTAAGCTAGAGAAAGCTACCAACCTATCGCGGGTCACAGAGGGAACCAGTGTAAGCTAGAGAAAGTCACAAACCTATCGCAGGTCACAGAGGGAACCAGTGTAAGCTAGAGAAAGCCACAAACCTGTCGCAGGTCACAGAGGGAACCAGTGTAAGCTAGAGAAAGCCACCAACCTGTCGCAGGTCACCGAGGGAGCCAGTGTAAGCTAGAGAAAGCCACCAACCTGTCGCAGGTCACAGAGGGAACCAGTGTAAGCTAGAGAAAGCCACCAACCTATCGCGGGTCACAGAGGGAACCAGTGTAAGCTAGAGAAAGCCACCAACCTGTCGCAGGTCACCGAGGGAACCAGTGTAAGCTAGAGAAAGCCACCAACCTGTCGCAGGTCACAGAGGGAACCAGTGTAAGCTAGAGAAAGCCACCAACCTGTCGCAGGTCACCGAGGGAACCAGTGTAAGCTAGAGAAAGCCACCAACCTGTCGCAGGTCACCGAGGGAACCAGTGTAAGCTACAGAAAGCCGACAACCTGTCGGAGGTCACAGAGGGAACCAGTAAAACCACCAACCTGTCGCAGGTCACCGAGGGAACCAATGTAAGCTAGAGAAAGCCACCAACCTGTCGCAGGTCACAGAGGGAACCAGTGTAAACTAGAGAAAGCCACCAACCTGTCGCAGGTCACTGAGGGGACCAGTGTAAGCTAAAGAAAGCCACCAACCTGTCGCAGGTCACCGAGGGAACAAGTCTAAGATAGGGAAAGCCACCAACCTGTCACAGGTCACCGAGGGAACCAGTGTAAGCTAGAGAAAGCCACCAACCTGTCGCAGGTCACCGATGGAACCGGTGCAAACTAGAGAAAGCCACCAACCTGTCGCAGGTCACCGAGGGAACCAGTGTAAGCTAGAGAAAGCCACCAACCTGTCGCAGGTAACAGAGGGAACCAGTGTAAGCTACAGAAAGCCAGCAACCTGTCGCAGGTTACCGAGGGAACCAGTGTAAGCTACAAAAAGCCACCAACCTGTCGCAGGTCACAGAGGGAACCAGTATAAGCTAGAGAAAGCCACCAACCTGTCGCAGGTCACCGAGGGAACCAGTGTAAGGTAGAGAAAACCACCAACCTGTCGCAGGTCACCGAGGGAACCAGTGTAAGCTAGAGAAAGCCACGAACCTGTCGCAGGTCACCGAGGGAACCAGTGTAAGCTAGAGAAAGCCGCCAACCTGTCGCAGGTAACAGAGGGAATCAGTGTAAGCTAGAGAAAGCCACCAACCTGTCGCAGGTCACAGAGGGAACCAGTGTAAGCTAGAGAAAGCTACCAACCTATCGCGGGTCACAGAGGGAACCAGTGTCAGCTAGAGAAAGTCACAAACCTGTAACAGGTCACAGAGGGAACCAGTGTAAGCTAGAGAAAGCCACAAACCTGTCGCAGGTCACCGAGGGAACCAGTGTAAGCTAGAGAAAGCCAACAACCTGTCTCAGGTCACCGAGGGAACCAGTGTAAGCTAGAGAAAACTACCAACCTGTCCCAGGTCACCGAGGGAACCAGTGTAAGCTAGAGAAAGCCACCAACCTGTCGGAGGTCACAGAGGGAACCAGTGTAAGCTAGAGAAAGCCACAAACCTGTCGCAGGTCACAGAGGGAACCAGTGTAAGCTAGAAAAAGCTACCAACCTGTCGCAGGTCACCGAGGGAACCAGTTTAAGCTAGAGAAAGCCACCAACCTGTCGCAGGTCACAGAGGGAACCAGTGTAAGCTAAAGAAAGCCACCAACCTGTCGGATGTCACCGAGGGAACCAGTTTAAGCTAGAGAAAGCCGCCAACCTGTCGCAGGTCACCGAGGGAACCAGTGTAAGCTAGATAAGCTAGAGAAAGCCACCAACCTGTCGCAGGTCACCGAGGGAACCAGTATAAGCTAGAGAAAGCCACCAACCTGTCGCAGGTCACCGAGGGAACCAGTGTAAGCTAGAGAAAACCACCAACCTGTCGCAGGTCACCGAGGGAACCAGTGTAAGCTAGAGAAAGCCACAAACTTGTCACAGGTCACCGATGGAACCAGTGTAAGCTAGAGAAAGCCCCCAACCTGTCGCAGGTCACCGAGGGAACCAGTGTAAGCTAGAGAAAGCCACCAACCCGTCGCAGGTCACCGAGGGAACCAGTGTAAGCTAGAGAAAGCCACCAACCTGTCGCAGGTCACAGAGGGAACCAGTGTAAGCTAGAGAAAGCTACCAACCTATCGCGGGTCACAGAGGGAACCAGTGTAAGCTAGAGAAAGCCACAAACCTATCGCAGGTCACAGAGGGAACCAGTGTAAGCTAGAGAAAGCCACAAACCTGTCGCAGGTCACAGAGGGAACCAGTGTAAGCTAGAGAAAGCCACCAATCTGTCGCAGGTCACCAAGGGAACCAGTTTAAGCTAGAGAAAGCCACCAACCTGTCGCAGGTCACAGAGGGAACGAGTGTAAGCTAGAGAAAGCCACCAACCTGTCGCAGGTCACAGAGAGAACCAGTGTAAGCTAGAGAAAGCTACCAATCTATCGCGGGTTACAGAGGGAACCAGTGTAAGCTAGAGAAAGCCACACAGCTGTAACAGGTCACAGAGGAAACCAGTGTAAGCTAGAGAAAGCCAACAACCTGTCTCAGGTCACCGAGGGAACCAGTGCAAACAAGAGAAAACCACCAATCTGTCGCAGGTCACCGAGGGAACCAGTGTAAGCTAGAGAAAGCCACCAACCTGTCACAGGTCACCGAGGGAACCAGTTTAAGCTAGAGAAAGCCGCCAACCTGTCGCAGGTCACAGAGGGAATCAGTGTAAGCTAGAGAAAGCCACCAACCTGTCGCAGATCACAGAGGGAACCAGTGTAAGCTAGAGAAAGCTACCAACCTATCGCGGGTCACAGAGGGAACCAGTGTAAGCTAGAGAAAGTCACAAACCTGTAACAGGTCACAGAGGGAACCAGTGTAAGCTAGAGAAAGCCACAAACCTGTCGCAGGTCACCGAGGGAACCAGTGTAAGCTAGAGAAAGCCAACAACCTGTCTCAGGTCACCGAGGGAACCAGTGTAAGCTAGAGAAAACTACCAACCTGTCCCAGGTCACCTAGGGAACCAGTGTAAGCTAGAGAAAGCCACCAACCTGTCGGAGGTCACAGAGGGAACCAGTGTAAGCTAGAGAAAGCCACAAACCTGTCGCAGGTCACAGAGGGAACCAGTGTAAGCTAGAAAAAGCTACCAACCTGTCGCAGGTCACCGAGGGAACCAGTTTAAGCTAGAGAAAGCCACCAACCTGTCGCAGGTCACAGAGGGAACCAGTGTAAGCTAAAGAAAGCCACCAACCTGTCGGAGGTCACCGAGGGAATTAGTTTAAGCTAGAGAAAGCCGCCAACCTGTCGCAGGTCACCGAGGGAACCAGTGTAAGCTAGATAAGCTAGAGAAAGCCACCAATCTGTCGCAGGTCACCGAGGGAACCAGTATAAGCTAGAGAAAGCCACCAACCTGTCGCAGGTCACCGAGGGAACCAGTGCAAGCTAGAGAAAACCACCAACCTGTCGCAGGTCACCGAGGGAACCAGTGTAAGCTAGAGAAAGCCACAAACTTGTCACAGGTCACCGATGGAACCAGTGTAAGCTAGAGAAAGCCCCCAACCTGTCGCAGGTCACCGAGGGAACCAGTGTAAGCTAGAGAAAGCCACCAACCCGTCGCAGGTCACCGAGGGAACCAGTGTAAGCTAGAGAAAGCCACCAACCTGTCGCAGGTCACAGAGGGAACCAGTGTAAGCTAGAGAAAGCTACCAACCTATCGCGGGTCACAGAGGGAACCAGTGTAAGCTAGAGAAAGCCACAAACCTATCGCAGGTCACAGAGGGAACCAGTGTAAGCTAGAGAAAGCCACAAACCTGTCGCAGGTCACAGAGGGAACCAGTGTAAGCTAGAGAAAGCCACCAATCTGTCGCAGGTCACCAAGGGAACCAGTTTAAGCTAGAGAAAGCCACCAACCTGTCGCAGGTCACCGAGGGAACCAGTGTAAGCTAGAGAAAGCCACCAACCTGTCGCAGGTCACAGAGGGAACCAGTGTAAGCTAGAGAAAGCTACCAACCTATCGCGGGTCACAGAGGGAACCAGTGTAAGCTAGAGAAAGCCACACAGCTGTAACAGGTCACAGAGGGAACCAGTGTAAGCTAGAGAAAGCCACAAACCTGTCGCAGGTCAGAGAGGGAACCAGTGTAAGCTAGAGAAAGCCAACAACCTGTCTCAGGTCACCGAGGGAACCAGTGTAAACAAGAGAAAACCACCAATCTGTCGCAGGTCAACGAGGGAACCAGTGTAAGCTAGAGAAAGCCACAAACCTGTAACAGTCACAGAAGGAACCAGTGTAAGCTAGAGAAAGCCACCAACCTGTCGGAGGTCACAGAGGGAACCAGTGTAAGCTAGAGAAAGCCACCAACCTGTCACAGGTCACCGAGGGAACCAGTTTAAGCTAGAGAAAGCCGCCAACCTGTCGCAGGTCACAGAGGGAACCAGTGTAAGCTAGAGAAAGCTACCAACCTATCGCGGGTCACAGAGGGAACCAGTGTAAGCTAGAGAAAGCCAACAACCTGTCTCAGGTCACCGAGGGAACCAGTGTAAGCTAGAGAAAACTACCAACCTGTCACAGGTCACCGAGGGAACCAGTGTAAGCTAGAGAAAGCCACCAACCTGTCGGAGGTCACAGAGGGAACCAGTGTAAGCTAGAGAAAGCCACAAACCTGTCGCAGGTCACAGAGGGAACCAGTGTAAGCTAGAAAAAGCTACCAACCTGTCGCAGGTCACCGAGGGAACCAGTTTAAGCTAGAGAAAGCCACCAACCTGTCGCAGGTCACAGAGGGAACCAGGGTAAGCTAAAGAAAGCCACCAACCTGTCGGAGGTCACCGAGGGAACCAGTTTAAGCTAGAGGAAGCCTCCAACCTGTCGCAGGTCACCGAGGGAACCAGTGTAAGCTAGAGAAAGCCACCAACCTGTCGCAGGTCACAGAGGGAACCAGTGTAAGCTAGAGAAAGCCACCAACCTATCGCGGGTCACAGAGGGAACCAGTGTAAGCTAGAGAAAGCCACCAACCTATCGCAGGTCACCGAGGGAACCAGTGTAAGCTAGAGAAAGCCACCAACCTGTCACAGGTCACAGAGGGAACCAGTGTAAGCTAGAGAAAGCCACCAACCTGTCGCAGGTCACAGAGGGAACCAGTAAAACCACCAACCTGTCGCAGGTCACCGAGGGAACCAGTGTAAGCTAGAGAAAGCCACCAACCTGTCGCAGGTCACCTAGGGAACCAGTGTAAGCTAAAGAAAGCCACCAACCTGTCGCAGGTCACCGAGGGAACCAGTGTAAGATAGAGAAAGCCACCAACCTGTCACAGGTCACCGAGGGAACCAGTGCAAGCTAGAGAAAGCCACCAACCTGTCGCAGGTCACCGAGGGAATCGGTGTAAGCTAGTGAAAGCCACCAACCTGTCGCAGGTCACCGAGGGAACCAGTGTAAGCTACAGAAAGCCAGGAACCTGTCGCAGGTCACCGAGGGAACCAGTGTAAGCTACAAAAAGCCACCAACCTGTCGCAGGTCACAGAGGGAACCAGTATAAGCTAGAGAAAACCACCAACCTGTCGCAGGTCACCGAGGGAACCAGTGTAAGCTAGAGAAAACCACCAACCTGTCGCAGGTCACCGAGGGAACCAGTGTAAGCTAGAGAAAGCCACGAACCTGTCGCAGGTCACCGAGGGAACCAGTGTAAGCTAGAGAAAGCCCCCAACCTGTCGCAGGTCACCGATGGAACCAGTGTAAGCTAAAGAAAGCCACCAACCTGTCGCAGGTCACCGAGGGAACCAGTGTAAGCTAGAGAAAGCCACCAACCTGTCGCAGGTCACCGAGGGAACCAGTGTAAGCTAGAGAAAGCCACCAACCTGTCGCAGGTCACAGAGGGAACCAGTGTAAGCTAGAGAAAGCTACCAACCTATCGCGGGTCACAGAGGGAACCAGTGTAAGCTAGAGAAAGTCACAAACCTATCGCAGGTCACAGAGGGAACCAGTGTAAGCTAGAGAAAGCCACAAACCTGTCGCAGGTCACAGAGGGAACCAGTGTAAGCTAGAGAAAGCCACCAACCTGTCGCAGGTCACCGAGGGAACCAGTGTAAGCTAGAGAAAGCCACCAACCTATCGCAGGTCACCGAGGGAACCAGTGTAAGCTAGAGAAAGCCACCAACCTGTCGCAGGTCACAGAGGGAACCAGTGTAAGCTAGAGAAAGCCACCAACCTGTCGCAGGTCACAGAGGAAACCAGTAAAACCACCAACCTGTCGCAGGTCACCGAGGGAACCAGTGTAAGCTAGAGAAAGCCACCAACCTGTCGCAGGTCACCTAGGGAACCAGTGTAAGCTAAAGAAAGCCACCAACCTGTCGCAGGTCACCGAGGGAACCAGTGTAAGATAGAGAAAGCCACCAACCTGTCACAGGTCACCGAGGGAACCAGTGTAAGCTAGAGAAAGCCACCAACCTGTCGCAGGTCACCGATGGAACCAGTGCAAGCTAGAGAAAGCCACCAACCTGTCGCAGGTCACCGAGGGAATCGGTGTAAGCTAGCGAAAGCCACCAACCTGTCGCAGGTCACCGAGGGAACCAGTGTAAGCTACAGAAAGCCAGCAACCTGTCGCAGGTCACCGAGGGAACCAGTGTAAGCTACAAAAAGCCACCAACCTGTCGCAGGTCACAGAGGGAACCAGTATAAGCTAGAGAAAGCCACCAACCTGTCGCAGGTCACCGAGGGAACCAGTGTAAGCTAGAGAAAACCACCAACCTGTCGCAGGTCACCGAGGGAACCAGTGTAAGCTAGAGAAAGCCACGAACCTGTCGCAGGTCACCGAGGGAACCAGTGTAAGCTAGAGAAAGCCCCCAACCTGTCGCAGGTCACCGATGGAACCAGTGTAAGCTAAAGAAAGCCACCAACCTGTCGCAGGTCACCGAGGGAACCAGTGTAAGCTAGAGAAAGCCACCAACCTGTCGCAGGTCACCGAGGGAACCAGTGTAAGCTAGAGAAAGCCACCAACCTGTCGCAGGTCACAGAGGGAACCAGTGTAAGCTAGAGAAAGCTACCAACCTATCGCGGGTCACAGAGGGAACCAGTGTAAGCTAGAGAAAGTCACAAACCTATCGCAGGTCACAGAGGGAACCAGTGTAAGCTAGAGAAAGCCACAAACCTGTCGCAGGTCACAGAGGGAACCAGTGTAAGCTAGAGAAAGCCACCAACCTGTCGCAGGTCACCGAGGGAACCAGTGTAAGCTAGAGAAAGCCACCAACCTGTCGCAGGTCATAGAGGGAACCAGTGTAAGCTAGAAAAAGCTACCAACCTATCGCGGGTCACTGAGGGAACCAGTGTAAGTTAGAGAAAGCCACACAGCTGTAACAAGTCACAGGGGGAACCAGTGTAAGCTAGAGAAAGCCACAAACCTGTCGCAGGTCACAGAGGGAACCAGTGTAAGCTAGAGAAAGCCATAAACCTATCGCAGGTCACAGAGGGAACCAGTTTAAGCTAGAGAAAGCCACCAACCTGTCGCAGGTCACCGAGGGAACCAGTGTAAGCTAGAGAAAACCACCAACCTGTCGCAGGTCACCGAGGGAACCAGTGTAAGCTAGAGAAAGCTACCAACCTATCGCGGGTCACAGAGGGAACCAGTGTAAGTTAGAGAAAGCCACACAGCTGTAACAGGTCACAGGGGGAACCAGTGTAAGCTAGAGAAAGCCACAAACCTGTCGCAGGTCACAGAGGGAACCAGTGTAAGCTAGAGAAAGCCAACAACCTGTCTCAGGTCACCGAGGGAACCAGTGTAAACAAGAGAAAACCACCAACCTGTCGGAGGTCACCGAGGGAACCAGTGTAAGCTAGAGAAAGCCACCAACCTGTAGCAGATCACCGAGGGAACCAGTGTAAGCTAGAGAAAGCTACCAACCTGTCGCAGATCACCGAGGAAACCAGTGTAAGTTAGAGAAAACCACCAACCTATCACAGGTCACCGAGGGAACAAGTGTAAGCTAGAGAAAGCCACCAACCTCTCGCAGGTCACCGAGGGAATCAGTGTAAGCTAGAGATAGCCACCAACCTGTCGCAGGTCACCGAGGGAACCAGTGTAAGCTAGAAAAAGCCACCAACCTGTCGGAGGTCACAGAGGGAACCGGTGTAAGATAGAGAAAGCCACAAACCTGTCGCAGGTCACAGAGGGAACCAGTGTAAGCTAGAGAAAGCTACCAACCTGTCGCAGGTCACCGAGGGAACCAGTTTAAGCTAGAGGAAGCCACCAACCTGTCGCAGGTCACCGAGGGAACCAGTGTAAGCTAGAGAAAGCCACCAACCTGTAGCAGATCACCGAGGGAACCAGTGTAAGCTAGAGAAAACCACCAACCTGTCACAGGTCACCGAGGGAACCATTGTAAGCTAGAGAAAGCCACCAACCTGTCGCAGGTCACCGAGGGAACCAGTGTAAGCTTGAGATAGCCACCAACCTGTCGCAGGTCACCGAGGGAACCAGTGTAAGCTAGAAAAAGCCACCAACCTGTCGGAGGTCACAGAGAGAACCAGTGTAAGCTAGAGAAAGCCACAAACCTGTCGCAGGTCACAGAGGGAACCAGTGTAAGCTAGAGAAAACTACCAACCTGTCGTAGGTCACCGAGGGAACCAGTGTAAGATAGAGAAAGCCACAAACCTGTCGCAGGTCACAGAGGGGACCAGTTTAAACTAGAGAAAGCCACCAACCTGTCGCAGGTCACCGAGGGAACCAGTGTAAGCTAGAGAAAGCTACCAACCTATCGCGGGTCACAGAGGGAACCAGTGTAAGCTAGAGAAAGCCACAAACCTGTAACAGGTCACAGAGGGAACCAGTGTAAGCTAGAGAAAGCTACCAACCTATCGCGGGTCACAGAGGGAACCAGTGTAAGCTAGAGAAAGCCACAAACCTGTAACAGGTCACAGAGGGAACCAGTGTAAGCTAGAGAAAGCCACCAACCTGTCGGAGGTAACAGAGGGAACCAGTGTAAGCTAGAGAAAGCCACAAACCTGTCGCAGGTCACAGAGGGAACCAGTGTAAGCTAGAGAAAGCCACCAACCTGTCGCAGGTCACCGAGGGAACCAGTTTAAGCAAGAGAAAGCCGCCAACCTGTCGCAGGTCACCGAGGGAACCAGTGTAAGCTAGAGAAAGCCACCAACCTGTCGCAGGTCACAGAGGGAACCAGTGTAAGCTAGAGAAAGCTACCAACCTATCGCGGGTCACAGAGGGAACCAGTGTAAGCTAGAGAAAGCCACCAACCTGTAACAGGTCACAGACGGAAGCAGTGTAAGCTAGAGAAAGCCACAAACCTGTCGCAGGTCACCGAGGGAACCACTTTAAGCTAGAGAAAGCCACCAACCTGTCGCAGGTCACCGAGGGAACCAGTGTAAGCTAGAGAAAGCTACCAACCTATCGCAGGTCACAGAGGGAACCAGTGTAAGCTAGAGAAAGCCACCAACCTGTCACAGGTCACCGAGGGAACCAGTGTAAGCTAGAGAAAGCCAACAATCTGTCGCAGGTCACCGACAAACTTTGTCACTTTATTGGGCGGAATTGAACTCACAAATTTAGCAGTGATATGCAATGATTGCATGATGTTAATCCTACTTAAATACTATCACGACCACCACGGATCCTTTGTATATAACACAACTTACCAATATAGTTTACTGTAAAGTACAATGAACCCTACAACAAAGGATCCCTCCGGGGGAAACGTGCCTGAACAATGAACTTCTAGTGAACATATTACATATACAAATAACAAGTATATGTGTAAACAAATATAATGACGGATGTCATTTGTCTAAAATATAGCTATATAGAACAATCGAAGCATTTTAAATTAAATAGATGAATGAACTTCTTAAATTATTTATAATTGTTTTAAATCTCTACATGTAGTGAAGGTGATATTAAATAAGCATATACCGTTACACTGTTAACGATCGAAATCATTTAAATATAAATCATATACGTAAGCTTCGTTTAAAGAACAATGCAGATTGTTTTATTTAACTCTAGCGAAAATAAAAGTCTGCTAAAATTTCATTACTTTTAATATTGGGATTAAATGATTGCGGCTTTAAAAAGATATTAAATTTAATCTCTGATTTATAAGCTCTAACAAATATTACAGTGTACAACCTGATATTCTGAAAATACCTCTGTGTTTTTGAATCTAAAGGACAAAAAGTGAAGAAAAATGTGACATTAAAAGGAATTTAGGACAACAAGACACTGAAAAAAAATGTCGGCTGTTGACGTTAGCAGTCGGGTAAGTTTTTAATTGGTGTTATTTGTTTAGGTAACTATGTCATCGCTGCACAATAACTTTTAACAATAACATTCATAAACACTACCAACATTCATGAACACTACCAACATTCATAAACACTACCAACATTCATAAACACTACCAACATTCATGAACACTACCAACATTCATAAACACTACCAACATTCATAAACACTACCAACATTCATGAACACCACCAACATTCATAAACACTACCAACATTCATAAACACTACCAACATTCATGAACACTACCAACATTCATAAACACTACCAACATTCATAAACACTACCAACATTCATGAACACTACCAACATTCATGAACACTACCGACATTCATGAACACTACCGACATTCATAAACACTACCAACATTCATGAACACTACCAACATTCATGAACACTACCAACATTCATAAACACTACGAACATTCATGAACACTACCAACATTCATAAACACTACCAACATTCAGCTTTAAGCTACACAGGGGGATAAATATAAATGAAAACATCAAACCGATTATATAAAAATAAAAAGGGAAGTTAATTTATAACATGAACTACCACTTATATAATCCAAAGAAAAGAGAAGATAAAATGCATTTATGTGTATGATCAATAGGAAAAACAATATATAGAAAGGAAACAAAGTGAAGGAAAAGTAAAGTAAATACAGACACACTCATACTATATCATTATCTAGAAGAAAAAGGAAGTATACAATTTAGACAATCACATATCAAGAAATGGTATTCCAATAAACGCTTATCAAGAAATGGTATTCCAATAAACGTTTATCAAGAAATGGTATTCCAATAAACGCTTATCAAGAAATGGTATTCCAATAAGCGTTTATCAAAAAATGGTATTCCAATAAACATTTATCAAGAAATGGTATTCCAATAAACATTTACCAATAAATGGTATTCCAATAAACATTTACCAATAAATGGTATTCCAATAAGCGTTTATCAAGAAATGGTATTCCAATAAACATTTATCAAGAAATGGTATTCCAATAAGCGTTTATCAAGAAATGGTATTCCAATAAATATTTATCAAGAAATGGTATTCCAATAAACGTTTATCAAGAAATGGTATTCCAATAAACATTTATCAATGAATGGTATTCCAATACGCACAAACAAGCGCTTAATAAAAAATAATATTCCAATGAGTACAAACAAGCGCTTATTAAGAAATGATATTCCAATAAATACAAACAAGCGTTTATCAAGAAATGATATCAAAATGAGTACAAACAAGCGTTTGTCAAGGAATGGATGGTATTCCAATGGTGTATAAACAAGTGCTGCTTGTTGTGAAATTGTATTCCAATGAGTACAAAGAAGGGGTTCCCAGGGAATGACATGCCAAGGTGTACACACAAGCGCTTGTGAGGAATGGATGGTATTCCAATGGTGTTCAAACAGGCACAGCTTGTTACGGAATGGCATCCTATTAAGTACAAGCAAGCGCTTGCCAAGGAATTGTATTTAAAGGAAAACAAACAAAAGCTTCTCTGACTTAAGAAAAGTTTGAAGTTACCAAAGAGGCAACCAGAAGCCGTAAATCTAAGTTATCAAAGAGGCAACCAGAAGCCGTAAATCTAAGTTACCAAAGAGGCAACCAGAAGCCGTAAATCTAAGTTACCAAAGAGGCAACCAGAAGCCGTAAATCGAAGAAGGAAACCAAACGATTTACACCTTACGTTTCTCATTTCGTTGTTTATGATATTTAGCATATTTTCCGTGATCACCTAACTATAACATATCAAAGTGTAAATAACTTAATTATGCCATTTACAGTATAAGGCTATCTTCGTACGTCTACTTGTACCTAGATATTATTAATGCTGACAAGTTTACATCTTCAGGAAAAACATTCGTTCTTCTCCTTGTATGCGAATGTTTGTCACTTACTTTAATCATTGGATTTTCCACGAAATATCATTCACTGTGAAGATTTCAGAGATACCTGAATTCGGTAGTATGGGTACATATAGATTTGAGTTTGTCGGTTCGTTAGTCGTGCGTTCTTTCCCCACCACTCTAAATATAGTTACTGCAAATGTTTGTCGACACATTTGGGTAATTATGGTATAAACTTGGGTCTGGATAATCGTTTCTTACGGATAGTGTCATGGTTTAAATAAACTGTTAACTAAGCAAGAACTACACCATAAAACAAGTTCCAATTTAAAACATACGAGGCCGGTCATGCTGTCGCTACGATATCACCTTGTTTCTCATCCTGCTTTGTGAATTCCTAATTTATGACAGGTGCCATTTACTCTTTTGCTATGCTAACCTTCTGGGAACCCCCGATTAAATTCACGATTGTCTGTGTATGTATTGCTTTGTTCTGAAACCACCTCTTCATCAACGTGTTCCGTTCTATTTTCAAGTTATTATCACTTAGGAATGGCGGTCTGTCTAGCTGAGTGGCTAATGCAATTTATCAATTAGGAATGGCGGTCTGTCTAGCTGAGTGGCTAATGCAATTTATCAATTAGGAATGGCGGTCTGTCTAGCTGAGTGGCTAATGTAATTTACCACAGTACTAAATTGATGAAAAGTCGCTTCATTATACTCACTTAAAGTGTAAGGGTCAGAGGAGAGAGTAAACTTTGGTGGCAATAATTTATCATTAGAATAACTACTCATGAATTTCAACACATATCTAAATCAGTTCGGTCGTTGCTGCGATTGCATGGTAGTTGGACTTACATTTACCTATGCTAGATGGGTATCAGTGCCTATGACCATTAAAGTTTCGTGTTCGGTTTCTGCCTGTGGAGACAATATTGGAGCAGGAACTGCTATCCCTTCTGGACCACCCGAGTTCATCCCTGGTTTTTAGTGGTGTTTGTGTTCCACAATCTTTTATTTTATGTGTAATGTTTTGTAGATCATCATTTATCTTAGATTTATTACTTTCTCATTATTATATTTTTTTTAAATAGTTTTAAGTTATTCAGTAATCTCTACCACTCAGTAATAAATTAATGTAGGTTGCAATATAACACATATTAAAATAATTATGCAATTTTGTTGTTGGTTTAAAAAGATATAAATATTTCTGTTTAATTCTTTTCCATTTACGTTGGTACATTGTATATTAAATCTCATTACTTTATTGGAGATTAATTGATCCGATTTCACGGTATTAAATGGAAGCATAAAATAGAAACAAGATACCAAAAAGAACATTAAACAACAAAAGCTAGAACGAACCATTCACAAATAGTAAAATAAACAGTAACAAAATGTCATAAAATATGATAGCTGCTTTATTGTAGCTATATACACTGTACCAGTCGATCCTAACTTTATTATATTTTTTTCCGTAAACGTTAGAGAAAACCGAAGGGTCAATCAAGAAAGGACAAACAAAGCAAAAATCGCAACACAGAAAACTAAAAAGACAATCACACCTAATAAGAGAGGGTGTGAACCCTGATATACGATCGATATATTTTTTACTTAAAGGGGCATTATCTGCCAAAATCGTAAATTTTTGTTACCCATAAAAACTATCAGATATGATTGATGCCTTAATATAACGTGTTTCTGTAACTTATAAATGTTATGAAATGTACGCGCATCGGGGAAAAAAGGTGCAACTGCTCGTGTTTTGTGTTTGCAGTTAATAAGCGACAAAATGCAAATTATTCGTTTTTACCTGTCACTAGTAAGGTCAGTTGCATACGGAGAAAGCGAGGTCAAATTATTTGCTTGCAAGGCAATAATAAATCGATGGTAATTTTCGTTCTCAAAAGGCGAAAATTGGTACGATAAGCTGTTTAATGTGAAATATTTACCTTTATTTCATCATTTTAAAGCTATTTACCAATTTCCAAAACATATAATATTTTTGGTCAAAATCGTAGCTAATGCCTCTTTAACAATGTTCATCTTTCCTTTATTTATTTTACATGTAAGCTAATTAATAAACAAATATTTTCTTTTACATTGCGTCTTTTTTTTCACAAGACTTTTTTTTATTTAATACGTAAAATGTGAAAATATTAAACCCGAAATTTTCAGTGTTATATATGAAAAAATACAATATTAAATCTGTGTAATGCAATATTTAAGTTTATTTAGACCTAACAGGATCTTCCATTTTAAAATAGGCCAATACAAATAAGACAAAGGTAAGATTAATTTTGTTTTAAACTCCACTGAAAAATGAAATAAAAAATCTAAAATAAGAGAATATCTCCCACAAAAATACTGCTACGAGATAAACCGTTCTGTAGATATATATCTAAATGTATGTGTTACCTTCTTTTTTATATCTTACAAAAAGCTATCAAATTATCAAATGGGAATGATTTATGATATGTATTTATTATTGACATTGAATGTAATTAAAATTAAATTAAGGTTCTCCTCCTTCAGTCATTGGTGATCTTAGAGTATTCTATTGATAGGGTCCTTGTGTTTATCTGCGTTCAACACTTTTAAGGTGTTTAGTTCTCCCATCTTTCGACCTTAAGCGTAATTTGTTGTACTTGAAGAAGGTTATTTCAAACTTAGCTTTAGTCATAACAATAATTGCATTATTATAATTGATAGTTTAATTTAAACTTTTAAACAATGAGACTGATAGGAATATATTATCTCATGGACATATAAAAATACCATATAATCATGTTACAGTCTAAAGTCAATACCATATATACAAATACTCGAGCGATTGACATACATCCCAACCCTACATTGTGATGTAGAATCTAAGAATTCATGTTAATATAATATTACCTATGTACATGATTTAATGAGAATAAAGATATATAATAAAATCATACATATCTAACTTAGTACACACGACACATTTCTGAAATAAACTTCATCAGGTTCAAAAGTCGAAAGACAATGTTGAAAAGGCCAAAGGTATAATCAGAAGCCGTAAACCGAAGAACAGACAATACAATGGCGAAATAAAAAGGACAAAAACGACAAACAATGATCTACAAAATTAGGTCACAGAAAATTAAAGACCGAGCATATATTTTATTACTATAGCTGTAAGTGATATGATTCAGTTCTGGTATTAGGGCAGATTGCCATGAGGAAAGAAACACACACGATACACAGTATATCTTTCTGTCACATCGATTGTATAATATGAATGGAAATAAATGGGAGCCAATAACGTGTCGTTTTGAAATAGAACGACTAGAGAAATGTCCCATTTAGCGTTTGCTATGAAAACAAATCGTATCATACCATTCCAACAGAATATGGAAGAATAAAATGAAACACAAAACATACCACAGATACGGCAATAAGAACGGCAATATAAAGCATATCGCAGATACGGAAACAAGAACGGCAATCTAAAACATACCACAGATACGGCAATAAGAACGGCAATCTAAAACATACCACAGATACGGCAATAAGAACGGCAATCTAAAACATACCACAGATACGACAATAAGAACAGCAATCTAAAACATACCACAGATACGGCAATAATAACGGCAATCTAAAACATAACACAGATACGACAATAAGAACAGAAATCTAAAACATACCACAGATACGACAATAAGAACGACAATCTAAAACATACCACAGATACGACAATAAGAACAGAAATCTAAAACATACCACAGATACGACAATAAGAACGACAATCTAAAACATACCACAGATACGACAATAAGAACGGCAATCTAAAACATACCACAGATACGGAAACAAGAACGGCAATCTAAAACATACCACAGATACGGCAATAAGAACGGCAATCTAAAACATACCACAGATACGGCAATAAGAACGGCAATCTAAAACATACCACAGATACGACAATAAGAACAGCAATCTAAAACATACCACAGATACGGCAATAATAACGGCAATCTAAAACATACCACAGATACGACAATAAGAACAGAAATCTAAAACATACCACAGATACGACAATAAGAACGACAATCTAAAACATACCACAGATACGACAATAAGAACAGAAATCTAAAACATACCACAGATACGACAATAAGAACGACAATCTAAAACATACCACAGATACGACAATAAGAACGGCAATCTAAAACATACCACAGATACGACAATAAGAACAGAAATCTAAAACATACCACAGATACGACAATAAGAATGACAATCTAAAACATACCACAGATACGACAATAAGAACGGCAATCTAAAACATACCACAGATACGACAATAAGAACGACAATCTAAAACATACCACAGATACGACAATAAGAACGGCAATCTAAAACATACCACAGATACGACAATAAGAACGGCAATCTAAAACATACCACAGATACGACAATAAGAACGGCAATCTAAAACATACCACAGATACGACAATAAGAACGGCAATCTAAAGCATACCACAGTTACGGCAATAAAAACGGCAATCTAAAACCTACCACAGATACGACAATAAGAACGGCAATCTAAAACATACCACAGATACGACAATAAGAACGGCAATCTAAAACATACCACAGATACGACAATAAGAACGGCAATCTAAAACATACCACAGATACGGCAATAAGAACGGCAATCTAAAACATACCACAGATACGACAATAAGAACAGCAATCTAAAACATACCACAGATACGACAATAAGAACGGCAATCTAAAACATACCACAGATACGACAATAAGAACAGAAATCTAAAACATACCACAGATACGACAATAAGAACGACAATCTAAAACATACCACAGATACGACAATAAGAACGGCAATCTAAAACATACCACAGATACGACAATAAGAACGGCAATCTAAAACATACCACAGATACGGCAATAAGAACGGCAATCTAAAACATACCACAGATACGACAATAAGAACAGCAATCTAAAACATACAACAGATACGGCAATAATAACGGCAATCTAAAACATACCACAGATACGGCAATAAGAACGGCAATCTAAAACATACCACAGATACGGCAATAAGAACGGCAATCTAAAACATACCACAGATACGACAATAAGAACAGCAATCTAAAACATACCACAGATACGGCAATAATAACGGCAATCTAAAACATACCACAGATACGGCAATAAGAACAGAAATCTAAAACATACCACAGATACGACAATAAGAACGACAATCTAAAACATACCACAGATACGACAATAAGAACAGAAATCTAAAACATACCACAGATACGACAATAAGAACGACAATCTAAAACATACCACAGATACGACAATAAGAACGGCAATCTAAAACATACCACAGATACGGAAACAAGAACGGCAATCTAAAACATACCACAGATACGGCAATAAGAACGGCAATCTAAAACATACCACAGATACGGCAATAAGAACGGCAATCTAAAACATACCACAGATACGACAATAAGAACAGCAATCTAAAACATACCACAGATACGGCAATAATAACGGCAATCTAAAACATACCACAGATAGGACAATAAGAACAGAAATCTAAAACATACCACAGATACGACAATAAGAACGACAATCTAAAACATACCACAGATACGACAATAAGAACAGAAATCTAAAACATACCACAGATACGGCAATAATAACGGCAATCTAAAACATACCACAGATAGGACAATAAGAACGGCAATCTAAAACATACCACAGATACGACAATAAGAACGACAATCTAAAACATACCACAGATACGGCAATAATAACGGCAATCTAAAACATACCACAGATACGACAATAAGAACAGCAATCTAAAACATACCACAGATACGGCAATAATAACGGCAATCTAAAACATACCACAGATAGGACAATAAGAACGGCAATCTAAAACATACCACAGATACGACAATAAGAACGACAATCTAAAACATACCACAGATACGACAATAAGAACGGCAATCTAAAACATACCACAGATACGACAATAAGAACAGAAATCTAAAACATACCACAGATACGACAATAAGAATGACAATCTAAAACATACCACAGATACGACAATAAGAACGGCAATCTAAAACATACCACAGATACGACAATAAGAACGACAATCTAAAACATACCACAGATACGACAATAAGAACGGCAATCTAAAACATACCACAGATACGACAATAAGAACGGCAATCTAAAACATACCACAGATACGACAATAAGAACGGCAATCTAAAACATACCACAGATACGACAATAAGAACGGCAATCTAAAGCATACTACAGTTACGGCAATAAAAACGGCAATCTAAAACCTACCACAGATACGACAATAAGAACGGCAATCTAAAACATACCACAGATACGACAATAAGAACGGCAATCTAAAACATACCACAGATACGACAATAAGAACGGCAATCTAAAACATACCACAGATACGGCAATAAGAACGGCAATCTAAAACATACCACAGATACGACAATAAGAACAGCAATCTAAAACATACCACAGATACGGCAATAATAACGGCAATCTAAAACATACCACAGATACGACAATAAGAACAGAAATCTAAAACATACCACAGATACGACAATAAGAACGACAATCTAAAACATACCACAGATACGACAATAAGAACGGCAATCTAAAACATACCACAGATACGACAATAAGAACGGCAATCTAAAACATACCACAGATACGGCAATAATAACGGCAATCTAAAACATACCACAGATACGACAATAAGAACAGCAATCTAAAACATACAACAGATACGGCAATAATAACGGCAATCTAAAACATACCACAGATACGGCAATAAGAACGGCAATCTAAAACATACCACAGATACGGCAATAAGAACGGCAATCTAAAACATACCACAGATACGACAATAAGAACAGAAATCTAAAACATACCACAGATACGACAATGAGAACGGCAATCTAAACATACCACAAATACGACAATAAGAACGGCAATCTAAAACATACCATTGATACGGCAATACGAACGGCAATCTAAAACATACCACAGATACGGCAATAAGAACGGCAATCTAAAACATACCACAGATACGACAATAAGAACGGCAATCTAAAACATACCACAGATACAACAATGAGAACGGCAATCTAAAACATACCACAGAATTTTCAGATACGACAATAAGAACGGCAATCTAGAACATAACACAGATACGACAATAAGAACGGCAATCTAAAACATACCACAGATACGACAATAAGAACGGCAATCTAAAACATCACAGATACGACAATAAGAACGGCAATCTAAAACATACACAGATACGGAAATAAGAACGGCAATCTAAAACATACCACAGATACGGCAATAAGAACGGCAATCTAAAACATACCACAGATACCACAATAAGAACGGCAATCAAAACATACCACAGATACGGCAATAATAACAGCAATCTAAAACATATCACTGATACGACAATAAGAACGGCATTCTAAAACATACCACAGATACGGCAATAAGAACGGCAATCTAAAACATACCACAGATACGGCAATAAGAACGGCAATCTAAAACATACCACAGATACGGCAATAAGAACGGCAATCTAAAGCATACCACAGAAACGGCAATAATAACGGCAATCTAAAACATACCACAGATACGGCAATAAGAACGGCAATCTAAAACATACCACAGATACGACAAAAAGAACGGCAATCTAAAACATACCACAGATACGACAATAAGAACGGCAATCTAAAACATACCACAGATACGACAATAAGAACGGCAATCTAAAACATTCTACAGATACGACAATAAGAACGGCAATCTAAAACATACCACAGATACGGCAATAAGAACGGCAATCTAAAACATACCACAGATACGACAATAAGAACGGCAATCTAAAACATATCACAGATACGACAATAAGAACGGCAATCTAAAACATACCACAGATACGACAATAAGAACGGCAATCTAAAACATTCCACAGATACGACAATAAGAACGGCAATCTAAAACATACCACAGATACGGCAATAAGAACGGCAATCTAAAACATACCATTGATACGGCAATACGAACGGCAATCTAAAACATACCACAGATACGGCAATAAGAACGGCAATCTAAAACATACCACAGATACGACAATAAGAACGGCAATCTAAAACATACCACAGATACAACAATGAGAACGGCAATCTAAAACATACCACAGAATTTTCAGATACGACAATAAGAACGGCAATCTAGAACATAACACAGATACGACAATAAGAACGGCAATCTAAAACATACCACAGATACGACAATAAGAACGGCAATCTAAAACATATCACAGATACGACAATAAGAACGGCAATCTAAAACATACACAGATACGGAAATAAGAACGGCAATCTAAAACATACCACAGATACGGCAATAAGAACGGCAATCTAAAACATACCACAGATACCACAATAAGAACGACAATCAAAACATACCACAGATACGGCAATAATAACAGCAATCTAAAACATATCACTGATACGACAATAAGAACGGCATTCTAAAACATACCACAGATACGGCAATAAGAACGGCAATCTAAAACATACCACAGATACGGCAATAAGAACGGCAATCTAAAACATACCACAGATACGGCAATAAGAACGGCAATCTAAAGCATACCACAGAAACGGCAATAATAACGGCAATCTAAAACATACCACAGATACGGCAATAAGAACGGCAATCTAAAACATACCACAGATACGACAAAAAGAACGGCAATCTAAAACATACCACAGATACGACAATAAGAACGGCAATCTAAAACATACCACAGATACGACAATAAGAACGGCAATCTAAAACATTCTACAGATACGACAATAAGAACGGCAATCTAAAACATACCACAGATACGGCAATAAGAACGGCAATCTAAAACATACCACAGATACGACAATAAGAACGGCAATCTAAAACATATCACAGATACGACAATAAGAACGGCAATCTAAAACATACCACAGATACGACAATAAGAACGGCAATCTAAAACATTCCACAGATACGACAATAAGAACGGCAATCTAAAACATACCACAGATACGGCAATAAGAACGGCAATCTAAAACATACCACAGATACGACAATAAGAACGGCAATCTAAAACATACCACAGATACGACAATAAGAACGGCAATCTAAAACATACCATAGATACGACAATAAGAACGGCAATTTAAAACATACCACAGATACGGCAATAAGAAAGGCAATCTAAAACATACCACAGATACGACAATAAGAACGGCAATCTAAAACATTCTAGAGATACGACAATAGGAACGGCAATCTAAAACATACCACAGATACGACAATAAGAACGGCAATCTAAAACATACCACAGATACGGCAATCTAAAGCATACCACAGATACAGCAACAAGAACGGCAATCTAAAACATACCACAGATACGGCAATAAGAACGGCAATCTAAAACATACCACAGATACGGCAATAAGAACGGCAATTTAAAACATACCACAGATACGGCAATAAGAACGGCAATTTTTTTTTAATTGACAGTGACAGTACCGTTAGTAAATCCTACAATTAAGCATGTTTATAGTAGATCAGGGATGCACTATGATTATTGTTATTAAAACTAAATGGTTTCTCTTCCTCATGTACAGGTAACCATAGTCGACATTTAGTTTTATGTGTATGTTTTGTAGATTGTTGTCCTTCTGTTCTTTGTCTTTTGGTCATTGTGTTGTCTGTCCTTCTTCGATATACAGATTCCGATTACCCCTTTGGTATCTTCAAACTCGTCTTGGCTATCCTATTTAGGCTCTTTGGTTTTCAAGCCCCCAAATACTTTTAAATGGTTTGTTTTCCAATCTTTTGACTTTGAGTATACCTGGTGAATGTCATTCCAGAAACGCCTCGCGCGTACTAAATTCAATAAATAGTCTACGTTTTATTGCATTGCATTTGAAACGCAAAATCCAGTAAAATAACTAAATACAAACAAATCATCAGAAAGATTATGTCCCACTGTCTAAAAGACACCGTAAAACATAGTAATGAATAATTATAATTAAAACATCGGCAGAACGCTGACTTAATAATGCTGTTTCAATATGGCAAGTGTCTATACTTCATCTTAAAAGGTACCCGTCCTGTAGCTATATACGAGTTCTGTAATGACAACATGTCTGTTACATACTCAGACATAAAAATGTTATAGTTTCCAATTAAAAAGTGTAATAAATATATTTACTTACATACATGCATTTGAAAACGAATTATCTACTTTTCCTAAAATCTAATTTGTTCATTACGGCCCTTCTGGTCTCTGTGGAGTTATCAATACACAAGTCATTTCTTTATTTATATAATCTACATACTAAAATTAGATTATAAAAAGAAAGCTTAAAGAGTGATTGTTAACAATTTCAGTCACCAATATCAACAAAACGAACATTAATCAGACAATCAGGAAACAGACACATGACACGGCGTTGGAAATCCAGATAATGGCAACCCCTTTGTTAGGCAAAAGACAAAACATCAAGACATACTATGTTCTTGTATACATCAGAAGTTCACATCTCTCTCTCTCTCTCTTGATTGTCATGTCACATTGATATTTATGTTCACTTGATTAGCCGTCATTACGAATTACTTGCATCTTTTCAATTTTATATGTTTGTTTGTAAACAGAATACACTCAAACTATATACATTTAATATTAGTTGGCTGTAGCCAGTATCTGTCACATTCAGTTGGTTTGTAAACGTATACCTAAAACAATGGCAGGACTTGAATACATAATGTGTTACAACTCAGTTATTTCAATAATAATAAGCAAATTATATAACATTGTAATGTTAGTAGTTATATGGATACAAACATATAAATATTTGGCTTTACTTTCTGCCTAATATAGATAGTTAAACAACATTCTTCTTTTTCATTCAGGTGAGAAAAATTATAAATATACATCATGTATCATTTAAGAATTTAATTACATTGAAACAGATTTGATAATCGAAGTTTTCTGTAAATTATGTCTAAATTCTCTTTGTGATTTTGATTCTCATTTTTAATGATATAAAGCACATACATATTAGTAAAACTTATACTAAAATCGCTACCTTTCATTTGTGTCGTATTTGATATAATATATGTAACACACTTTATTACAAAATTAAAGCTTACAGGGTAGTTCAAAAGTTCAGAAATTCTTGGTCAAAGAATTTGTATATATAAAAACGTTAGGTATTATCGATATATACTTATTTTATATATATATAGCTATATATATAATTCTCACCTTTGAAAGTCATGCACCTTACATACCTGTTATATATAGTATGCACATTAATCCCTTCACACCTGTTATATATAGCATACACATTAATCCCTTCATACTTGTTATATATAGAATACACATTAATCCCTTCATACCTGTTAAATATAGTATACACATTAATCCCTTCACACCTGTTATATATAGTATGCACATTAATCCCTTCATACCTGTTATATATAGTATACACATTAATCCCTTTATACCTGTTATATATAGTATACACATTAATCCCTTCATACCTGTAATATATAGAATACACATTAATCCCTTCATACCTGTAATATATAGTATACACATTAATCCCTTCATACCTGTTATATATAGCATACATATTAATCCCTTCATACCTGTTATATATAGTATACACATTAATCCCTTCATACCTGTTATATATAGTATACACATTAATCCCTTCATACCTGTTATATATAGTATACACATTAATCCCTTCATACCTGTTATATATAGTATACACATTAATCCCTTCATACCTGTTATATATAGTATGCACATTAATCCCTTCATACCTGTTATATATAGTATACACATTAATCCCTTCATACCTGTTATATATAGTATGCACATTAATCCCTTCATACCTGTTATATATAGTATATACATTAATCCCTTCATACCTGTTATATATGGTATACACATTAATCCCTTCATACCTGTTATATATAGTATGCACATTAATCCCTTCTTACCTGTTATATATAGTATACACATCAATCCTTTCATACCTGTTATACATAGTATACACATTAATCCCTTCATACCTGTTATATATAGTATACACATTAATCCCTTCATACCTGTTATATATAGTATACACATTAATCCCTTCATACCTATTACATATAGTATACACATTAATCCCTTCATACCTGTTATATATAGCATACACATTAATCCCTTCATACCTGTTATATATAGTATACACATTAATCCCTTCATACCTGTTATATATAGTATGCACATTAATCCCTTCATATCTGTTATATATAGTATACACATTAATCCCTTCATATCTGTTATATATAGTATACGCATTAATCCCTTCATACCTGTTATATATAGTATGCACATTAATCCCTTAATACCTGTAATATATAGTATACACATTAATCCCTTCATACCTGTTATATATAGTATACACATCAATCCTTTCATACCTGTTATACATAGTATGCACATTAATCCCTTCATACCTGTTATATATGGTATGCACATTAATCCCTTCATACCTGTTATATATAGTATATACATTAATCCCTTCATATCTGTTATATATAGTATACACATTAATCCCTTCATACCTGTTATATATAGTATACACATTAATCCATTCATACCTGTTATATATAGTATACACATTAATCCCTTCATATCTGTTATATATAGTATACGCATTAATCCCTTCATACCTGTTATATATAGTATACACATTAATCCCTTCATACCTATTACATATAGTATACACATTAATCCCTTCATACCTGTTATATATAGCATACACATTAATCCCTTCATACCTGTTATATATAGTATACACATTAATCCCTTCATACCTGTTATATATAGTATGCACATTAATCCCTTCATATCTGTTATATATAGTATACACATTAATCCCTTCATATCTGTTATATATAGTATACGCATTAATCCCTTCATACCTGTTATATATAGTATGCACATTAATCCCTTAATACCTGTAATATATAGTATACACATTAATCCCTTCATACCTGTTATATATAGTATACACATCAATCCTTTCATACCTGTTATACATAGTATACACATTAATCCCTTCATACCTGTTATATATAGTATACACATTAATCCCTTCATACCTATTATATATAGTATACACATTAATCCCTTCATATCTGTTATATAGTATACACATTAATCCCTTCATACCTGTTATATATGGTATGCACATTAATCCCTTCATACCTGTTATATATAGTATATACATTAATCCCTTCATATCTGTTATATATAGTATACGCATTAATCCCTTCATACCTGTTATATATAGTATACACATTAATCCCTTCATATCTGTTATATATAGTATACACATTAATCCCTTCATACCTGTTATATATAGTATACACATTAATCCATTCATACCTGTTATATATAGTATACACATTAATCCCTTCATATCTGTTATATATAGTATACGCATTAATCCCTTCATACCTGTTATATATAGTATGCACATTAATCCCTTCATACCTGTTATATATAGTATACACACTAATCCCTTCATACCTGTTATATACTATTGTTATACATAGTATATACATTAATCCCTTCATACCTGTTATATATAGTATGCACATTAATCCCTTCATACCTGTTATATATAGTATACACATTAATCCATTCATACCTGTTATATATAGTATACACATCAATCCCTTCATACCTGTTATATATAGTATATGCATTAATCCCTTCATACCTGTTATATATAGTATACACATCAATCCCTGCATACCTGTTATATATAGCATACACATTAATCCCTTCATACCTGTTATATATATACATTAATCCCTTCATACCTGTTATCTATAGTATACACATTAATCCCTTCATACCTGTTATATATAGTATACACATCAATCCCTGCATACCTGTTATATATAGTATACACATTAATCCCTTCATATCTGTTATATATAGTATACACATTAATCCCTTCATACCTGTTATATATAGTATATACATTAATCCCTTCATACCTGTTATATATAGTATACACATTAATCCATTCATACCTGTTATATATAGTATACACATCAATCCCTTCATACCTGTTATATATAGTATATGCATTAATCCCTTCATACCTGTTATATATAGTATACACATCAATCCCTGCATACCTGTTATATATAGTATACACATTAATCCCTTCATACCTGTTATATATATACAGTAATCCCTTCATACCTGTTATATATAGTATACACATTAATCCCTTCATACCTGTTATATATAGTATACACATCAATCCCTGCATACCTGTTATATATAGTATACACATTAATCCCTTCATATCTGTTATATATAGTATACACATTAATCCCTTCATACCTGTTATATATAGTATACACATTAATCCCTTCATACCTGTTATATATATACATTAATCCCTTCATACCTGTTATATATAGTATACACATTAATCCCTTCATACCTGTTATATATAGTATACACATCAATCCCTGCATACCTGTTATATATAGTATACACATTAATCCCTTCATATCTGTTATATATAGTATACACATTAATCCCTTCATACCTGTTATATATAGTATATACATTAATCCCTTCATACCTGTTATATATAGTATACACATTAATCCATTCATACCTGTTATATATAGTATACACATCAATCCCTTCATACCTGTTATATATAGTATATGCATTAATCCCTTCATACCTGTTATATATAGTATACACATCAATCCCTGCATACCTGTTATATATAGTATACACATTAATCCCTTCATACCTGTTATATATATACATTAATCCCTTCATACCTGTTATATATAGTATACACATTAATCCCTTCATACCTGTTATATATAGTATACACATCAATCCCTGCATACCTGTTATATATAGTATACACATTAATCCCTTCATATCTGTTATATATAGTATACACATTAATCCCTTCATACCTGTTATATATAGTATATACATTAATCCCTTCATACCTGTTATATATAGTATGCACATTAATCCCTTCATACATGTTATATATAGTATACACATTAATCCCTTCATATCTGTTATATATAGTATACACATCAATCCCTGCATACCTGTTATATATAGTATACACATCAATCCCTGCATACCTGTTATATATAGTATACACATTAATCCCTTCATACCTGTTATATATAGTATATACATTAATCCCTTCATACCTGTTATATATAGAATACACATCAATCCCTTCATACCTGTTATATATAGCATACACATTAATCCCTTCATACCTGTTATATATAGTATGCACATCAATCCCTTCATACCTGTTATATATAGCATACACATTAATCCCTTCATACCTGTTATATATAGTATACACAGTAATCCTTTAGTTGTCTTGCTCCTTACTACTTCTAAGTTATTTGTTCTTCCAATCTTTAATGAGCGTACCCGATGAGAGTTACTCCCCTTACTAGTATGATATGCACCTCATTTTCACCTTAAGCACTTTGACATCGATTGTTGTTTATACAAAGACAATGACGGTGACTGTTTTTTTACAGTCATTGACGTCGACTATTATTTATGCATAACAAACAACAGAGACTGTTTGAAACAACATCACTGACGGTGACTGTTTTTCAAAGAAGGCAAATAGCGGTGACTGATTGATACAAGTCGTTGACATCGACTGTTGTTCAAGCACAGACAATGTCGAAGTTATTGCAAGGTCATCAATTTCGACTGTTATTTATACGCAACAAATGACAGTGACTGTTTTATACAAAGCCATCGAGGGTGACTGTTTTAATACACAGTCAATAACGGTGACTAGCTTTTTCCATACACAGCAAGTAACGGTGAATATTTTATGCAAAGTCATTGTCGTCGAGCGTTTTCTATACAGAGCCAATGACGGTGACTGTCTTTACACAACAAACATGTGTACAACATTCATTTGAAACTTCGAACCCTTAAGAACTTATCTGACGTATTTGATACCCTTAGGTGAAGATATATTAAGATATTTATAAAATACTGTGAACAATTGTTTAAACTTGCCTGGTTAAAAATTGATAATCTTGTGTCTCATTTGCAATCCATATTTATATTATGGGACAAGGAGAATAACTCGAATATGTATATATCCAACCTTTTCTGTTTATTTCTAAAATACTCATTTTTAATAATTCCAGACAGCCGTGTTTTACATAAACATAAACATAAACATATTTTATTGATCAATTTGGGGCCCTCGAGGGGCATACCGTTCACATATAAAGAAAGAAGATCCAAGTTTATAGTAAACATACAATATACATTCAGACAAAGTTTAGAACATATATTTAGTAATACTATTATATTATGACTTGGTACGACACCGACGCTACATTTAGTTTAAGTTCAGCTTACACTGAGACTATACAATACTGTTTATATTTGTAATCTATTGTACACCATATTGTTTTCTCAAACTGAAACAAGTTTTCAAAAATGTTGAGAAAATAGATAAGATTATATAATCCTCATTATTTAAAATCCAATAAAACTTATCATGATTATTCAATGATGGAAAAATTTCATAGATCGACCCGATCTCACTAAAAAAAATTGATTGTTCATCATTGTATAAGGGACCGACCATTTAATTTATAGACAAACCCTTTCTTTTCTTTCAAGTATAGATATTTTACCAGCTTGGTTTTTCTTTCTTTCGTAACGACCTGTTTCGATACGGAGTTGGTGTGCACTTATTCTAAATTTAGTAATAAGATTTCTTTGATCGGAATTCAGTACACATAGATAAGGCTCTCTCCTAAAACATTCCTTAATTTTATAAAAAGTGGTTAATTTACCTGATACCAACCCTGAGGTTTTCTTATGTTGCCAGTATTCTAGAAAATTTTGCCTTAGACAATGTTTTACATGTATTTTGAACTTTTTTTCTCTCCAATTTTTAACTACTGATAATTTAATTTGTAATTTATTGGCCAGAGCCATAACTGTAGAAAATCAAGACACTAAATGGTCATCATGCATATTTTTGCACTCCTCGTAGGCTGCTTTCATCAAATTACTGGGTTTGTTTTGAACTCTATGCCAGTACATAAAAATAGAAGTAACTATAGATTTATATATTGGGAATTTTCCCAACTCTGCTAAGACTGCTAAATTAGTGGTCTTTTTATTTACGCCAAGGATATATTTACAGAATTTTATATTTAATTTTTCACATTCCCAATCTTTGTATAAAATATCATAGATTTCTGATTTTGTTTTGTTTTTCAGACATGTTTAAAATACCATATATTTCACTGCCATAAAGAGCTATGGGTGTAATGGTATGATCAAAAAGATGTACAATTGTATGAATGGAAGGATTAAGACCAGAGAGGTCTTTCATGAGCTTAAACGACCCTTTAAGGACCTTATTATACAGTATTGTTCTAGCTTCTCCAAATTTACCTGAAGCTGAAATAATAATACCCAAGTAATTCCTGCTCATCTAAAATAAAATTATCCTTGATCAGGCGGCCTGTTTTATTGAAAATAATTTTTTTTGTCTTATTTATGCTTACTGTAAGACACCAATCTTTGCAGTACGTATCAAGTATATCTAACTGCTTCTGCAACCCTTGCTTTGAGTCAGAAATGAGAACCAAGTCGTCTGCATATGAAAGACACCCTATTGTGTTATGGGATAATTTGGCGCCAATTTCAGATTTATCAATTAGCGTGCCGAAATCATTCAAAAAGATTTTGAAAATATTGGGGCTAAGTACTTCCCCTTGTTTTACTCCGAGCTGTGATTTAAAGGGGCCTGTCAATTTATTATCAAGTTTAACAGACATATAGTTATTTCCATGCACGTTACCTAATATTCTATAAAAGTAACTATTCTATGATTGCAAGACTCTGGAACTTTAGATAAAAGGGAAACATAATTATACCATTCATTGTCATCTATACATTTTTCAGATCTATCATTAGACTTTTCTCTAAGTGAGTTTACTAAAGTCTAGTATTCTTTTGGGTTATTTGTCTGAAGTTGGTCCAACTTTTCTAAAATACATTGTCGAAACTTCCTCTTTTTATATTTTCTTAACTTTGCATACACTTTATACGATTTGTAGTAAGGGAACGACAATTTAACTTGAAAGGGGGGAGGAGGGGGTTGTTTTTTTTCTAAAAAAAATATTCTGATTCCCTATGTTGCTGAAAAAAATATTCTGATTTTGGTGGAGGAAAAAAAAATCTGATTCAGAGTGTTTGTCATATAATCTAATGTTGTATTCTGGAAAAAAAATTCACGCTTTGTGCGACAAAAAAAATGAATATTCTAACTCTCGTGTTGTCCAAAAAAAATAATTCTGAACGAAACAAAAAACCATAAACCCCCCTGCAAGTTAAATGGTCGGTCCGTAAAATCCTCTTACTTGAGAATCATTTGGAAACATCGACTTAAGTCTTGCATTATTGTAAACTTCTTTTTTCTTAACTTTCAATTCAGTTAAACCAGTTTTTGTTTTGATGTCTAAATTTATCCTTTGGTCTTTTCTTTTTCAGACCAAATTCTGCAGCAGTGCGTATAATTTTGTCTATTGCTTCTGTAGCATTGTCAATACCTTTTTCATTTACATGAATTTCAGTAGGCAACAAATTGTCCAATTCCTTTTTTACTAATGGGTGTGTAAAGCCGTTTTGAAAATGTATTGATGATGATTCTGTCCAAGTATATCTACATGGTAATTCTTTTAAATTATTATTAATAGACTCTTTTTTAAATGAGGCTAAAAGTGTAAGAGTTAGCTTACAATGGCAGTCGGAAAATCTGTCAAAAAATGTGAAATGGACATAGATAACGCTTGATTCAATAGGTTTTCAGATACAATAAAGTAATCTATAACACTACAGCCTATAGGCTTATAACAAGTATATTTACCTATAGGCTTATAACAAGTATATTTACCTATAGGCTTATAACAAGTATATTTACCTATAGGCTTATAACAAGTATATTTACCTATAGGATTATAACAAGTATATTTACCTATAGGCTTATAACAAGTATATTTACCTATAGGCTTATAACAAGTATATTTACCTATAGGCTTATAACAAGTATATTTACCTATAGGATTATAACAAGTATATTTACCTATAGGATTATAACAAGTATATTTACCTATAGGCTTATAACAAGTATATTTACCTATAGGCTTATAACAAGTATATTTACCTATAGGCTTATAACAAGTATATTTACCTATAGGATTATAACAAGTATATTTACCTATAGGCTTATAACAAGTATATTTACCTATAGGATTATAACAAGTATATTTACCTATAGGCTTATAACAAATATATTTACCTATAGGCTTATAACAAGTATATTTACCTATAGGCTTATAACAAGTATATTTACCTATAGGCTTATAACAAGTATATTTACCTATAGGCTTATAACAAGTATATTTACCTATAGGATTATAACAAGTATATTTACCTATAGGATTATAACAAGTATATTTACCTATAGGCTTATAACAAGTATATTTACCTATAGGCTTATAACAAGTATATTTACCTATAGGATTATAACAAGTATATTTACCTATAGGCTTATAACAAGTATATTTACCTATAGGATTATAACAAGTATATTTACCTATAGGCTTATAACAAGTATATTTACCTATAGGCTTATAACAAGTATATTTACCTATAGGCTTATAACAAGTATATTTACCTATAGGCTTATAACAAGTATATTTACCTATAGGCTTATAACAAGTATATTTACCTATACTGCGACTATTTACAATACGTAATTTATTACCAATACATATATCAAGCAGGTCTTTGTCTCTTGTGTCTACTATAGAATCTTGACTTATTCTTTTGTTTACTGCAACGTCGATATCGTACCAGTTGCCATTTACTGGAATGTGGGCAACCGAATCAGTTTCTATATAATCCAAGTTATTACCTATTCTGACATTCAGGTCCCCACATAAAATTATGTCGCCCATTTGACTATATTTATGTATTATGTAATTTTCTATATTTTCCAGGACGTTAACCTGTTCTCTTAAAAGAAAGGGGGATGATGCTGGGGCAATATAAGCCAGGCAAAGGAATATATCCTTCACAAAGTTAAAACAGTTCTTATGTACTTTTATCCACTGGTATTCTGAGTTTCTATTTTGTAATATTGATACCCCTTGTCTAATACCTTTATTTATTAGTAATACAAAACCCCCAAAATGTCTATTATTGTTAGATTTTTGTCTACAAAAAGGATAATAATTAAATTCCTCAATATCCACTATTGTATCTTATCCTACATGGATTTCAGTTAACAACACTATGTCGCTTGGCTTTATCTCATCTAAACTTTATCATGTAGTTTGTTGTATCCATCTTTGATAAGGCCACCCACATTCCATGTGCAAATATTTAATGATGTTGATATTATGTTTTTATAAGAGTCTGGCCCTCTACCCATTTGCTATGTAAATTATACAATATATTCCAATAAACAATATCAACTCACAGTCTCACACTGACTAGAAACTTATGTGTATGAATATACAGTTATTAGATTATTTACTAAAATTTTGTATTAATATCTATAAATACTATTTTTATTACTTGTGGATCTCTTTTAAGAGTTGCCTATTGTGCAATTTACACTAGTTGACTTTTATATTATCTAGTAAAAAATATAATAATAATAAGATAAACTGACTCTACTTTCTTGGTAGCTTGATATAGATAATGCAGCTGCACTTTAGCAGCAAAAGGTTAAAATTTAAACAAAACAAAAAACATGTAGAATAATGACTAACAAATAAAACTAATAATGTAACTTAAGTATGGTTTTAGATTGAGAAGACATTTATAATCCTAACTTTCACACATGATGAAAACAGCCATCTTTTCTCATCTTTCACGCAACATCTATTTTTAAATATTCAAATATAGCAGAACACCCGTCTTACCTCCTTGACAAGAATATTGTTGTTTCTATAGACAAGACCATCGGCATTTCCATACTAGTTTTCTGTCTGTGTGCCCAACGTTGCATGTCTCTAGATTGTCCATTCATTATTATCTCTTCGGTTTTCTCTAACGTTTGTTTTCCGTGTCTTGTATGTCCAAGGTTGGATGTCTCTAGATTGTCCATTCGTTATTATCTCTTCAGTTTTCTCTAACGTTTGTTTTCCGTGTCTTGTATGTCCAAGGTTGCATGTCTCTAGATTGTCCATTCGTTATTATCTCTTCGGTTTTCTCTAACGTTTGTTATCCGTGTCTTGTATGTCCAAGGTTTCATGTCTCTAGATTGTCCGTTCATGATTACCTCTTCGGTTTTCTCTAGCTTTCATTTACTTTGTTACCGTATCATATAAACAAAAATCAATTATTAAACGTGCACTTTGAACGACATACCACATTCTGTATTGTAAAACACTTGGCATATACTGACTCTAGTAATCTGGCTAAAGTAAAATATACTGAATCTAGTAATCTGGCTAAAGTAAAATGTTGCTATACAAATTTAATGAAATGTTCGTTCCGCTAGATCGGATAAAAGTCAGGTTTAAATTCGTTTTGAAGGTCTTATAAAAATTAGAAATGTTTTTGTTAAAAATGAAACATAGTTATTTATTTTATTGTTTCTCTTCTGTCGTATTAAGATAAAAATAACAAAATAAATATGCTGATGTTGTAGAAATGGTGTCAATACGTATAGTTGTTCAGAACGGTTTACATTCATTTAAATAATACAGTGGAGAACATATCAAATTGATTCCTACATATATCTGGAGAATACATATAATTATCTAAATTGATTCCTACATATATCTGGAGAATACATATATCTGGAGAATACATATAATTATCTAAATTGATTCTTCAAATAAATATGGCTATAACACCTTTAAGTACTGACGTCATACTGGATACAGACCATCAGGTAAGATGTGGTACTATCAATAAAAATGTAGATATCTAATTTAGTGCGCATAATGAGTTTCTGGAATAGAGAAAGTGTGAAGATACCAAAGGGCTAAAGGGAAAAAAAATGTATGACTGTTCACTTTCCTGGGTATCTAAAGACAAAAACATGTGTGACTGTTCACGTTCCTGGGTATCTAAAGACAAAAAATGTATGACTGTTCACTTTCCTGGGTGTCTAGAGACAAAAAATGTCTGACTGGTCACTTTCCTGGGTGTCTAGAGACAAAAAATGTCTGACTGGTCACTTTCCTGTGTGTCTAGAGACAAAACATGTATGACTGTTCACTTTCCTGGGTATCTAAAGACAAAAAATGTATTACTGTTCACTTTCCTGGGTGCCTAAAGACAAAAATGGTATGATTGATCACTTTCCTGTGTGCATAGAGACAAAAAATATATGACTGTTCACTTTCCTGGGTGTCTAGAGACAAAAAATGTCTGACTGGTCACTTTTCTGGGTGTCTAGAGACAAAAATGTATGACTGTTCACGTTCCTGGGTGTCTAGAGACAAAAAATGTCTGACTGGTCACTTTCCTGGGTGTCTAGAGACAAAAAATGTATGACTGTTCACTTTCCTGGGTGTCTAGAGACAAAACATGTCTGACTGGTCACTTTCCTGGGTGTCTAGAGACAAAAAAATGTATGACTGCTCACTTTCCTGGGTGTCTAAAGACAAAAAATGTATCCAGACAGTGAAATCTCTTTCATTTTATTACAATCAAGTGAGTGGACATCTCCACTGA